>OY804577.1:15495258-15992926 GCA_963680875.1 Bathymodiolus brooksi | reverse complement strand
CAAAGGAACAGTGTGTCTGCTGCATTTACAATGTAAGGGGAATAACTCTATCAAAGGAACAGTGTGTCTGCTGCATTTACAATGTAGGGATAACTATTATATCAAAGGAACAGTGTGTCTGCTGCATTTACAATGTAACGGGAATAACTCTATCAAAGGAACAGTGTGTCTGCTGCATTTACAATGTAAGGGGAATAACTATATCAAAGGAACAGTGTGTCTGCTGCTTTTACAATGTAAGGGGAATAACTATATCAAAGGAACAGTGTGTCTGCTGCATTTACAATGTAAGGGGAATAACTATATCAAAGGAACAGTGTGTCTGCTGCTTTTACAATGTAAGGGGAATAACTATATCAAAGGAACAGTGTGTCTGCTGCTTTTACAATGTAAGGGGAATAACTCTATCAAAGGAACAGTGTGTCTGCTGCTTTTACAATGTAAGGGGAATAACTCTATCAAAGGAACAGTGTGTCTGCTGCTTTTACAATGTAAGGGGAATAACTCTATCAAAGGAACAGTGTGTCTGCTGCTTTTACAATGTAAGGGGAATAACTATATCAAAGGAACAGTGTGTCTGCTGCTTTTACAATGTAAGGGGAATAACTCTATCAAAGGAACAGTGTGTCTGCTGCTTTTACAATGTAAGGGGAATAACTATATCAAAGGAACAGTGTGTCTGCTGCTTTTACAATGTAAGGGGAATAACTCTATCAAAGGAACAGTGTGTCTGCTGCTTTTACAATGTAAGGGGAATAACTCTATCAAAGGAACAGTGTGTCTGCTGCTTTTACAATGTAAGGGGAATAACTCTATCAAAGGAACAGTGTGTCTGCTGCTTTTACAATGTAAGGGGAATAACTATATCAAAGGAACAGTGTGTCTGCTGCATTTACAATGTAAGGGGAATAACTCTATCAAAGGAACAGTGTGTCTGCTGCTTTTACAATGTAAGGGGAATAACTATATCAAAGGAACAGTGTGTCTGCTGCTTTTACAATGTAAGGGGAATAACTATATCAAAGGAACAGTGTGTCTGCTGCATTTACAATGTAAGGGGAATAACTATATCAAAGGAACAGTGTGTCTGCTGCATTTACAATGTAAGGGGAATAACTATATCAAAGGAACAGTGTGTCTGCTGCATTTACAATGTAAGGGGAATAACTATATCAAAGGAACAGTGTGTCTGCTGCTTTTACAATGTAAGGGGAATAACTATATCAAAGGAACAGTGTGTCTGCTGCATTTACAATGTAAGGGGAATAACTCTATCAAAGGAACAGTGTGTCTGCTGCTTTTACAATGTAAGGGGAATAACTATATCAAAGGAACAGTGTGTCTGCTGCTTTTACAATGTAAGGGGAATAACTATATCAAAGGAACAGTGTGTCTGCTGCTTTTACAATGTAAGGGGAATAACTCTATCAAAGAACAGTGTGTCTGCTGCTTTTACAATGTAAGGGGAATAACTCTATCAAAGGAACAGTGTGTCTGCTGCTTTTACAATGTAAGGGGAATAACTATATCAAAGGAACAGTGTGTCTGCTGCTTTTACAATGTAAGGGGAATAACTCTATCAAAGGAACAGTGTGTCTGCTGCTTTTACAATGTAAGGGGAATAACTCTATCAAAGGAACAGTGTGTCTGCTGCTTTTACAATGTAAGGGGAATAACTCTATCAAAGGAACAGTGTGTCTGCTGCTTTTACAATGTAAGGGGAATAACTCTATCAAAGGAACAGTGTGTCTGCTGCATTTACAATGTAAGGGGAATAACTCTATCAAAGGAACAGTGTGTCTGCTGCTTTTACAATGTAAGGGGAATAACTATATCAAAGGAACAGTGTGTCTGCTGCATTTACAATGTAAGGGGAATAACTCTATCAAAGGAACAGTGTGTCTGCTGCTTTTACAATGTAAGGGGAATAACTATATCAAAGGAACAGTGTATCTGCTGCATTTACAATGTAAGGGGAATAACTCTATCAAAGGAACAGTGTGTCTGCTGCTTTTCCAATGTAAGGGGAATAACTATATCAAAGGAACAGTGTGTTTGCTGCATTTACAATGTAAGGGGAATAACTCTATCAAAGGAACAGTGTGTCTGCTGCTTTTACAATGTAAGGGGAATAACTATATCAAAGGAACAGTGTGTCTGCTGCATTTACAATGTAAGGGGAATAACTCTATCAAAGGAACAGTGTGTCTGCTGCTTTTACAATGTAAGGGGAATAACTATATCAAAGGAACAGTGTGTCTGCTGCTTTTACAATGTAAGGGGAATAACTATATCAAAGGAACAGTGTGTCTGCTGCATTTACAATGTAAGGGGAATAACTATATCAAAGGAACAGTGTGTCTGCTGCATTTACAATGTAAGGGGAATAACTATATCAAAGGAACAGTGTGTCTGCTGCATTTACAATGTAAGGGGAATAACTATATCAAAGGAACAGTGTGTCTGCTGCTTTTACAATATAAGGGGAATAACTATATCAAAGGAACAGTGTGTCTGCTGCATTTACAATGTAAGGGGAATAACTCTATCAAAGGAACAGTGTGTCTGCTGCTTTTACAATGTAAGGGGAATAACTATATCAAAGGAACAGTGTGTCTGCTGCATTTACAATGTAAGGGGAATAACTATATCAAAGGAACAGTGTGTCTGCTGCTTTTACAATGTAAGGGGAATAACTCTATCAAAAGAACAGTGTGTCTGCTGCTTTTACAATGTAAGGGGAATAACTATATCAAAGGAACAGTGTGTCTGCTGCATTTACAATGTAAGGGGAATAACTCTATCAAAGGAACAGTGTGTCTGCTGCTTTTACAATGTAAGGGGAATAACTATATCAAAGGAACAGTGTGTTTGCTGCATTTACAATGTAAGGGGAATAACTCTATCAAAGGAACAGTGTGTCTGCTGCTTTTACAATGTAAGGGGAATAACTATATCAAAGGAACAGTGTGTCTGCTGCTTTTACAATGTAAGGGGAATAACTATATCAAAGGAACAGTGTGTCTGCTGCATTTACAATGTAACGGGAATAACTCTATCAAAGGAACAGTGTGTCTGCTGCATTTACAATGTAAGGGGAATAACTATATCAAAGGAACAGTGTGTCTGCTGCTTTTACAATGTAAGGGGAATAACTATATCAAAGGAACAGTGTGTCTGCTGCATTTACAATGTAAGGGGAATAACTCTATCAAAGGAACAGTGTGTCTGCTGCTTTTACAATGTAAGGGGAATAACTATATCAAAGGAACAGTGTGTCTGCTGCTTTTACAATGTAAGGGGAATAACTCTATCAAAAGAACAGTGTGGCTGCTGCTTTTACAATGTAAGGGGAATAACTCTATCAAAGGAACAGTGTGTCTGCTGCTTTTACAATGTAAGGGGAATAACTATATCAAAGGAACAGTGTGTCTGCTGCTTTTACAATGTAAGGGGAATAACTCTATCAAAGGAACAGTGTGTCTGCTGCTTTTACAATGTAAGGGGAATAACTCTATCAAAGGAACAGTGTGTCTGCTGCTTTTACAATGTAAGGGGAATAACTCTATCAAAGGAACAGTGTGTCTGCTGCTTTTACAATGTAAGGGGAATAACTATATCAAAGGAACAGTGTGACTGCTGCTTTTACAATGTAAGGGGAATAACTCTATCAAAGGAACAGTGTGTCTGCTGCTTTTACAATGTAAGGGGAATAACTCTATCAAAGGAACAGTGTGTCTGCTGCTTTTACAATGTAAGGGGAATAACTCTATCAAAGGAACAGTGTGTCTGCTGCTTTTACAATGTAAGGGGAATAACTATATCAAAGGAACAGTGTGTCTGCTGCATTTACAATGTAAGGGGAATAACTCTATCAAAGGAACAGTGTGTCTGCTGCTTTTACAATGTAAGGGGAATAACTATATCAAAGGAACAGTGTGTCTGCTGCATTTACAATGTAAGGGGAATAACTCTATCAAAGGAACAGTGTGTCTGCTGCTTTTACAATGTAAGGGGAATAACTATATCAAAGGAACAGTGTGTCTGCTGCTTTTACAATGTAAGGGGAATAACTATATCAAAGGAACAGTGTGTCTGCTGCATTTACAATGTAAGGGGAATAACTATATCAAAGGAACAGTGTGTCTGCTGCATTTACAATATAAGGGGAATAACTATATCAAAGGAACAGTGTGTCTGCTGCATTTACAATGTAAGGGGAATAACTATATCAAAGGAACAGTGTGTCTGCTGCTTTTACAATGTAAGGGGAATAACTATATCAAAGGAACAGTGTGTCTGCTGCATTTACAATGTAAGGGGAATAACTCTATCAAAGGAACAGTGTGTCTGCTGCTTTTACAATGTAAGGGGAATAACTATATCAAAGGAACAGTGTGTCTGCTGCTTTTACAATGTAAGGGGAATAACTATATCAAAGGAACAGTGTCTCTGCTGCTTTTACAATGTAAGGGGAATAACTCTATCAAAAGAACAGTGTGTCTGCTGCTTTTACAATGTAAGGGGAATAACTCTATCAAAGGAACAGTGTGTCTGCTGCTTTTACAATGTAAGGGGAATAACTATATCAAAGGAACAGTGTGTCTGCTGCTTTTACAATGTAAGGGGAATAACTCTATCAAAGGAACAGTGTGTCTGCTGCTTTTACAATGTAAGGGGAATAACTCTATCAAAGGAACAGTGTGTCTGCTGCTTTTACAATGTAAGGGGAATAACTCTATCAAAGGAACAGTGTGTCTGCTGCTTTTACAATGTAAGGGGAATAACTCTATCAAAGGAACAGTGTGTCTGCTGCATTTACAATGTAAGGGGAATAACTCTATCAAAGGAACAGTGTGTCTGCTGCTTTTACAATGTAAGGGGAATAACTATATCAAAGGAACAGTGTGTCTGCTGCATTTACAATGTAAGGGGAATAACTCTATCAAAGGAACAGTGTGTCTGCTACTTTTACAATGTAAGGGGAATAACTATATCAAAGGAACAGTGTATCTGCTGCATTTAAAATGTAAGGGGAATAACTCTATCAAAGGAACAGTGTGTCTGCTGCTTTTCCAATGTAAGGGGAATAACTATATCAAAGGAACAGTGTGTTTGCTGCATTTACAATGTAAGGGGAATAACTCTATCAAAGGAACAGTGTGTCTGCTGCTTTTACAATGTAAGGGGAATAACTATATCAAAGGAACAGTGTGTCTGCTGCTTTTACAATGTAAGGGGAATAACTATATCAAAGGAACAGTGTGTCTGCTGCATTTACAATGTAAGGGGAATAACTATATCAAAGGAACAGTGTGTCTGCTGCATTTACAATGTAAGGGGAATAACTATATCAAAGGAACAGTGTGTCTGCTGCATTTACAATGTAAGGGGAATAACTATATCAAAGGAACAGTGTGTCTGCTGCTTTTACAATATAAGGGGAATAACTATATCAAAGGAACAGTGTGTCTGCTGCATTTACAATGTAAGGGGAATAACTCTATCAAAGGAACAGTGTGTCTGCTGCTTTTACAATGTAAGGGGAATAACTATATCAAAGGAACAGTGTGTCTGCTGCATTTACAATGTAAGGGGAATAACTATATCAAAGGAACAGTGTGTCTGCTGCTTTTACAATGTAAGGGGAATAACTCTATCAAAAGAACAGTGTGTCTGTTGCTTTTACAATGTAAGGGGAATAACTCTATCAAAGGAACAGTGTGTCTGCTGCTTTTACAATGTAAGGTGAATAACTATATCAAAGGAACAGTGTGTCTGCTGCTTTTACAATGTAAGGGGAATAACTATATCAAAGGAACAGTGTGTCTGCTGCATTTACAATGTAAGGGGAATAATTATATCAAAGGAACAGTGTGTCTGCTGCATTTACAATGTAAGGGGAATAACTATATCAAAGGAACAGTGTGTCTGCTGCATTTACAATGTAAGGGGAATAAATATATCAAAGGAACAGTGTGTCTGCTGCTTTTACAATGTAAGGGGAATAACTATATCAAAGGAACAGTGTGTCTGCTGCATTTACAATGTAAGGGGAATAACTCTATCAAAGGAACAGTGTGTCTGCTGCTTTTACAATGTAAGGGGAATAACTATATCAAAGGAACAGTGTGTCTGCTGCTTTTACAATGTAAGGGGAATAACTATATCAAAGGAACAGTGTGTCTGCTGCTTTTACAATGTAAGGGGAATAACTCTATCAAAAGAACAGTGTGTCTGCTGCTTTTACAATGTAAGGGGAATAACTCTATCAAAGGAACAGTGTGTCTGCTGCTTTTACAATGTAAGGGGAATAACTATATCAAAGGAACAGTGTGTCTGCTGCTTTTACAATGTAAGGGGAATAACTCTATCAAAGGAACAGTGTGTCTGCTGCTTTTACAATGTAAGGGGAATAACTCTATCAAAGGAACAGTGTGTCTGCTGCTTTTACAATGTAAGGGGAATAACTCTATCAAAGGAACAGTGTGTCTGCTGCTTTTACAATGTAAGGGGAATAAATCTATCAAAGGAACAGTGTGTCTGCTGCTTTTACAATGTAAGGGGAATAACTCTATCAAAGGAACAGTGTGTCTGCTGCATTAACAATGTAAGGGGAATAACTCTATCAAAGGAACAGTGTGTCTGCTGCTTTTACAATGTAAGGGGAATAACTATATCAAAGGAACAGTGTGTCTGCTGCATTTACAATGTAAGGGGAATAACTCTATCAAAGGAACAGTGTGTCTGCTGCTTTTACAATGTAAGGGGAATAACTCTATCAAAGGAACAGTGTGTCTGCTGCATTTACAATGTAAGGGGAATAACTCTATCAAAGGAACAGTGTGTCTGCTGCTTTTACAATGTAAGGGGAATAACTATATCAAAGGAACAGTGTGTCTGCTGCTTTTACAATGTAAGGGGAATAACTATATCAAAGGAACAGTGTGTCTGCTGCATTTACAATGTAAGGGGAATAACTCTATCAAAGGAACAGTGTGTCTGCTGCATTTACAATGTAAGGGGAATAACTATATCAAAGGAACAGTGTGTCTGCTGCTTTTACAATGTAAGGGGAATAACTATATCAAAGGAACAGTGTGTCTGCTGCTTTTACAATGTAAGGGGAATAACTATATCAAAGGAACAGTGTGTCTGCTGCATTTACAATGTAAGGGGAATAACTCTATCAAAGGAACAGTGTGTCTGCTGCTTTTACAATGTAAGGGGAATAACTCTATCAAAGGAACAGTGTGTCTGCTGCTTTTACAATGTAAGGGGAATAACTATATCAAAGGAATAGTGTGTCTGCTGCATTTACAATGTAAGGGGAATAACTCTATCAAAGGAACAGTGTGTCTGCTGCTTTTACAATGTAAGGGGAATAACTATATCAAAGGAACAGTGTGTTTGCTGCATTTACAATGTAAGGGGAATAACTCTATCAAAGGAACAGTGTGTCTGCTGCTTTTACAATGTAAGGGGAATAACTCTATCAAAGGAACAGTGTGTCTGCTGCTTTTACAATGTAAGGGGAATAACTCTATCAAAGGAACAGTGTGTCTGCTGCTTTTACAATGTAAGGGGAATAACTATATCAAAGGGACAGTGTGTCTGCTGCATTTACAATGTAAGGGGAATAACTCTATGAAAGGAACAGTGTGTCTGCTGCTTTTACAATGTAAGGGGAATAACTATATCAAAGGAACAGTGTGTCTGCTGCATTTACAATGTAAGGGGAATAACTCTATCAAAGGAACAGTGTGTCTGCTGCTTTTACAATGTAAGGGGAATAACTCTATCAAAGGAACAGTGTGTCTGCTGCATTTACAATGTAAGGGGAATAACTCTATCAAAGGAACAGTGTGTCTGCTGCTTTTACAATGTAAGGGGAATAACTATATCAAAGGAACAGTGTGTCTGCTGCTTTTACAATGTAAGGGGAATAACTATATCAAAGGAACAGTGTGTCTGCTGCATTTACAATGTAAGGGGAATAACTATATCAAAGGAACAGTGTGTCTGCTGCTTTTACAATGTAAGGGGAATAACTATATCAAAGGAACAGTGTGTCTGCTGCATTTACAATGTAAGGGGAATAACTATATCAAAGGAACAGTGTGTCTTCTGCTTTTACAATGTAAGGGGAATAACTCTATCAAAGGAACAGTGTGTCTGCTGCTTTTACAATGTAAGGGGAATAACTATATCAAAGGAACAGTGTGTCTTCTGCTTTTACAATGTAAGGGGAATAACTCTATCAAAGGAACAGTGTGTCTGCTGCTTTTACAATGTAAGGGGAATAACTATATCAAAGGAACAGTGTGTCTGCTGCATTTACAATGTAAGGGGAATAACTCTATCAAAGGAACAGTGTGTCTGCTGCTTTTACAATGTAAGGGGAATAACTATATCAAAGGAACAGTGTGTTTGCTGCATTTACAATGTAAGGGGAATAACTCTATCAAAGGAACAGTGTGTCTGCTGCTTTTACAATGTAAGGGGAATAACTCTATCAAAGGAACAGTGTGTCTGCTGCATTTACAATGTAAGGGGAATAACTCTATCAAAGGAACAGTGTGTCTGCTGCTTTTACAATGTAAGGGGAATAACTATATCAAAGGAACAGTGTGTCTGCTGCTTTTACAATGTAAGGGGAATAACTATATCAAAGGAACAGTGTGTCTGCTGCATTTACAATGTAAGGGGAATAACTCTATCAAAGGAACAGTGTGTCTGCTGCATTTACAATGTAAGGGGAATAACTATATCAAAGGAACAGTGTGTCTGCTGCTTTTACAATGTAAGGGGAATAACTATATCAAAGGAACAGTGTGTCTGCTGCTTTTACAATGTAAGGGGAATAACTATATCAAAGGAACAGTGTGTCTGCTGCATTTACAATGTAAGGGGAATAACTATATCAAAGGAACAGTGTGTCTGCTGCTTTTACAATGTAAGGGGAATAACTCTATCAAAGGAACAGTGTGTCTGCTGCTTTTACAATGTAAGGGGAATAACTATATCAAAGGAACAGTGTGTCTGCTGCATTTACAATGTAAGGGGAATAACTCTATCAAAGGAACAGTGTGTCTGCTGCTTTTACAATGTAAGGGGAATAACTATATCAAAGGAACAGTGTGTTTGCTGCATTTACAATGTAAGGGGAATAACTCTATCAAAGGAACAGTGTGTCTGCTGCTTTTACAATGTAAGGGGAATAACTATATCAAAGGAACAGTGTGTCTGCTGCTTTTACAATGTAAGGGGAATAACTATATCAAAGGAACAGTGTGTCTGCTGCATTTACAATGTAAGGGAATAACTATATCAAAGGAACAGTGTGTCTGCTGCATTTACAATGTAAGGGGAATAACTATATCAAAGGAACAGTGTGTCTGCTGCATTTACAATGTAAGGGGAATAACTATATCAAAGGAACAGTGTGTCTGCTGCATTTACAATGTAAGGGGAATAACTCTATCAAAGGAACAGTGTGTCTGCTGCTTTTACAATGTAAGGGGAATAACTATATCAAAGGAACAGTGTGTCTGCTGCTTTTACAATGTAAGGGGAATAACTATATCAAAGGAACAGTGTGTCTGCTGCATTTACAATGTAAGGGGAATAACTACATCAAAGGAACAGTGTGTCTGCTGCTTTTACAATGTAAGGGGAATAACTCTATCAAAAGAACAGTGTGTCTGCTGCTTTTACAATGTAAGGGGAATAACTCTATCAAAGGAACAGTGTGTCTGCTGCTTTTACAATGTAAGGGGAATAACTATATCAAAGGAACAGTGTGTCTGCTGCTTTTACAATGTAAGGTGAATAACTCTATCAAAGGAACAGTGTGTCTGCTGCTTTTACAATATAAGGGGAATAACTCTATCAAAGGAACAGTGTGTCTGCTGTTTTTACAATGTAAGGGGAATAACTCTATCAAAGGAACAGTGTGTCTGCTGCTTTTACAATGTAAGGGGAATAACTATATCAAAGGAACAGTGTGTCTGCTGCTTTTACAATGTAAGGGGAATAACTCTATCAAAGGAACAGTGTGTCTGCTGCTTTTACAATGTAAGGGGAATAACTCTATCAAAGGAACAGTGTGTCTGCTGCTTTTACAATGTAAGGGGAATAACTATATCAAAGGAACAGTGTGTCTGCTGCATTTACAATGTAAGGGGAATAACTATATCAAAGGAACAGTGTGTCTGCTGCATTTACAATGTAAGGGGAATAACTCTATCAAAGGAACAGTGTGTCTGCTGCATTTACAATGTAAGGGGAATAACTATATCAAAGGAACAGTGTGTCTGCTGCATTTACAATGTAAGGGGAATAACTCTATCAAAGGAACAGTGTGTCTGCTGCTTTTACAATGTAAGGGGAATAACTCTATCAAAGGAACAGTGTGTCTGCTGCTTTTACAATGTAAGGGGAATAACTCTATCAAAGGAACAGTGTGTCTGCTGCTTTTACAATGTAAGGGGAATAACTATATCAAAGGAACAGTATGTCTGCTGCTTTTACAATGTAAGGGGAATAACTCTATCAAAGGAACAGTGTGTCTGCTGCTTTTACAATGTAAGAGGAATAACTCTATCAAAGGAACAGTGTGTCTGCTGCTTTTACAATGTAAGGGGAATAACTATATCAAAGGAACAGTGTGTCTGCTGCTTTTACAATGTAAGGGGAATAACTCTATCAAAGGAACAGTATGTCTGCTGCTTTTACAATGTAAGGGGAATAACTCTATCAAAGGAACAGTGTGTCTGCTGCTTTTACAATGTAAGAGGAATAACTCTATCAAAGGAACAGTGTGTCTGCTGCTTTTACAATGTAAGGGGAATAACTATATCAAAGGAACAGTGTTTCTGCTGCTTTTACAATGTAAGGGGAATAACTCTATCAAAGGAACAGTGTGTCTGCTGCTTTTACAATGTAAGGGGAATAACTATATCAAAGGAACAGTGTGTCTGCTGCATTTACAATGTAAGGGGAATAACTATATCAAAGGAACAGTGTGTCTGCTGCATTTACAATGTAAGGGGAATAACTATATCAAAGGAACAGTGTGTCTGCTGCATTTACAATGTAAGGGGAATAACTCTATCAAAGGAACAGTGTGTCTGCTGCTTTTACAATGTAAGGGGAATAACTCTATCAAAGGAACAGTGTGTCTGCTGCTTTTACAATGTAAGGGGAATAACTCTATCAAAGGAACAGTGTGTCTGCTGCTTTTACAATGTAAGGGGAATAACTATATCAAAGGAACAGTGTGTCTGCTGCTTTTACAATGTAAGGGGAATAACTCTATCAAAGGAACAGTGTGTCTGCTGCTTTTACAATGTAAGGGGAATAACTATATCAAAGGAACAGTGTGTCTGCTGCTTTTACAATGTAAGGGGAATAACTCTATCAAAGGAACAGTGTGTCTGCTGCTTTTACAATGTAAGGGGAATAACTATATCAAAGGAACAGTGTTTCTGCTGCATTTACAATGTAAGGGGAATAACTATATCAAAGGAACAGTGTGTCTGCTGCATTTACAATGTAAAGGGAATAACTCTATCAAAGGAACAGTGTGTCTGCTGCATTTACATTGTAAGGGGAATAACTATATCAAAGGAACAGTGTGTCTGCTGCATTTACAATGTAAGGGGAATAACTATATCAAAGGAAGAGTGTGTCTGCTGCTTTTACAATGTAAGGGGAATAACTCTATCAAAGGAACAGTGTGTCTGCTGCATTTACAATGTAAGGGGAATAACTATATCAAAGGAACAGTGTGTCTGCTGCATTTACAATGTAAGGGGAATAACTCTATCAAAGGAACAGTGTGTCTGCTGCATTTACAATGTAAGGGGAATAACTATATCAAAGGAACAGTGTGTCTGCTGCATTTACAATGTAAGGGGAATAACTATATCAAAGGAACAGTGTGTCTGCTGCATTTTCAATGTAAGGGGAATAACTATATCAAAGGAACAGTGTGTCTGCTGCATTTAAAATGTAAGGGGAATAACTATATCAAAGGAACAGTGTGTCTGCTGCTTTTACAATGTAAGGAGAATAACTCTATCAAAGGAACAGTGTGTCTGCTGCATTTAAAATGTAAGGGGAATAACTATATCAAAGGAACAGTGTGTCTGCTGCTTTTACAATGTAAGGGGAATAACTATATCAAAGGAACAGTGTGTCTGCTGCTTTTACAATGTAAGGGGAATAACTATATCAAAGGAACAGTGTGTCTGCTGCATTTACAATGTAAGGGGAATAACTATATCAAAGGAACAGTGTGTCTGCTGCTTTTACAATGTAAGGGGAATAACTATATCAAAGGAACAGTGTGTCTGCTGCATTTACAATGTAAGGGGAATAACTATATCAAAGGAACAGTGTGTCTTCTGCTTTTACAATGTAAGGGGAATAACTCTATCAAAGGAACAGTGTGTCTGCTGCTTTTACAATGTAAGGGGAATAACTATATCAAAGGAACAGTGTGTCTTCTGCTTTTACAATGTAAGGGGAATAACTCTATCAAAGGAACAGTGTGTCTGCTGCTTTTACAATGTAAGGGGAATAACTATATCAAAGGAACAGTGTGTCTGCTGCATTTACAATGTAAGGGGAATAACTCTATCAAAGGAACAGTGTGTCTGCTGCTTTTACAATGTAAGGGGAATAACTATATCAAAGGAACAGTGTGTTTGCTGCATTTACAATGTAAGGGGAATAACTCTATCAAAGGAACAGTGTGTCTGCTGCTTTTACAATGTAAGGGGAATAACTCTATCAAAGGAACAGTGTGTCTGCTGCATTTACAATGTAAGGGGAATAACTCTATCAAAGGAACAGTGTGTCTGCTGCTTTTACAATGTAAGGGGAATAACTATATCAAAGGAACAGTGTGTCTGCTGCTTTTACAATGTAAGGGGAATAACTATATCAAAGGAACAGTGTGTCTGCTGCATTTACAATGTAAGGGGAATAACTCTATCAAAGGAACAGTGTGTCTGCTGCATTTACAATGTAAGGGGAATAACTATATCAAAGGAACAGTGTGTCTGCTGCTTTTACAATGTAAGGGGAATAACTATATCAAAGGAACAGTGTGTCTGCTGCTTTTACAATGAAAGGGGAATAACTCTATCAAAGGAACAGTGTGTCTGCTGCATTTACAATGTAAGGGGAATAACTATATCAAAGGAACAGTGTGTCTGCTGCTTTTACAATGTAAGGGGAATAACTCTATCAAAGGAACAGTGTGTCTGCTGCTTTTACAATGTAAGGGGAATAACTATATCAAAGGAACAGTGTGTCTGCTGCATTTACAATGTAAGGGGAATAACTCTATCAAAGGAACAGTGTGTCTGCTGCTTTTACAATGTAAGGGGAATAACTATATCAAAGGAACAGTGTGTTTGCTGCATTTACAATGTAAGGGGAATAACTCTATCAAAGGAACAGTGTGTCTGCTGCTTTTACAATGTAAGGGGAATAACTATATCAAAGGAACAGTGTGTCTGCTGCTTTTACAATGTAAGGGGAATAACTATATCAAAGGAACAGTGTGTCTGCTGCATTTACAATGTAAGGGGAATAACTATATCAAAGGAACAGTGTGTCTGCTGCATTTACAATGTAAGGGGAATAACTATATCAAAGGAACAGTGTGTCTGCTGCATTTACAATGTAAGGGGAATAACTATATCAAAGGAACAGTGTGTCTGCTGCATTTACAATGTAAGGGGAATAACTCTATCAAAGGAACAGTGTGTCTGCTGCTTTTACAATGTAAGGGGAATAACTATATCAAAGGAACAGTGTGTCTGCTGCTTTTACAATGTAAGGGGAATAACTATATCAAAGGAACAGTGTGTCTGCTGCATTTACAATGTAAGGGGAATAACTACATCAAAGGAACAGTGTGTCTGCTGCTTTTACAATGTAAGGGGAATAACTCTATCAAAAGAACAGTGTGTCTGCTGCTTTTACAATGTAAGGGGAATAACTCTATCAAAGGAACAGTGTGTCTGCTGCTTTTACAATGTAAGGGGAATAACTATATCAAAGGAACAGTGTGTCTGCTGCTTTTACAATGTAAGGTGAATAACTCTATCAAAGGAACAGTGTGTCTGCTGCTTTTACAATATAAGGGGAATAACTCTATCAAAGGAACAGTGTGTCTGCTGTTTTTACAATGTAAGGGGAATAACTCTATCAAAGGAACAGTGTGTCTGCTGCTTTTACAATGTAAGGGGAATAACTATATCAAAGGAACAGTGTGTCTGCTGCTTTTACAATGTAAGGGGAATAACTCTATCAAAGGAACAGTGTGTCTGCTGCTTTTACAATGTAAGGGGAATAACTCTATCAAAGGAACAGTGTGTCTGCTGCTTTTACAATGTAAGGGGAATGACTATATCAAAGGAACAGTGTGTCTGCTGCATTTACAATGTAAGGGGAATAACTATATCAAAGGAACAGTGTGTCTGCTGCATTTACAATGTAAGGGGAATAACTCTATCAAAGGAACAGTGTGTCTGCTGCATTTACAATGTAAGGGGAATAACTATATCAAAGGAACAGTGTGTCTGCTGCATTTACAATGTAAGGGGAATAACTCTATCAAAGGAACAGTGTGTCTGCTGCTTTTACAATGTAAGGGGAATAACTCTATCAAAGGAAGAGTGTGTCTGCTGCTTTTACAATGTAAGGGGAATAACTCTATCAAAGGAACAGTGTGTCTGCTGCTTTTACAATGTAAGGGGAATAACTATATCAAAGGAACAGTATGTCTGCTGCTTTTACAATGTAAGGGGAATAACTCTATCAAAGGAACAGTGTGTCTGCTGCTTTTACAATGTAAGAGGAATAACTCTATCAAAGGAACAGTGTGTCTGCTGCTTTTACAATGTAAGGGGAATAACTATATCAAAGGAACAGTGTGTCTGCTGCTTTTACAATGTAAGGGGAATAACTATATCAAAGGAACAGTATGTCTGCTGCTTTTACAATGTAAGGGGAATAACTCTATCAAAGGAACAGTGTGTCTGCTGCTTTTACAATGTAAGAGGAATAACTCTATCAAAGGAACAGTGTGTCTGCTGCTTTTACAATGTAAGGGGAATAACTATATCAAAGGAACAGTGTGTCTGCTGCTTTTACAATGTAAGGGGAATAACTCTATCAAAGGAACAGTGTGTCTGCTGCTTTTACAATGTAAGGGGAATAACTATATCAAAGGAACAGTGTGTCTGCTGCATTTACAATGTAAGGGGAATAACTATATCAAAGGAACAGTGTGTCTGCTGCATTTACAATGTAAGGGGAATAACTATATCAAAGGAACAGTGTGTCTGCTGCATTTACAATGTAAGGGGAATAACTCTATCAAAGGAACAGTGTGTCTGCTGCTTTTACAATGTAAGGGGAATAACTCTATCAAAGGAACAGTGTGTCTGCTGCTTTTACAATGTAAGGGGAATAACTCTATCAAAGGAACAGTGTGTCTGCTGCTTTTACAATGTAAGGGGAATAACTATATCAAAGGAACAGTGTGTCTGCTGCTTTTACAATGTAAGGGGAATAACTCTATCAAAGGAACAGTGTATCTGCTGCTTTTACAATGTAAGAGGAATAACTCTATCAAAGGAACAGTGTGTCTGCTGCTTTTACAATGTAAGGGGAATAACTATATCAAAGGAACAGTGTGTCTGCTGCTTTTACAATGTAAGGGGAATAACTCTATCAAAGGAACAGTGTGTCTGCTGCTTTTACAATGTAAGGGGAATAACTCTATCAAAGGAACAGTGTGTCTGCTGCTTTTACAATGTAAGGGGAATAACTATATCAAAGGAACAGTGTGTCTGCTGCTTTTACAATGTAAGGGGAATAACTCTATCAAAGGAACAGTGTGTCTGCTGCTTTTACAATGTAAGGGGAATAACTATATCAAAGGAACAGTGTTTCTGCTGCATTTACAATGTAAGGGGAATAACTATATCAAAGGAACAGTGTGTCTGCTGCATTTACAATGTAAAGGGAATAACTCTATCAAAGGAACAGTGTGTCTGCTGCATTTACAATGTAAGGGGAATAACTATATCAAAGGAACAGTGTGTCTGCTGCATTTACAATGTAAGGGGAATAACTATATCAAAGGAAGAGTGTGTCTGCTGCTTTTACAATGTAAGGGGAATAACTCTATCAAAGGAACAGTGTGTCTGCTGCATTTACAATGTAAGGGGAATAACTATATCAAAGGAACAGTGTGTCTGCTGCATTTACAATGTAAGGGGAATAACTCTATCAAAGGAACAGTGTGTCTGCTGCATTTACAATGTAAGGGGAATAACTATATCAAAGGAACAGTGTGTCTGCTGCATTTACAATGTAAGGGGAATAACTATATCAAAGGAACAGTGTGTCTGCTGCATTTTCAATGTAAGGGGAATAACTATATCAAAGGAACAGTGTGTCTGCTGCATTTAAAATGTAAGGGGAATAACTATATCAAAGGAACAGTGTGTCTGCTGCTTTTACAATGTAAGGGGAATAACTCTATCAAAGGAACAGTGTGTCTGCTGCATTTAAAATGTAAGGGGAATAACTATATCAAAGGAACAGTGTGTCTGCTGCATTTACAATGTAAGGGGAATAACTCTATCAAAGGAACAGTGTGTCTGCTGCTTTTACAATGTAAGGGGAATAACTCTATCAAAGGAACAGTGTGTCTGCTGCTTTTACAATGTAAGGGGAATAACTATATCAAAGGAACAGTGTGTCTGCTGCTTTTACAATGTAAGGGGAATAACTATATCAAAGGAACAGTGTGTCTGCTGCATTTACAATGTAAGGGGAATAACTCTATCAAAGGAACAGTTTGTCTGCTGCATTTACAATGTAAGGGGAATAACTCTATCAAAGGAACAGTGTGTCTGCTGCATTTACAATGTAAGGGGAATAACTACATCAAAGGAACAGTGTGTCTGCTGCATTTACAATGTAAGGGGAATAACTCTATCAAAGGAACAGTGTGTCTGCTGCTTTTACAATGTAAGGGGAATAACTATATCAAAGGAACAGTGTGTCTGCTGCATTTACAATGTAAGGGGAATAACTATATCAAAGGAACAGTGTGTCTGCTGCTTTTACAATGTAAGGGGAATAACTATATCAAAGGAACAGTGTCTCTGCTGCTTTTACAATGTAAGGGGAATAACTATATCAAAGGAACAGTGTGTCTGCTGCTTTTACAATGTAAGGGGAATAACTATATCAAAGGAACAGTGTGTCTGCTGCATTTACAATGTAAGGGGAATAACTATATCAAAGGAACAGTGTGTCTGCTGCATTTACAATGTAAGGGGAATAACTATATCAAAGGAACAGTGTCTCTGCTGCTTTTACAATGTAAGGGGAATAACTCTATCAAAAGAACAGTGTGTCTGCTGCTTTTACAATGTAAGGGGAATAACTATATCAAAGGAACAGTGTGTCTGCTGCATTTACAATGTAAGGGGAATAACTATATCAAAGTAACAGTGTGTCTGCTGCATTTACCATGTAAGGGGAATAACTATATCAAAGGAACAGTGTGTCTGCTGCTTTTACAATGTAAGGGGAATAACTATATCAAAGGAATAGTGTGTCTGCTGCTTTTAATCTTTCGTCGTGTTTATATTCAAATCTTCTTTTTTTTTTGTCCGTCAAAGTACACTAACTACAGTTTTTTTTTCTACCTCTATGAAAGAGAGTTCAGACATCGCAAAAATAACTCATTATAACTGATTGAAGAAAGAAAAGTCCAGTGAAAATTAAAAACACAATGCAATATATTCTACGGAAGGATAGGGTTTGGATGGACAACATTTCGGTTGTTCTTGTGCTTTACGAAAACGGCTAACATAACAGCAAAAACAAAAAAACAAAAACAACAACATTCTACTTGTATGCTCTTCACGATGCAATATACATAGAAGGTAGAAACAAAACAGGTTTGACTTTTAATGGAGTTTTCGCACCAAATGGTCGCATTCGACTTCCATTTAAAACTTTTTAAAACAATTGTGCCATATTTTTGTTTAGTTTGCATTTGATTAAGTGAAAAAATATGACGTGCTGATACTGCCATCAATACAAGGTTATTTACTTGTACTGAAAAAAATGGCTGACTGCCTAAATATGTTTATGAAACCTAGAATACTAACAATCGTGATACCGCAAATATTATTAAAGAAACAACTAATTTGAACTATGTGAGTCATATCTATGCTCGTATACCTTCTTGTTAATTTGTTTTGTCCAGTTATAGATCTCCAAAACACAATCAATTGCAATGTCTTACGTCTGCCAAGAAACAACACAATAAAGATATCATTTTGTATTTATTGCAATCTAAATAAAACGGGTTTTGGAACATTGACACATTTGATGCTCAAATCCAATTACCAAATTCTATTTGCTTCATTTAATGTCAGTAGAAATGAATTCTTGAGCTTTTCTCTTAGAGTATGAATCTGTACTCTAGAGTACCATTTTAGTAATGAATATAAGATGGCAAATAACATTGTATCCCAAGGGAGATTTTCTCTATTTCCTATATTACAACATAATTCTAATGGCTTGATTGTTTGACTGCAAAACAGCAATATAATCTTTTAAGACCAAAATAAGTTTATACCATGTTAAAGTTTGATCTTTGTAAACACTGGTTACTTTGTGGTATTTAGATATTTATTCCCAGTTTCTGTTTATTTCGTTTTTACCCCGATACGTTCCTTGCCATGAATAATTTATAGACACGTCAAAATATTTGTTTTAAACTTATAGATGTTATCGATGCATCAAATTCATTGGTAATTTCTTGACTTTTATTAAAACAAGGGGAGTTAATCAAATTAGAAGACCTCTTCACATGAAAACGTGGTAATAACCAGCTTGCGAGTCAATTTGAATAAAATAACATACTAAGAAAATGGACAAGGATTAATATATTATAACACAATTAATTAATTTATATTGAAATTAATTTGAGAGTATTTAGAGGAAAAACTATTCAGGATTACAGTTGGATTATGCGAACTTTTCAACATGGATGCAGAACCCTTTTATAAAGTTTTAAATTTGTTTACCGCATTCATGATTTGTTCATTGCATGGTAAGTATAGCTTACTGTTTTTTTTCTTTTATTAAATGAATACGAGTTCTCAGAAAAAAAAAAGAAAAAAAAATTAATAAACGACAATCACGGAAAAACAATGGAGTACTTATTAGCGATCATGATATCAACTGATTTAATTTTTACATTAATGCATTAAAGAATGTCTATGATAATGAAATAGACCTATCAGATGTTTAAAAGATGTGGGAGCTTTAATAGAGTGGTTTTCCATAATTTTTAAATACAATAGTTTTATTAAATACTTTAGCCTACCATTCCGGAGCACTTGAGGGTTAACCCCGGTTTTAGAGGGGTTGGTGTTACTCGAGCTTTAGTTTTCTGTGTAGTGCTTTGTAGATCATTGTTTGTCCCTTTGTCCCCTTTCTTTTGGCCATTGATTGCATTGCCTCTCCTTCTTTGATTTACGGCTTCTGGTTATCTCCCTTTGATATCTTCAAACTTTTCTCTCTGTCTGCGCATGGAAGAGGTGATATGACCAAATAGGTGTCCGTTATAAGAGAATAAGATCCAACAATTCCCCAAAATATCAGCTAAACCAAGATTTGAAGAAGAAGAATAGGGAGGACACAGCTTCTTCCAAATGTCCCGAGGTATCCAAATGTCCCGAGGTATCCAAATGCTACAATCAATATACATATACATTAGTGAATCTCCGCGGAACTGAACCAGTATAAAGAATTAAACTTCAGGAAGGGACTCCAGATGACATTTTCTGTCGACCAGTCTGTTGTAATCAAATATGTGTATGTGTCTCTTGTTATTGGTTTCCATGACACTGTTTATTGTGCACGTCTCAATCTAAAGTTTGGTATTGATTTGACAAAGTTTTCACTGAGTTTAACTAAATAAAAAGGTGTTTTTTTTTCACGAGACCATTGAATGTTTGTGAGATTCTTATACTGTGTAACTAAAATTAATCCAGTCATTGTAATAAATGCAATAGTGTAATTTATTGACATAATACATTTGGTAAACTTTGGCAATACAAATATTTCCAAATATGACTTGATTAAAAATATTTAGGTGAAAAGCAAACCATAGTTCGTTGGTACTTGTACAGAAACCATGTTGATGATATTCTGTCATTGAACAATTCTCCATTCTGTGATTATCTGTATCTTATATATCCAAAAGGATACTACTGATACTCAAAAGTCTACTTCGTACCTAGACTTTCATCTTGAAATCAACAACTAAAGAAGATTAAAAACAAAACTCTACGACAAACGTTATGACTTCACTTTTCCAATAGTCAATTTCCCATTCATCAGTAGCAATATTCCCGTTGTACCAGCGCATGGAGTTTACATTTCACAAATCATACTTTACTCTAGGGCTTATGCCCAGTACAGCGATGTCCTGAACTAAACTCAGCTGCTAAAACAAATGCTACTCAAACAAGGCTGTATTGCTACAATTATCCCTACAACAAATCTACAGTCGTCATCAGGTACTGGTTGACCGTTACGACATATTCATTTCTCAAATGACAATAGATATTTTCCTTTTCAGATGATTTTTTTTACTGTACTTGATTATGAATAATACGACGGATATTTCGTAAGGTACAGTAACTGCCAACTCTTTTCGATGCCCTGGGTTCACTCCCGGTTTCTGGTGGGGTTCGTGTTGCTTTTCCTTTCAGTTTTCTGTGTTGTATGTTCTGTTTTGTTTGTCTTTATTCAGTGTATCGTGCCCAATGTTGAATGCGTCTCTGGATTTCCAATTGTTGATTGTCCCTTCGGTTTTCTCTAACGTTTATTAGTTACCCTTTTAAAAATGTCATTAAAATGTTTATTCGCGCATCACTTACATTTTAAAGGGAAATTGCCAAAGATTTTGCATTGTTTCTTATTACCATATAGAGATATGCATATTGTTTTGGCAGATTGATAATAGCAGTTTTGAGAAGTTATTGCCCTCTTTGAATATGGCATAACAAGACAGGAGCTGCCTTATTACGGGGAACCCCTACACTTCAAATCAGTCTTTTATTGTGCCAGTTAGATATATACATTTTTCAACTACTCATAGATTGCATAAAGATTCTAAAGGGTATCTTTCCCAATAGATGGAAAAATGAGGAAGGGACATGTGTTTTTTTCGTCATTCTTTAGTTCATCCCATGCAAGTCCAGTGAGGAACACTATGTTATGCCTGACTAACATATACATCTATCGTAGTTCAGGGCTGGAAAAATCTAGTGACAAATAATGTATCGCCTTTTGTTGATTTGCAAATTAAATAATGCAAAGGGCGGCAATATTTAGCTCTTCGTTAAATATCTAATCCTGGATTAAAAATAGCAATTGTTTAACAAGTTTAACGCAAACATATTTTGAACAACAATTAACTCTTTTGGTTAAAAGTTTATGACTTGATAGCGATACATTAACGACTTGCTAGGGACATATTAACGACTGTGCTAGGTTAACGACACTTTTAAACAACTGGAGCCACAAGTCAACGAGCCACTCTGTTTAACCAGACTCCTCTTAAACTTAACATACAATCTATAAATCAGACAAAACTTTAATTAGTTCTTAAGACGAACTCTATTACTTGTCTTATAATATCGTCCATGAAATGAACTTGTGTGTATCAATACAATGCGTCATGTATTGTTCTGTAGCAGTAGTTAAGCTCTCAGTTTTACGACCCTATCTGTGGTCACGTTGAAAACGATACGGTGCATTATTATCTTTGCATTACAGACGTATCCTTATTTCAGATTGTTTATTGTCCATAATGACCCTGGACAGCTGCACCAATATAAATAACAGATCAACGATGATCGATCTCTTGATGACAAATTATCTCTTACTCATAATTTAGTTTGATTTATTGGTGTTAACACTGACATATATGATATTCATGTGCAATAATCTTTTGATGATGAAATCGAATTTTTTTTTCTCAAGATACAAAAAATGTATGTTTTCAACAATGGGAGACATTATTTTATTACAATTTATTCATAATAGAAAATTATTGCGAAATTCAGTCAGTTGTAAACATTTTCAGATTTCATGTATTTGCATCATTCAATAAAATAGGAGCAACTTTAAAGAAGAAATATATAATAAATGTAGCCTATAGAATAATTATATTTTTTGTTCATGTTTTATCATCCAAATATTTTTTTTCTATTTTCAACATTGCAATGGCGAGAGAAAATTATTGAATGATGATATATGTTATGTACCAGACCAACACGCTCAGCTGGTACCAGACCAACACGCTCAGCTGGTACCAGATCAACACGCTCAGCTGGTACCAGATCAACACGCTCAGCTAATGATATATATTATGTACCAGATCAACACGCTCAGCTGATTTTGCTTTAATGTGCTATCTTACTTGAACAACAATTACTCAGCAGGTTGTTGCTCCACTCAAACACATTACTCTGACTCTGAGCCAAACAGTATTTGCTCTTTCTCTTTAATGTTGCTTGTTTCGTGGAGAAGCAGCAAATACCAGTTTTACAGTCTTTTGTTTGACCAGACTGGTGATGAAACCATCGATCTGCTGCACTCTATGTCAATATCCCAACTATTACACCACACAAGCGGTCTATATTACTGCTGCACTCTATGTCAATATCCCAACCATTACACCACACAAGCGGTCTATATTACTGCTGCACTCTATGTCAATATCCCAACCATTACACCACACAAGCGGTCTATATTACTGCTGCACTCTATGTCAATATCCCAACCATTACACCACACAAGCGGTCTATATTACTGCTGCACTCTATGTCAATATCCCAACTATTACACCACACAAGCGGTCTATATTACTGCTGCACTCTATGTCAATATCCCAACCATTACACCACACAAGCGGTCTATATTACTGCTGCACTCTATGTCAATATCCCAACTATTACACCACACAAGCGGTCTATATTATAACAATTGACCATGCATCCATAGTTGTTTTCGTTTCATTTGTTGCAAGTTATAGGGTGTCACGAGACTATATAATCCATCTTCATTGATACGAAAGATTATACACTTTGACAGTCAATTATAATTACTGTATTGTAGAGTTCCTTGCTGATTCTTATGCTAACGATAATACGAGTTAATCCATATATGTACACATGTGTTATAATGTAGATATTCAATTGTTTGGAAACATTTGTTGTTATTTCTCAGTACAATATGTGCACGCAACTATGCGATATATCATTATGTGTATTTCATTACATGACTGATTGACAAAGATACATGTAACACTGAATGTGTTATAGAGTACATTATCTAGAAATAATTCACGAAACTCTGCAAAATTACAAGATTATATTGTAAAATGCAAAATACCATATTGTGTAAAACTGATATAAGTTTTATATAAAATACATACCTCTATTACAATACTTAATTCTATTGATATGGAATGTCTAAAACAAGTTTTTATTATGAAGTAGATAAAAATTACGTTTTTTTAAAATAAAAACACAAAAAGGATGTAAAACGTCTTAATTACAAATACAATTTAGTTGCATGTAATAAGGGAACGACCATTTAACTTGAAGGGGGGTGGGGGGGTGGTTATGTTTTTTTTCTAAAAAAATATTCTGATTCCCAATGTTGCTGAAAAAAATATTGTGATTTTGGTGGAGGAAAAAAAAAATAATCTGATTCAGAGTTGTTGTCATATAACCTAATGTTAAATTCCGGAAAAAAATTTCGTGCATCGCGCGACAAAAAAAAATATTAAAACTCTTGTGTTGTCCGAAAAAAAATTTCTGAACGAAACAAAAAACCATACCCCCCCCCCCCCCCCCCCCCTTCAAGTTAAATGGTCGGTCCCTAATACAAACGTAGATATTAAATTTAAATTATGTTGTTTGTCGACGTAAACTATCCATCCCAAATAAGGAAGAATCTGATTTATAAAATATGACCCGTTTCTTCGATGTATGTTAACCCTATACTGTATTCTGATTGGATGACATCAGTAGGTTTTTTCAACATCCTATAATTTTTCTTTCACATTTTTTTTTTTTTATCATATGCTAGGGTATTGTCATAGAATTTAACTTTTTGTCTTGAAATTTGCAGAAGCGTATTTGCCTTTTCTAGCAATTCTTGGTTAATTCAGTGTTTTAATGGAACGCAATTTGAGGGGAAATCAGGTTATCATGACCCGTCAAATATTAATTAGAAGTGTTACGAAAAATTATAATGAAGATTTCCAACAGGAATGCAGACGACGTGTTTGGACAAATAAACAGTAGTGAGACTAAATTCCTCTCGCCAAACGACTCGGAAATTTTATCGTCTATCAACAATTTAGTTTTTCGTTTTATTTCTGTTTATTATCCTAAGCTAACACCAACACATATATCTTTCTCATTATAAACGTAACACACAGTTTATTGCAAAAGAGGCGATCATGTAGATTTTGTTTATTTTGACGACGACTCCTCTTTAGCATCATAATATGGAGGATTATTCATGTGTCATAAAGTATTGTTTAAAACTTTAATAAATGTAATCTTGTATTATTTACGGCAATGGTTTTACAAACAGGGCTGTCGTGTCCATAAATTATCGAAAACATTTTCTTAATTTAATTTCTGCTATAAAGATCTTGCATACAAATATAAAACAAATTGTAGGGTTCAACTAAGTGAGTATTTCTCATCGTGTTCTGCCGTGGTGCTGTAGTGTGAAACTATAAGACTTATTGCATCTTTGAAAAGTCTTAAAGGATTATGCAATATGTCAAAAGTTAAAAGAAATAAGAATTTGAGAAATGTTTGCTTTGCTAGGAATATAAATATAGATAATGTTATTCTATTTTGGAGCTACTTTATTGAGTATTTTGTAAGTAGTACAAATTGGGTGTTAGAGAATAGCGAAATGGCGGGCGGGAGAGAGCTGGTGAAAATGGGTAGCTACTTTGTGCTATGCCCTTGCATTTTACAATCAAATGATCTAAAGTGACCCTATGTACCAGCCAATAAGAATGGCGAATACAATAATATGAACATCTTACTAAACTGCTTTTCATGCAACGAGCAATCTGATTGGCCGAAACATGTATTCATCACGTCATGATATATTCATTACATAAGGGCACTCACATGTGACCCGTAATGGGGTTTCCTCAGATCTCCCACGGAGCGACAGATTGAAATGATATCAACCTACACACAATTGTCTAGAACATGTTTAATATGTCCATTAATCTTTTTATGGTGATCATAATTTAATTTATAGTTTTTAAGAAATTGTTACTATTTGAACTTTTCCATTTTCTACAACATTTTCAATAGACGGGGCTTTTTGAGTAATTGTCGCCTTTTATTGATTAATCTAATTACAGAATACAAGTACTGATGACGGATCCTAGGCCTCAACCTACAGTGTTGGCGAATAGGGGTTTCCTCTCGATTGGGGGCTACCTTGTTTTAATATCGAAAGGTTTACCGTGGACCATAGTGTTTGGAAAGTTTCATGTTCTTTACACATTAAATGCTCCTTATGTATTTTTCCAAAAAAGAGTAGGCGCGTTGTAACCGATACAAAAGACAAAATATTTTCGTTTAGTTTAAGCATGTTTTATTTGTTAAATATAACAAAAGTGACCAGACACATGTAGGTTATTTTAGAAACGCTTCGTGCTCACTAAAGTTTTCTTTAGTGTGTACATTCTATCTTGTTAGATAGTGGTATTTTAACTACGACCATTTACTTATCCTACTTTTTCTATTGTCCATGTTGTCGTAATTCATGTAAAATGTGTTGCAGCGAATGTGAGCAGGTCTGTATTGTTTGTTTATATCAGTTTACCAACCGGAGATAGGTTTATAAAGAGAGGAAGGGTGGAATCCTATTAACCAATTTTCAATCCACAAAATGCTTGGCGTCTGTTCCAAATTAAGAATCTATATTTCCGTGACCATTTTGTGCGTTGAAACATTTTAATATCTGTTTAGCAGCTGGAGATCGGGATATAAAGAGAGTAAGGATGGAACCCCAATAACCAATTTCAATCCACCAAATGCTTATGACGGTTCCAATTAAGATTCTATATTTCAATGACCATTGTGTATGTAGGAGCTTGAGGTTTGTTAGAGGAGAGGTTTGTTGGAGGAGAGGTTTGTTAGAGGAGAGGTTTGTTAGAGGATAGGTTTGTTAGAGGAGAGGTTTGTTGGAGGAGAGGTTTTTGTTAGAGGAGAGGTTTGTTAGAGGAGAGGTTTGTTAGAGGAGAGGTTTGTTGAAGGAGTAGCTTGTGTTATTGTGGTTTGCTATATTATAGACCTTTTCCTATATATCTAATAATTTATTGTCAATACAGCATAAATATGCAAACAACATCCCACAAACAATCCAATAACTAACTTGCCATGCAATTATAAGATTCTTTGTCACACAAATGGTTAATAAAGTAATATGAAATGTGTCAAGAGAAGAAAACAATAAAGAAATTAATTTATAAGTAATTTTACTCGTTTTCACTTGCAGACTGTTTTGGTATAATGTTCAATTTATTCCAATGAAATGTTACGCCAATAAGTTTGATATTGTTATCTTGGGACTCTTGCATTGACCAAAGTATCAAACGACCAATTATTCATTTTCTCAAACTTCTCTATTCTGCACATCAATTCTGACCTAAGCGATTATCTGATCGATTGCCGGCAAATTTGTTAACCAGTACATATTACAATACAGAAAGTGAAATCACTATGAGATATATTAGTTTTTGTGATGGCGTCCCTCACGGGACACAGAGGTCTCTGGTTCCATTTAAGGGACCAGAATTCCTTTACAACTAATCTAGAATTTAGTCAGTCATTGTCAATCAGAAGTAACACGTTTAATATCTACACAAACATCATTGATGAGGGAAATGGAGGCGGTGAGTTCTCATCGCGTTTCACAAAATTTTTTTTACAGACTACAGCTCACATGAAATAAATTCTGCTGATCACACTTCACACGTCACAAGAAACTCAAAAGTAATTGAGTAAATTTCGACACAAACTACCCTTAGCTCTGAATATCGGCTAAAAAGGAAAATTGTCTTTACTTTTTATGTTGATAAAAACGTAGATAATAAAAACGTGGATATCAACTTTAGTGCGCACTAAAAAAGTAGATAAGTTTAGTGCGCTTGACTCGTTTCTGGAATAACCTTCGTCAGGTACATTTCTGGAATAACCTTCCTCAGGTACGTTTCTGGAATAACCTTCGTCAGGTACGTTTCTGGAATAACCTTCGTCAGGTACGTTTCTGGAATAACCTTCGTCAGGTACGCTCAAATCCATATTATTTGAAAGCCAAATAATGTAAAAGTCTTTGGGATCAAAACCAAAGGGTATAAACAGGATAGCCAAAATCGGCTAAGGTCACCTATGCCCGGGGGAGGAGAACCTTAGTTGTAGTAATATAACATGATTTAAAGCATGAACTATTTTATATTTCAATTACATATTAAAGAATCGTCTAATCTTATCTTTCAAAATGTTTTTCGGTAGGACTAATATTGATGGTATTTTACTCACATGTAGAAGGCACTTGCATGACCGCATCATTTCACTACTAGGGGAGGTTTGGACCCATGAAACTAGTTTAACCCCTCCACTTTTTATTGATGTGTCTATACCAAGCCAGGAAAGCGAGCGGTCATGTATTTGTGTGTTAGGGGTATCGAGCCAGGAAAGCGAGCGGTCATGTATTTGTGTGTTAGGGGTATCGAGCCAGGAAAGCGAGCGGTCATGTATTTGTGTGTTAGGGGTATCGAGCCAGGAAAGCGAGCGGTCATGTATTTGTGTGTTAGGGGTATCGAATTTTCCTCTTTCTACGATTTCTATTGTATTTTTGAAATGTTCCGACGATGTGGTATTTTTGGTTTTTCATTTCATTTATATTTGTCTTATATACATGTAATAAGAATCCAATGTCTTATATACATGTAGTAAGAATCCAATGTCTTATATACATGTAGTAAGAATCCAATGTCTTATATACATGTAGTAAGAATCCAATGTCTTATATACATGTAGTAAGAATCCAATGTCTTATATACATGTAGTAAGAATCCAATGTCTTATATACATGTAAGTAAGAATCCAATGTCTTATATACATGTAGTAAGAATCCAATGTCTTATATACATGTAGTAAGAATCCAATGTCTTATATACATGTAGTAAGAATCCAATGTCTTATATACATGTAGTAAGAATCCAATGTCTTATATACATGTAGTAAGAATCCAATGTCTTATATACATGTAGTAAGAATCCCATGTCTTATATACATGTAGTAAGAATCCCATGTCTTATATACATGTAGTAAGAATCCAATGTCTTATATACATGTAGTAAGAATCCAATGTCTTATATACATGTAGTAAGAATCCAATATCTTATATACATGTAGTAAGAATCCAATGTCTTATATACATGTAGTAAGAATCCAATGTCTTATATACATGTAGTAAGAATCCAATGTCTTGTATACATGTAGTAAGAATCCAATGTCTTATATACATGTAGTAAGAATCCAATGTCTTATATACATGTAGTAGGAATCCCATGTCTTATATACATGTAGTAAGAATCCCATGTCTTATATACATGTAGTAAGAATCCAATGTCTTATATACATGTAGTAAGAATCCAATATATTATATACATGTAGTAAGAATCCAATGTCTTATATACATGTAGTAAGAATCCAATGTCTTATATACATGTAGTAAGAATCCCATGTCTTATATACATGTAGTAAGAATCCCATGTCTTATATACATGTAGTAAGAATCCAATGTCTTATATACATGTAGTAAGAATCCAATGTCTTATATACATGTAGTAAGAATCCAAAGTCTTATATACATGTAGTAAGAATCCAATGTCTTATATACATGTAGTAAGAATCCAATGTCTGATATACATGTAGTAAGAATCCAATTTTACAACATTGAGACAACAGAGTTGGGTTTGTGGTCAAGTTTATAAAACTGTTAAATCCTATATGTTATATTACGCGTAGATAAGTACTAGGTGATGAATGCCTTATAACAATTTTACAAACCCATAGATGTCATGTATCGCCTGTCCTTACTACTTCTGAATACCCTTTTGGTATATTCAAAATTTTCTTTTTTTTCTTCAATATTCATGACACTTATTGTTCGGTCGAGATTCATTTTCATACTTAAAAGATAAAAAAAACCGAGAATATGAATGAATATTTCTGATATAAGTGAAAGACTTAGAATATTAATGAATCTATTTGACAGAGGTTAAGAACTTATAATATGAATGTCATAGGCGTAGAAATATGAATGAATCTGCCTAACATAGGTTAAGAATAGGAATTAATTATCTAGGTTGGAAAATCTAGATTATGAATAAATCTATCGGAGATGAGTGCAAACCCTAGAATGTAAATAAATCTCTATATGATGAAGGTAAAAACGACAGAATATGAATGATCTACCTGAAATTGCTAAAAGAATGATTATCCCTGATGTGGTAAAAAGTCTAGAATATACATGAAACAGCATCTAACAATCTGAATGAACCTACCTGATATTGGTGAACAGCATCTAACAATCTACAATATGAATGAACCTACCTGATATTGGTGAACAGCATCTAACAATCTACACTATGAATGAACCTACCTGATATTGGTGAACAGCATCTAACAATCTACACTATGAATGAACCTACCTGATATTGGTGAACAGCATCTAACAATCTACACTATGAATGAACCTACCTGATATTGGTGAACAGCATCTAACAATCTACAATATGAATGAACCTACCTGATATTGGTGAACAGCATTTAACAATCTACAATATGAATGAACCTACCTGATATTGGTGAACAGCATCTAACAATCTACACTATGAATGAACCTACCTGATATTGGTGAACAGCATCTAACAATCTACAATATGAATGAACCTACCTGATATTGGTGAACAGCATCTAACAATCTACACTATGAATGAACCTACCTGATATTGGTGAACACCCTGGTGGACTAATAGTCCCCGATGGTATCATCCGCCCAGTAGTCAGTGTTTCGTCACTGACATGGTTTATTAGATATATTTGCTATTGAAATGTACATGTACTAATAATGTAATTATTATTAAAACTAAGGTTCTCCTCCCTCGACCATAGGTGATCTTAGCCAATTGTCACGTCCTGTTTAGGCCATTTTGTGTACTTGCTCCCAAAACTTTTAAAGTTATTTGGCTTTCCAACCTTTCGACCTTGAGTGTGCCTGTTTCCAACCTTTCGACCTTGGGTGTGCCTGAAACTCGTCGTGTGCACTCAATTTGATATGTACGTTTTCATTACTAGAATATGAATGTCATAGGTATTGCATATAACAGAATATATCTGACATAGGTGAAGCCCTGGAATATTATGGAATCTACCTGATACATTGGAAAACCGTGGAATATGATGGAATCTACCTGAAATTGGTGAAAACACTGGAATATGATGGAATCTACCTGACGTAGGTGAAAACCGTGGAATATGATGGAATTTACCTGAAATAGGTGAAAACACTGGAATATGATAGAATCTACTTGATATATGTGGCAACCCTGAAATATGATGGAATCTACCTGACATCGGTGAAAACCGTGAAATATGATGGAATCTACCTGACGTAGGTGAAAACCGTGGAATATGATGGAATCTACATGACATCGGTGAAAACACTGGAATATGATGGAATCTACTTGATATATGTGACAACCCTGAAATATGATGGAATCTATCTGACATCGATGAAAACACTGGAATATGATGGAATATACATGACGTAGGTGAAAACACTGGAATATGATGGAATCTACATGACGTAGGTGAAAACACTGGAATATGATGAAATTTACTTGAAATAGGTGAAAACACTGGAATATGATGGAATCTACATGACGTAGGTGAAAACACTGGAATATGATGGAATCTACTTGAAATAGGTGAAAACACTGGAATATAATGGAATCTACATGACGTAGGTGAAAACACTGGAATATGATGGAATCTACATGACGTAGGTGAAAATACTGGAATATGATGAAATTTACTTGAAATAGGTGAAAACACTGGAATATGGTGGAATCTACATGACGTAGGTGAAAACACTGGAATATGATGGAATCTACTTGAAATAGGTGAAAACACTGGAATATGATGGAATCTACATGACGTAGGTGAAAACACTGGAATATGATGGAATATACATGAAATAGGTGAAAACACTGGAATATGATGGAATCTACATGACGTAAGTGAAATCACTGGAATATGATAGAATCTACCTGAAATAGGTGAAAACACTGGAATATGATAGAATTTACCTGACGTAGGTGAAAACACTGGAATAAGAAGGAATCTACCTGATGTAGGTGAAAACACTGGAATATGATGGAATCTACATGACGTAAGTGAAAACACTGGAATATGATAGAATCTACCTGAAATAGGTGAAAACACTGGAATATGAAGGAATCTACCTGACATGGGTGAAAACCATGGAATATGAAGGAATCTACCTGGCATAGGTGAAAACACTGGAATATTATTGGATCTACCTGACATAGGTGAAAACACTGGAATCTACTGGCATAGGTGATAAACCCTAGAATATGATGGAATCTACCTGACATGCGAGAAACCATAGAATATGATGGAATCTACCTGACATAAGTGATAACCCTGGAATATGATGAAATCTACCTGACATAGTGGAAAACACTGGAATCTACTGGCATAAGTGATAAACCCTAGAATATGATGGAATCTACCTGACATGCGAGAAACCATGGAATATGACGGAATCTACCTGACATATGCGAGAAACCCTGCAATATGATGAAATCTACCTGACAATGGTGAAATCTACCTGACAATGGTGAAAACCCTAGAATATGATGGAATCTATCTGACATAGGGCAAAACCCTGGAATATGATGGAATCTATCTGACATAGGGCAAAACCCTGGAATATGATGGAATCTATCTGACATAGGGCAAAACCCTGGAATATGATGGAATCTATCTGACATAGGGCAAAACCCTGGAATATGATGGAATCTATCTGACATAGGGCAAAACCCTGGAATATGATAGAATCTACCTGACAATGGTGAAAACCCTAGAATATGATGGAATCTACTTGACATAGGGCAAAACCCTGGAATATGATGGAATCTATCTGACATAGGGTAAAACCCTGGAATATGATGGAATCTATCTGACATAGGGCAAAACCCTGGAATATGATGAAATCTATCTGACATAGGTGAAAACCCTGGAATATGATGGAATCTATCTGACATAGGTGAAAACCCTGGAATTTGATGGAATCTACCCGATATAGGTGACGACCCTGGAATATGATGGAATTTACCCGACAGGTGAAAAACCTTGATCACCCATTTTATGAAAAGTCACGTCTTCGAAATTTAACGAATGTTGGCTTTCGTCTGAATTTGTAGACATAGATAATTTTATCAGGCTATCCATTTCCGCATTTATATCTCCCACAGATGGGACGGAATGGCACAAGGATCTTGATCTGCATCTGGGCATAATCTTCTGAATTTCTGAAAATCACAACGGGATAAACTATCAGCCAGAGAATTCAGACGACCCGAAATATGTTCGGCTTTCAATAAAATATTTCACTATAAGCAAGCAAAAACCATTTGTCTCACTAGGGACGTAACTGTAGGAGACTTGGATGATTTTTTATTTATAATGGTGACAACAGCTTGATTGTCTACATGAAACAAGATCTTTTTGTTTTTTAATTCACTCCCTCAAATGAACAACGATGCTACTATGGGAAATAATTCTAGGAAGGTTATGTCTGAAAGAATATAAATTTCCTCCTAATCCTTTGGCCAGCACGCCTGTGCCCACTTATGATGAAAATCAATACCGAAACCTATCCCACCGCCACTGTCAGTAAAAAGTTCCAAATTCGAATTGGAGGACCAAAACTGATCAAGCATGACTGTTGTGCCATTGTAGCCTTTTAAAAACAACAACCAAACATTTCATACTCTTTGTGATTCTTGTGTGGTGATGAGGTTTGCGCAGATTGCAAGTGGCATCAATAAGTCTACGATAGAATGCCCGACCAGGGGCTACAACTTGGCATGCAAAATTAATCATCCCAATTAAGGATTACAATTCCTTCGAGGTAGCTTTTTTACTGTTGATAAAGAAAGCTATTTGCTTCCTTAAATCAGAATTTTTTTCCTGTGGGAGCCGCATAACCATATCAACGGTATCAAATTCTATACCGAGAAACACCAGCTTTTCTGTAGGCTCAACTGTTTTTTCATCAGCGAGAGGGACCCCCCATTCTTTGCATGAATGTTGAAAAACTGACAATGCATCACTGCACTGCATTGTTCCTGCTTTCCCGCCAAAAATAAAATCATCCAAGTAGTGCAAAATATTTTTATTCTTTGATTCCTCTTGAACATACCAATGAAATACAGTAGAAAAGGTTTCAAATAAAGCACAGCTAATAGAAGCACCCATAGGCAGAAATTTGTCAAAATAATATTCATTTTTGAATTTAAATCCTGTCAAATCAAATTCAGTTGGGGATATCCGTAAAAGCCGAAATGCTGATTTAATGCCACATTTCGCAAGTAGCGCATTTTTACCAAGATTTTGAATGATTTTAACTGCGTCGTCTATACTTGCGTATTTAACCGTACATTGATCTTTATCAATGAAATCATTGACAGATTCATTTAAGGGAAAAGATAAATTGTGAATTAATCTAAATTCTGAACTGGATTTTTTGGGAATAACTGCAATAGGGGAGACTCGGAAAGTAGGAAATGGGGGAGTAGGGAAGGGGCCCGCAATTCTACCCAAGTTTATTTCTTTTAAAATCTTATTTTTAGCAACAACGGCTCTCTCCCCCAACAATCCCCTTTGTACTTATTTCAACAGGTCGTCTTGGACCAGAATATTTCAACTTAAAACCAAATTCAAGTCCATGAACTACAGCGCTGTACCATAATTTACCGGCAAAGTCTAATATAGCACCGGTCAAGCGTAACGGGTGTCACAATACATTACACTGTTGTATTTCATCCTGGGGAATAAATAAACATCTATTTTAAGACAATGTATTTTTAAACCTTCTATTTTTAAAATAAGACCGGAAATAAACCTGTCGTCTGCTCTGCTAGGGCAAACAGTTGATATTTTCATCATGGCTGGAAAACGTAAACAGTTGTCAAATGACATCAAAAATGTGATCGTAGAAATGCGTAAGAGTGGTCATAAACTACAGGAGATTGCAGACACCTTGAATATTCCTAGAGGAACGGTTTCGGATGTAGTTGTTCGTTTTAAGCGCAGAGGATCAGTGGGAAACAAGCCTCACACAGGACGTAATCGTTTGCTGGACGAGCGAGACACAAGGGTGCTTGCTAGGCTAGTTCGGAGCGACCGTAAGACCCCATTGAAGGACGTGACAACAAGATTTAATGAAAATAGAGAGATTCAAGTGTCTAAAAGAACAGTTCAGCGTTCCTTGTATCAAGAAGGATACCACAGGCGAGTTGTAAAGAAGAAAGTCAGGATCAGAGAGGCTAACAGGAAAAAGCTTGTGAAATGGGTCCGAGAAAATCTTCATAGGAGAATTGAAGGTCAGTGGGACAGAGTTATATTTTCAGACGAAAGTCAGGTGGTCGTTGGAAACAATAATCGGTTTTATATTTGGCGGAAAAAGGACGAGGCCGAGTCCAGAGATTGTGTTTGTCCACCGGCCCAGCGAAAACTTTCGGTCATGATCTGGGGATGCATATACCCTACGGTGTGGGGACAATTACGACAGTGAATGGCACGATAAATAGACATAAATACATTAAAATTCTCGAGGACAACTTATGGCTTGTGATTGCGAGACATTTTCCAGAGCAGGACTGTTTATTTCAGGACGACAACGCTCCCATACATCGGGCAAGCGACGTCAAAATCTATAAGGAAGAGAATCATATAAATTGACTCAAGTGGTTTGCACAGTCAACAGACTTAAACGTAATCGAGAACGTGTGACTAAAACTGAAAATACGATTGCAGCAGAGAGTTGAAGTATTGAACACTGCCGATGAATTGTCAGCGGCCATCAACGACATTTGGGAACATCTCAGTGTAGACTACATTCAAGGACTTTATCACTCGATTCCAAAGCGCTTGCGCAAAGTATTGAAGGTGAAGGCAGAAATGACAAAGTATTGAGTAAAGGTAAGCACCTTTTTCATAAATTTATTGTTTTTTTTATTAATGCAAAACTTGATGCTTGAATGCCGCCATCTTGGATTTTGCTGGTAAATTATGGAACAGCACTGTAGATTCTGGGCAATATCCGTAAATGGATATTTTGATAGCCCCTTCTTAACATTGTCAACATTGATGGGGGATCTACCCAATGAGTATAACTGGATGCATCCTGTAAATAAAATTTAATTATTACGCATGAAATTTAAAATATTTACAAAGTGTATACTGCAAATTTGTTCGTGTAAAATGTCCTATAAAATAACCTCAAATATGTTCTTTGTCATTTAAGTTCTACAAGATGCTAAAAGGTGATTCCCATTACATTTTTTTACCAAAAATACAGAAACCTTTGTTAAACAATTTGCAAACAATTCCCCTACTATTAAATTCTAAACTTCTGTCGGCTTGTCGATTATTGCTACCTTGATATTGTTGTTTCGGAAAGCCTGAATCAAAAGTGTGGGTTGTTTTGGGGGTAGATACGAGTAACATCCACCACACCCCGTGAGGAGGAGGTTGAGTGAGCCTTGCGTAATCTATATTGCTCATCATATTGAATCCATCCTTCGGCATACCCTCTGGTGGCTGCCATTCTGACAGTCTGCATATATTTGATCAACTCAAGTCCTTTGCTTGACCACTTTCCTAACATTATGCTAGCATAAATCATGAAAGCCGAGGTCCAGGTGTGAATGCTTTTTATTGGTGTAGATTTCGTATTTACTATTGAAAGGACTCCCCCTTTTACAGATAATTCACCGTCCAGATTTGACTCGTTTTACAAGGCACCTGTTTGATTTTAGAAGAACGCTTAATTCTATAAATTCACCATTCCATATTTTTTCTTTTATTTTGAGTGGTATATGTGCCTGGTTATTTTCATTCGAAGGCTGTTCCAGTTGATTCTGTCTGCTTGTACTCTGTCCCGGATCGGATGTACTTGATGTCTGGTCAGGCTGAAGAGTGTTCACTGGGGATTCTCGGCTAAATACTTGTGATCTAGAAGCAGTGTTCCTAGTTCCTTCACTCAAACTAAGGACAGAAGAACGTTGTCCAGCATGTTGATCAGGTTCATCGTCATGAACAATGTTGATCACCGGTCCATGCGATACCGAAAGATTGTGAGCAGGCCTCGGTCTATCTTGAATCCTGGGATTTTTCGACTTTCTTGAAGGCCCTTGTCCGTCTAAATCTTTGGTTGTAGGCTTCCTTTGCATTTTTGCTGGTTTCATGACTGGAAATGTCGTCAGGATGCCACAAAATTATGTCGATTCAAATTGATATGTTTCAAAACTTTTCGAGGCAATATCAAGAATGCACGGAAGTAATGTGACGTGTATAAATGTGACGTAATCATACAACTCGGAGTCCATCCGAATACCCGGGAAAAAAGGAAATAAAAATACTATTGTTTTTACTTTCATTAAATCAGTTTATCTACAAAATAAATAAATCGTATTATTACATGTCAATAAATTTATAAACAGGACCACCTCTAATATAACATGCCGCATCTCTTGATGATTTGTCGTCTTGTTAATTTATAAACAGGACCACCTCTAATATAACATGCCGCATCTCTTGATGATTTGTCGTCTTGTTAATTTATAAACAGGACCACCTCTAATATAACATGCATCTCTTGATGATTTGTCGTCTTGTTAATTTATAAACAGGACCACCTCTAATATAACATGCCGCATCTCTTGATGATTTGTCGTCTTGTTAATTTATAAACAGGACCACCTCTAATATAACATGCCGCATCTCTTGATGATTTGTCGTCTTGTTAATTTATAAACAGGACCACCTCTAATATAACATGCCGCATCTCTTGATGATTTGTATTGTTAATTTATAAACAGGACCACCTCTAATATAACATGCCGCATCTCTTGATGATTTGTCGTATTGTTAATTTATAAACAGGACCACCTCTAATATAACATGCCGCATCTCTTGATGATTTGTCGTCTTGTTAATTTATAAACAGGACCACCTCTAATATAACATGCCGCATCTCTTGATGATTTGTCGTCTTGTTAATTTATAAACAGGACCACCTCTAATATAACATGCCGCATCTCTTGATGATTTGTCGTCTTGTTAATTTATAAACAGGACCACCTCTAATATAACATGCCGCATCTCTTGATGATTTGTCGTCTTGTTAATTTATAAACAGGACCTCCTCTAATATAACATGCCGCATCTCTTGATGATTTGTCGTCTTGTTAATTTATAAACAGGACCACCTCTAATATAACATGCCGCATCTCTTGATGATGTGTCGTCTTGTTAATTTATAAACAGGACCACCTCTAATATAACATGCCGCATCTCTTGATGATTTGTCGTCTTGTTAATTTATAAACAGGACCACCTCTAATATAACATGCCGCATCTCTTGATGATTTGTCGTATTGTTAATTTATAAACAGGACCACCTCTAATATAACATGCCGCATCTCTTGATGATTTGTCGTCTTGTTAATATATAAACAGGACCACCTCTAATATAACATGCCGCATCTCTTGATAATTTGTCGTCTTGTTAATTTATAAACAGGACCACCTCTAATATAACATGCCGCATCTCTTGATGATTTGTCGTATTTTTAATTTATAAACAGGACCACCTCTAATATAACATGCCGCATCTCTTGATGATTTGTCGTATTGTTAATTTATAAACAGGACCACCTCTAATATAACATGCCGCATCTCTTGATGATTTGTCGTCTTGTTAATTTATAAACAGGACCACCTCTAATATAACATGCCACATCTCTTGATGATTTGTCGTCTTGTTAATTTATAAACAGGACCACCTCTAATATAACATGCCGCATCTCTTGATGATTTGTCGTCTTGTTAATTTATAAACAGGACCACCTCTAATATAACATGCATCTCTTGATGATTTGTCGTCTTGTTAATTTATAAACAGGACCACCTCTAATATAACATGCCGCATCTCTTGATGATTTGTCGTATTGTTAATTTATAAACAGGACCACCTCTAATATAACATGCCGCATCTCTTGATGATTTGTCGTCTTGTTAATTTATAAACAGGACCACCTCTAATATAACATGCCGCATTTCTTGATGATTTGTCGTATTGTTAATTTATAAACAGGACCACCTCTAATATAACATGCCGCATCTCTTGATGATTTGTCGTCTTGTTAATTTATAAACAGGACCACCTCTAATATAACATGCCGCATCTCTTGATGATTTGTCGTCTTGTTAATTTATAAACAGGACCACCTCTAATATAACATGCTGCATCTCTTGATGATTTGTCGTCTTGTTAATTTATAAACAGGACCACCTCTAATATAACATGCATCTCTTGATGATTTGTCGTCTTGTTAATTTATAAACAGGACCACCTCTAATAAAACATGCCGCATCTCTTGATGATTTGTCGTCTTGTTAATTTATAAACAGGACCACCTCTAATATAACATGCCGCATCTCTTGATGATTTGTCGTCTTGTTAATTTATAAACAGGACCACCTCTAATATAACATGCCGCATCTCTTGATGATTTGTCGTATTGTTAATTTATAAACAGGACCACCTCTAATATAACATGCCGCATCTCTTGATGATTTGTCGTCTTGTTTAAAATGAAACATTGAGTAGAAAGAGGTGTGAATAAAAACAAACCCGTCACTCACACCGTCTGGTACAAACATAATACTGGCGTGAAGTATAATCTCATTAACGTGGATCTGATTTGTCTGTTTGAAATGTACTTTAGAGAAACACGCACTGTTAATGGAGATTGTGTCGAAATAAAGGATTACTTCTTACTAAATAAATATATAATAAGAAAGTTAAAGGGTAATAGAGAATTATCTTTCAAAATCCATAATAAAAGTAAATAATTAAACAAACGTATTCATTTATTGGCAAATTTGCATGTCGAAGTGTAAACATATCAATTGATTCTCTATTAGAACTTGTTTGTCCAGGAAGATATAAAATATTTGTGGAAGGGTTGTTAGAGAAATAAAACGGAATGGGAAACCTGTAATTGGCCATTTTACTCTTGTTTTTGTTATCACGGCCCTCCAGAGACGTATTCCTTAAGTTTGTTCCATCGATCAGACTGATTGATAATCTTAAGGATCAATATAGAAGTAATTTCCATTCTTACCGGTATGCGTGAGTGACGTTTCAACCCGATCACTCTTTTCTCGGAAACATTAAATAATACATCTGTCACTCACCGTGTTCTTATCAAAAACCCGCGTCCTTTATCCTGTCGTCTGTGTCTACATAATATGTGTTCACTTCATTCTTTCGGAACTAAAATTGTTATAAAGAATCAATGGAATAACACGTATATTTATATTGAAGCCATTGTTTTTTTTTCGACTTTTGAATGTTGTTCTTCCATCTAACACCAAATTTAACAACAACATTTGGTAAAGAAATAAGGGTACGTCACGGGCATACAGAAATTCTAAAACTCTAAACGTCACTAGCATACAGAAATACTATATCTAATTAAGATGTAAGAGATAATTTGTCTAACACAATAATTTAAACCCTCAACCCGGGCCCCTAAAAAAGGTAAAGAAATGAACTGTCTATGTATTGATAACCAGTAATCCAAGTTAAACTGAAGAAGTGGATTCGGAAAACCTCAGTCTGACAGAATTTTTGCCAGCATTGCGGGGATTTTTTGTGCTTTGCTTTTTTTCCCTTTTATTCAGGATGTTGCTTCTTCACACAATCGCTATAATCATGTTAAAAAATATCCCAATGTAACAATTACGTTTGCACAAAATATACCACCACGATATAACTGAAATATTGTTGAAAGTGGCGTTAAACAACATAAAACCAAACCACCCACAACATATAATGAAGATTATTATGCAGTATATTTATATACTATTTTTCATTGATTTAATCCATATCATGTGACTATTTCGTAAATTATTATATTCACTGATTTTTTTAAAGTGGTTCTTTTTTCTTTGGGGTAAAAATTGACGCCACTGTCACAGGATTAAAAAGATGTTTACTGTGGTGACTGATGAAAACTTTAGCAAACAAGTGATAAATAAAGATGCGATTTGTTCTCAAATTGTGGAGTTGATCTTAGATTACTAAGTAAATTTATGTTTTGTTGATCAAATTTTTCTTCCTCCCAACATGAACAAAAACCTGTATATAGTAATATATTTACTTTATTCAAAGAAACGTACACAGCATTAACATATTCATATTGATGGAAATACATAACATACTAAACAAACCCTACAATTTAACAAAGAACCACAACTGAACGCAGCATTGGTGTTCTATACATGTATGTATTTTCTATATATCTGAATGAAATCTGATCGCAAACCAAAATGAATGAAGACAAACTTATACATAGCGCTATTCCTCAACAAACACATACATAGCGCTATTACTCAACAAACATATACATAGCGCTATTCCTCAACAAACATATACATAGTGCTATTCCTCAACAAACATATACATAGCGCTATTCCTCAACAAACGCATACATAGCGCTATTCCTCAACAAACATATACATAGTGCTATTCCTCAACAAACACATACATAACACTATTCCTCAACAAACACATACATAACGCTATTCCTCAACAAACATATACATAGCGCTATTCCTCAACAAACACATACATAGCGCTATTCCTCAACAAACATATACATAGTGCTATTCCTCAACAAACACATACATAACACTATTCCTCAACAAACACATACATAACGCTATTCCTCAACAAACATATACATAGCGCTATTCCTCAACAAACACATACATAGCGCTATTCCTCAACAAACATATACATAGTGCTATTCCTCAACAAACACATACATAACACTATTCCTCAACAAACATATACATAGCGCTATTCCTCAACACACATATACATAGTGCTATTCCTCAACAAACACATACATAACACTATTCCTCAACAAACACACACATAACACTATTCCTCAACAAACATATACATAGCGCTATTACTCAACAAACATATACATAACGCTATTCCTCAACAAACACATACATAGCGCTATTCCTCAACAAACATATACATAGCGCTATTCCTCAACAAACATATACATAGCACTATTCCTCAACAAACATATACATAGCACTATTCCTCAACAAACATATACATAGCGCTATTCCTCAACAAACATATACATAGCGCTATTCCTCAACAAACACATACATAGTGCTATTCCTCAACAAACACATACATAGTGTTATTCCTCAACAAACATATACATAGCGCTATTCCTCAACAAACATATACATAGCACTATTCCTCAACAAACATATACATAGCACTATTCCTCAACAAACATATACATAGCGCTATTCCTCAACAAACATATACATAGCACTATTCCTCAACAAACATATACATAGCACTATTCCTCAACAAACATATACATAGCACTATTCCTCAACAAACATATACATAGCGCTATTCCTCAACAAACATATACATAGCGCTATTCCTCAACAAACACATACATAGTGCTATTCCTCAACAAACACATACATAGTGTTATTCCTCAACAAACATATACATAACACTATTCCTCAACAAACACATACATAGCGCTATTCCTCAACAAACATATACATAGTGCTATTCCTCAACAAACACATACATAGTGCTATTCCTCAACAAACACATACATAGTGTTATTCCTCAACAAACATATACATAACACTATTCCTCAACAAACATATACATAGCGCTATTCCTCAACAAACATATACATAGCGCTATTCCTCAACAAACATATACATAGCACTATTCCTCAACAAACATATACATAGCACTATTCCTCAACAAACATATACATAGCGCTATTCCTCAACAAACATATACATAGCGCTATTCCTCAACAAACACATACATAGTGCTATTCCTCAACAAACACATACATAGTGTTATTCCTCAACAAACATATACATAGCGCTATTCCTCAACAAACATATACATAGCACTATTCCTCAACAAACATATACATAGCACTATTCCTCAACAAACATATACATAGCGCTATTCCTCAACAAACATATACATAGCACTATTCCTCAACAAACATATACATAGCACTATTCCTCAACAAACATATACATAGCACTATTCCTCAACAAACATATACATAGCGCTATTCCTCAACAAACATATACATAGCGCTATTCCTCAACAAACACATACATAGTGCTATTCCTCAACAAACACATACATAGTGTTATTCCTCAACAAACATATACATAACACTATTCCTCAACAAACACATACATAGTGTTATTCCTCAACAAACACATACATAGTGTTATTCCTCAACAAACATATACATAGCGCTATTCCTCAACAAACACACACATAACACTATTCCTCAACAAACATATACATAGTGCTATTCCTCAACAAACACATACATAGTGTTATTCCTCAACAAACATATACATAGCGCTATTCCTCAACAAACATATACATAGCACTATTCCTCAACAAACATATACATAGCACTATTCCTCAACAAACATATACATAGCGCTATTCCTCAACAAACATATACATAGCACTATTCCTCAACAAACATATACATAGCACTATTCCTCAACAAACATATACATAGCGCTATTCCTCAACAAACATATACATAGCGCTATTCCTCAACAAACACATACATAGTGCTATTCCTCAACAAACACATACATAGTGTTATTCCTCAACAAACATATACATAGCGCTATTCCTCAACAAACATATACATAGCACTATTCCTCAACAAACATATACATAGCACTATTCCTCAACAAACATATACATAGCGCTATTCCTCAACAAACATATACATAGCACTATTCCTCAACAAACATATACATAGCACTATTCCTCAACAAACATATACATAGCACTATTCCTCAACAAACATATACATAGCGCTATTCCTCAACAAACATATACATAGCGCTATTCCTCAACAAACACATACATAGTGCTATTCCTCAACAAACACATACATAGCACTATTCCTCAACAAACATATACATAGCACTATTCCTCAACAAACACATACATAGTGTTATTCCTCAACAAACATATACATAGTGCTATTCCTCAACAAACACATACATAGCACTATTCCTCAACAAACACATACATAACACTATTCCTCAACAAACACATACATAGTGTTATTCCTCAACAAACACATACATAGTGTTATTCCTCAACAAACATATACATAGCGCTATTCCTCAACAAACACACACATAACGCTATTCCTCAACAAACATATACATAACACTATTCCTCAACAAACACATACATAGTGCTATTCCTCAACAAACACATACATAGTGTTATTCCTCAACAAACATATACATAACGCTATTCCTCAACAAACGCATACATAGCGCTATTCATCAACAAACATATACATAGTGCTATTCCTCAACGGTTTCTGAAACCAAATACTAGTATTCAGTTTAGTTTTATGATAACCTTTGCGCGAGTTGCGGAACATGTTTTTGTTTTATCTGGCAAACGCTATCTCAAATGTACAAAATAATAGTACACACACAATATCCTTCAATTGAGCGGTGTTTGTTTCGATATTCAGAGTGCATAGGACACACAAACGGGGACCTTTTTTATACTCTTTTTCGATCCTTAACACGTACCACTAACGTGAGTCCTCTCCTCAATAGCCTCAGGTGTCACCATTTCCAGTCACCTGTCCAAGACCGGAGTTTTACTAGTTAATTCGTTATACTCGATCCAGTTTCATGTATATTAAATAAAATAGCGGAAAACTTGCTGAACGTTGCCATAACACCAATATTCCTAACCCTTAACAAAGATTCCATATTTGTTTTTTTCCTTTTGAACAAAAGTAAAGACTGACAGGCATGACGGAATATTTGAAACTCAACTAAGCATGAATAATTTGCTCTGATAGACTCCCTTTCAGATAACCGACTTCAATCAATTTGTTGCATTACATCGGTATTGCAGCTAACGTTTGTAACATTTGTTTGAAATAGCAACACATTCAGAAAGATAAAAATCTTTTACAAGATTTTCAGTTGAAAGAAAATAATTTAAACTTTGTTACGCATTCATTTTTACTAAACACATGCAAGTAATTCAAGATTGAGCATGCTTTACAAGTGCTTGTGAGGAAGAATATGTAACAGTATATTACAAAACTAGAAGTGTATACATAAGTATAGGCTTAATGTACTCTGGATCAACTTGACTGAATAGAATACAAACATTTATCGGTAATCAAATCGTGAGATGCAACGAAATAAAACGAACATTTGACGGTAGGTAAATCGTGAGATGTAACGAAATAAACGAACATTAGTAGGTAGGTAAATCGTGGGATGTAGCGAAACAATACGAACATTAACCGATAGGTAAATCGTGAGATGTAACGAAATAATACGAACATATATCGATAGGTAAATTGTGAGATGCATCGATTGGTTAATCGTGAGATGTAACGAAATAATACGTAAATTTATCGATAGGTAAATTGAAAGACATAACAAAATAAACGAACATTTGTCAGTAGGTAAATCGTGAGATATAACGAAATAAGCGAACATTTGTCGGTAGGTAAATCGTGAGATATAACGAAATAAACGAACATTTGTCGGTAGGTAAATCGTGAGATATAAAGTGCAGAAAACTATGATGTTATGAGTGATTTTCAATCATGTCATGGCAAGAATAAGATACCATTCGATGAGATGATTATGATATCCACCGTTCTCTATAGACCAATATACTAAAGTGATTATGATATCCACTGTTCTCTATAGACCAATATACTAAAGTGATTATGATATCCACTGTTCTCTATAGACCAATATACTAAAGTGATTATGATATCCACTGTTCTCTATAGACCAATATACTAAAGTGATTATGATATCCACTGTTCTCTATAGACCAATATACTAAAGTGATTATGATATCCACTGTTCTCTATAGACCAATATACTAAAGTGATTATGATATCCACTGTTCTCTATAGACCAATATACTAAAGTGATTATGATATCCACTGTTCTCTATAGACCAATATACTAAAGTGATTATGATATCCACTGTTCTCTATAGACCAATATACTAAAGTGATTATGATATCCACTGTTCTCTATAGACCAATATACTAAAGTGATTATGATATCCACTGTTCTCTATAGACCAATATACTAAAGATTTTTCGTGGTGAGACAACATTTTACTCGGTTAGACATGTAACTCCACTCAGTCAGGTTTTCTTTAACTCGTAACAACCATTGGGGATATATTACTCACAATGAAGATATGCATATTGCCATAAAAGAGAATACCTAAAAAAATTTACAAGTATTCTCTTAAATCTTTGACCGTATGAATCCATTGTTTGCACATATAATGCATGTTTTTGTAATAGAAAAAAAGTACTGAAAAACGCTCAATTGTTTTTCTTGTTATGTAATTCGGTTTTTCCAGCGTATTTTGTGAGTCAATGTGTATATATGTCCCCAATCAATTTTGTTACTCATACAAGCTTTGGTCTGTTAAATCTCGAAATAATTAAAATTATGTAAACACTTCTGAAAAAATAACTTGTATGTTACTAATTGTTAATCAAATAAGGGATGGATTTCCATGGCCATACTTCGTGTCATGAGAAGTGGTTGTTCGTTATGTTGCTATTGGTTAACTTAATTAACCATCACTGTTTGAACTTTTTTTTCATAATAGATTTTTTTAAATATTGTAAAAACTTTATTTTAGAGCAGGACACTCAATGTAGAATTGTGACTTCCAGTCTGTCAACATTCCGGCGGTACGTCAAAAAAGTTCCCAATAAATTTCTATTTATACGACTAGATAGAGAGGAAAATAATAGAAAGAAATTCAAATAATTAAATTAATTTTCAATAATACACAGCCATTTGTTGACAAGTTTTCCCCATTTTTGTTTTCACAAAGAAGTTGTTACTTGATATTTATTGATAGCTCATTCACAAAGAAGTTGTTACTTGATATTTATTGATAGCTCATTCACAAAGAAGTTGTTACATGATATTTATTGATAGCTCATTCACAAAGAACTTGTTACTTGATATTTATTGATAGCTCATTCACAAAGAAGTTGTTACCTGATATTTATTGATAGCTCATTCACAAAGAAGTTGTCACTTGATATTTATTGATAGCTCATTCACAAAGAAGTTGTTACTTGATATTTATTGATAGCTCATTCACAAAGAAGTTGTTACTTGATATTTATTGATAGCTCATTCACAAAGAAGTTGTTACTTGATATTTATTGATAGCTCATTCACAAAGAAGTTGTTGCTTGATATTTATTGATAGCTCATTCACAAAGAAGTTGCTACCTGATATTTATTGATAGCTCATTCACAAAGAAGTTGTCACTTGATATTTATTGATAGCTCATTCACAAAGAAGTTGTTACTTGATATTTATTGATAGCTCATTCACAAAGAAGTTGTTACTTGATATTTATTGATAGCTCATTCACAAAGAAGTTGTTACCTGATATTTATTGATAGCTCATTCACAAAGAAGTTGTTACTTGATATGTATTGATAGCTCATTCACAAAGAAACTGCTACTTGATATTTATTGATAGCTCATTCACAAAGAAGTTGCTACCTGATATTTATTGATAGCTCATTCACAAAGAAGTTGTTACTTGATATTTATTGATAGCTCATTCATAAAGAAGTTGTCACTTGATATTTATTGATAGCTCATTCACAAAGAAGTTGTTACTTGATATTTATTGATAGCTCATTCATAAAGAAGTTGTCACTTGATATTTATTGATAGCTCATTCACAAAGAAGTTGCTACTTGATATTTATTGATAGCTCATTCACAAAGAAGTTGTCACTTGATATTTGTTGATAGCTCATTCACAAAGAAGTTGCTACTTGATATTTATTGATAGCTCATTCACAAAGAAGTTGTTACTTGATATTTATTGATAGCTCATTCACAAAGAAGTTGTTACTTGATATTTATTGATAGCTCATTCACAAAGAAGTTGCTACCTGATATTTATTGATAGCTCATTCACAAAGAAGTTGTTACTTGATATTTATTGATAGCACATTCACAAAGAAGTTGTTACTTGATATTTATTGATAGCTCATTCACAAAGAAGTTGCTACTTGATATTTATTGATAGCTCATTCACAAAGACGTTGCTACTTGATATTTATTGATAGCTCATTCACAAAGAAGTTGTTACTTGATATTTATTGATAGCTCATTCACAAAGACGTTGCTACTTGATATTTATTGATAGCTCAATCACAAAGAAGTTGTTACTTGATATTTATTGATATTCACTGAGGAATCTTCTTTTATAGACTTTCTTAAATTTTCTTCTTTAGAAATGCCTGTACCAAGTCAGGGTCATTACGGTTTTCCCAGTTTTCCGGTTGTTGACTGATTTTGTCTGTTTATATACTTATGAGTTTTGACTTTCCCTTTGGAAGATTGTTCGGAGTTCGGTAATTTTGTTATTACCCTTATTTAGAAATTAATCCATAAAAAAAGGTACATAAATCGAAATCTAATTTCATGAATTGAAATATTTGCAGATTATTAACTTTAGATGAATTTTCTAAAAGACTTTAAGATGAAAGTGACCATATAGTAAATAGCCTTTCTTTACAAAATATCACTACATTTCTAAATACAAATTATCTTGCTACATATAGTAGTTTGATCTCTAACGGTCTTATCTTCAGATCATTCCATCTCTGATGAAATTGGTTACAACAGTTGTCATTCGCCAAAAACAATTTTTCTTACGTATTAAGATGTTTTATTAGCCAGATTTATACTTGATACGGGTCTTATATTATTCTGCCGTTATGAGTAATACCATTTTGCACGAGAAAACAATGTTATTTGTAACTGATAAAGATTATAACGTAGTTTATTTTTGTTTGCTCGCCTCTGATCAGTTGACATACGACGGCGCCATCAAGGTTCACAAATGAACAGTTAACCCCACTGTTTTTTACTAACACAATTAAGAGCAAGTGAAAATAAGTATTGATTGTGAGAACACTACAATACATGTTGGGTCTTTTTCAATAGTTTCCTTCTAATTTAACTTTCGGTAAGAAAGCGTCAGCAAGAAGAAACTTTGACTAAACACAATAAACGATGAATTAAAATGTTTATTGAATGCAGTGCAGCAATATCTTGGCTTATTTACAAAATACAAAATTAATATCCAACTCGGAATATTATTTCAAATCTTGCAAGTTTGTTTGACAATAGGCATGATAAATGATATCAATTATAGAGGGAATCTGTTTTCTTTCCTATCATAATTGATATCAGAATATAAGAACTCCTCGGCGTATCCCAACACTCGTCCAACAGATCGATTCCTTTTAGTTACCTGCTCGTCTATTGGACGGAAGGATTTGCTCCTTTGAATCATTTATGAAAACAATGCTCATTGGAATTTTAGAGAATCGTAAAGATTTGTTTTACACCTTAACGTAGAAAATTGATTGTTTTTGTAAACTAAGAGTTAATTATGTTCAGGTGGTTCTAGAGTACGTTCTTAAGTATTGATATGATAATATGACAGATACACGTGTTTGTAAAAGCAATCAACATGGACTACATTCAAGTGTTCGTTTTCTTAATATTTAACATTCCCTTTATAAAAGGTAAGAATTTATCGTTGTAGTATGCTTATGTAGTTTAATATTCTAGATTTAAAAACTTCCAAATTGATATAAAAATGAAATATTAGAAAATGCTTTCTTTATAACTATGCTGATTGAAATATCCACATCTTTGCTTTTTATACCGACGCATTTCAATTCATTATTGAAACAATACGTTCAGTGTTGTAAGAAATTGTTAATCCATTTAATTAAATATGAAAAAGAAATTAAAGAATATTGGATGCATATCTGTAGTACTTTAAGGTATTATAACACGAACGGAAACAAGAAAGAGATGAAATCATCACCTCAATAAAAAAAAAAAAAAAAAACATAAAACAACGTAAAAACTTCAGTATAATGATAAAAATTAATGTTATGAGGAAATAAAAAATTACTAAAGAAAAATGTGAGAAACAAATCGGACATCGTGGAGAGATGAGGGAGATAAACATTTAATTTGTACTAGATCATACTCAACATATGCAAATAATAGACACATGGTCAAACTAGGGATTTATATCACACCAGCATGCAGAGTGGAGCGAGGTAATGAGTTGGTTTTATTTTACATTGAAGGGTTAGGTTAAATGATAACAAATCCTGACCATGTTTTTTACGGAAATACAATACGTATTGAAAAATAAAATACAAAGATAAGAAGAAAATCCATGTAATATCAACTTGATTGTTATACTGTATCCTTTCAAAACTAATCCTACTCATCAATCTTCATTTGAAATGGAATGTAAAATCCATTGGCATTTCTACTCTGTTTTACTATAGCTCATCAAGCTCCATCACTTTAGGACAGCCTCGGGATTGATGTTACCCACACTGTCGTGGACACCCTTGTCAATGGGCTAAGCTCCATCACTTTAGGACAGCCTCGGGATTGATGTTACCCACACTGTCGTGGACACCCTTGTCAATGGGCTAAGCTCCATCACTTTAGGACAGCCTCGGGATTGATGTTACCCACACTGTCGTGGACACCCTTGTCAATGGGCTAAGCTCCATCACTTTAGGACAGCCTCGGGATTGATGTTACCCACACTGTCGTGGACACCCTTGTCAATGGGCTAAGCTCCATCACTTTAGGACAGCCTCGGGATTGATGTTACCCACACTGTCGTGGACACCCTTGTCAATGGGCCAAGCTCCATCAATTTAGGACAGCCTCGGGATTGATGTTACCACACCCTTGTGAATGGGCAATACATGTAGCTAACCATCATATCATATTCTTGATCATGGATGCACCCACACTGTCGCGAACACCCTTTGTGAATGTGCTAAATACCTAACCCACAAATCATTTTCTGTGTCATGGTTGCACAGCACCAGGTCTTTTAATCCCCCCAGAACAAAGAAAGACCACCAACGGTATCACTATACAGTCTATACAGGTATAGTAGGTAGCAACCTTATTTTCACGGCAATATTTGAGTAAAGTTTGGAGTCGGTAAGATTTTGGGACTCCAGCTCAGACACTTATCTAGATCAACGTAACTTCGGAGTTCATACGAATGGGGCGCCCACGTGAACATAGAGATCTGTATATTTGTGTGGATTGTAAAGTTAAGTAGATAGATAAAAGTGCCCGTGGACTGCTGTAAATTCATCGCTCCAAAGTGGTTCCGGAAATTTAACTTTAAAAAAACAGTAAAAAAGAGCATTAAAAGTTTGGTAAGCTATTCGATGTAAAGTCTAATAGATTTCGAAGAGGTTTTGTACTTGGCAAATTGTCAAAATGTTTGAAAAAAATATTTATAATTCATTATTTTGACTTTACGCAATATTTCTGTTCCACGGATACAATTTCGTAAATATTGTATCTCATGGGAAAATGATTAAATGAATATAAAATAATTTATTACACTATAAGTGAATCAAGTTTTTGGCAATTTAAATGAAATAAAAAAAAAAGGCCTTTTAAAACACAATATTCTACAGATTCATATAGTAATTTCAGAATAACTTTATTCGCTACAGCAAATGTGAATATCTGATATCACAGTTTAAAAATTATAATTTATGTTTAACTTGAAATACTCGAAACATTGTTTGTGAAATTTATGCAATATTTACATAAGAAACTTTAAAACGTTTACTTTAGGTAGTAGTACAAATTTAGTAAAAAACATGAAAGTATTTTTAAATAAATATATTTTTATATGAAATATAAGGCTTTACAGTAATGAAGAAAATTTCACTCACATTTGACACAGTACTATTTATATAATTAATATTTGAGTGATCTAAATTCTTTTATTCTCCGACAGTCGTGACAGATAGTGGCTTCTAATAATCAATAAAATGCATTGATTTTCTATTGAGCACACTTATTTAGAGCAAACACGAGGTTCGCTCACATTGAAGCACAATATTAGTACCTCAATGTAAAGGGAACTCAAAAGTCACGTGATTGTGCTTTCCGGGTTTATATGACACGTTAACCCCACCAATGCCTTCTAGAACAATTGGAAACTCTTGTCCTGAGTCCTTTGATGGTAAACCCCACAATCCATTCAAGATCACCGTCTTTATAAAACATTAATTTGTCTATAAATGATTAAAACTGCTACATTTTAAACTAGAGTTATACGACTGGTGCCACTAATGGAGCAGAACTGCTAACCCTTCCGGAGCACATGTGTTAACTTCCGGCTTTTAGTGGGGTTCGTGTTGCTAAATTTTCAGTTTTCTGTGTCTTATTTTGTGGACCGTTATTTGTCTTTCTGTTCTTAAATTTAGCTTTTAGCTTCATAAGAAAGAGTTTCTAACATATGCTTTAATTTTATGCATACATATAAACAGCAAGAAATATATTTATGCTTATTAAAATGATCTAAAATCCAAATGTTCGGAAAGTTTGTTCTACCTTTGAGTTTTTTTTAAAAATAAATAGATACAGTTTATTGAACAATCTCCTTTACAAATAGCCGTAGCAGCCCAGGGTAGCTCACTTCGGGTCCCTGTTTGTTTACACTCATTTGTACAGGGGAACATAAACAAATGAGCACATTATAAAAAAACTCCCCTTTCATTTTGCAACATACACGCATGTTTTGAAAAACAAATTTTTTAACGATGTATAATTTAATTACATAAAATAATGAGCATATACTCACAAAAAAAAAAACCAAAAAACAAAAACAAAATAAATGTTCATAAATTTTCATTTTGACATATATTTTTTACTGTTGTTGTTGAGTTTCCAAGTTGGTTCTATTCTAGACCATTGTCTCCCCCTCTAATTTACATGTTAACATCTAAGACAAGAAAGAATCCTCGAAAAAGAAAGATGGTAAATATAATAATTAATAATCGGTCCAATGAACCTTAGGCCCACTGAACGTTCAGAGTATTAAACCTTGAAATTATCAATATGCAGCCCACATGAACTTGTTGGATAAAACGACATTTACATAACCTCTGCGTCTGTGCACTTTATAAAGCATATATCAAATGACCGGTTATGAAATATTTTGGTAAAACAAATGATTACGGAAGATTTGATACATGAACATGTGAACCAACAGAATCAGCCAAAATGGCGACACACAATAAAGACAAATACGAAAATGTTCAACCGTCTGCTCGACTAAATTATTGGTTATTTGAAAAGATAGAAACCCCTAAATTGTATTGTTACATCTACATGTATTGTTAGAAATGAACGCACATCTTATGTTTGGTTTCTGCCCTCTTTAACATAAACAGAAAATGTAGAGGCAAAATTAACGATGCGAAATAAACACCTTAGCATCCCATTAGAAGCAAAGATGGCAACTATGTCTTATGAAATCTCCGAAGAGAAAGTGAAGGACGTATTTATTCATTCAAATTGTGAAGGGAGAATATAAAACATGGACCTTTCATCTTGTGAAGGAGTGTAGTATTTGATTGTCAATGCAAAATGGCATTTAAAAACTAAGTACCATATTGTGGAAAAAATGGATCATGTGACAGAGAATAGTATACCCGGTATTGTAGATTATTACTTGTCTTTTCTTCCTTTTAGCTTATCCATTGTATTTTCAGTCCTTCTTCCATTTATGGTTCTGATTACCCATTCGATATCTTCAAACTTTAATAATTGATTAGCATACCAATCTGTGAAAAGTAACTATTCATATATCACTGGCCTATATTTGCGGAAGTGGGATTCGTACCTGTTGTTGTCATGGACTTTGAATAACACGTGACATGGGAATTTACTAGTTCTTTCAAAAACATATTTTATCGATGAAAACGTGTATACGTTTAAGTTGAGAGCTATATCATTGAGGTCATAATGATACTACCGGTATGTGATGGAGGAAAATGTAGAATACATACGACAATTGGACAAACTTAAATGCTCATCAACACAGGTGGTGCGCAGTCAGCTTCTGTGCATCTTCCGAATGGGTTCACAGAGAGGTCATCATGAATAAGATGATCATGGTAGTAAAGCTTGTCCCATCTGGGAATCAATTAATTTCATCGGTATTTTAAACATTTCTATCGTAAATTGGTACGAATGGTGGGGGTATGGGTTTACAACATATTTTTGAAAATATTTTTTTTCATAAATATATTATTAAAAATAATGATCGCCCATTTCTTAATAAGCGAAAAGTCAAAATGCCAACATCCTGCTCAATAAAAACACTTAACAATGGAATTATAAATTTGATATGCCTTTTCAATATTGAAATGCCAATACCATAAGGCTAATCGTTGACTTCCATTTATACACAAATATACACATTGTACTATACACTTGTGAAAGGTTTTTGAGAGGAAATATCGAGTGGTATACCCTGGATGTTTATTTTATTTCCTTCAACTTAGTCTCAGAAGGAATGACTAAACGCTCAGGATATACCACAGAAAAACAGAAAAAAAACTGGTTTTATATGAAGTGGAATTTATCAATGGTCTCCCAGAAGACTATAGGAACAATTCAGGGTCATTACGGTTTTCACAGTTTTCCGGTTGTTGACTGATTTTGTCTCTTTATATACTTATGAGTTTTGACTTTCCCTTTGTAAGATTGTTCGGAGTTAGGTAATTTTGTTATTACCCTTATTTTCCATCATTGAATTTTTCACTTTTGGATGTATATATATTGTTACTAGTAGCTAACGACCTTAAATTCAGTGACAACCTAAATATTATATATCACAATAACATTGAATTACAGATATCAGTTTGTCATTTTCATATACTTTTTGAAAGTGACAATTTAGCTTTATAATTTTTGCCAAATGAAATGATGTAAGGCTTTACCATTCAATAAATATCCAATAATGTTAGGTAATGATATCATCCTCTTCCTCAAATAAAATACATATATAGACAAGAAAAAATATAAAACAAACTCGACAAGGATACGGGAGTAACGGTCTGAAATTGTTTATATTGAAATCATGAACATCATCATACATGTAACATAAACATAGAACAACGCGAACGCCACACACATATACAGACGGACGCCAAACCATGTGTTCTGGAAGGGCACACACATATACAGACGGACGCCAAACCAGGTGTTCTGGAAGGGTTAGCATCGCATCCCTATAAACTAGGCCATTTAGGAAAATTGGAGATTCAATGTTGTCTTCTTAGAGCCATATTTTAGAGAAAAAAAACATCACTCCTCATACTGAGACATTCAGATTCTCCATTGCATCATCCAGGAAGTCTTACAGTCGCCACCATGACTTAGTTAACCGTTACAGAATATCTGTGTCACAAATGACCACGGATCTGTTCCGTTTGTTGTATTCACAATCCGCCCCTTTCCTCATTCATGATTTAGTTAACCGTTATAGAATATATATGTCACAAATGACCGCGGATCTGTTCCGTTTGTTGTATTCACAATCAGCTCCTTTCCTCATTCATGACTTAGTTAACCGTTATAGAGTATATGTGTCACAAATGACCACGGATCTGTTCTGTTTGTTGTATTCACTATCAGCTCCTTTCCTCATTCATGACTTAGTTAACCATTACAGAATATATGTGTCACAAATGACCACGGATCTGTTCCATTTGTTGTATTCACAATCAGCTCCTTGCCTCATTCATGACTTGTTAACCATTACCGAATATCTGTGTCACAAATGACCACCGATCTGTTCTGTTTGTTGTATTGACAATCAGCTCCTTTCCTCATTCATGACTTGTTAACCATTACAGAATATCTGTGTCACAAATGACCACGGATCTGTTCCGTTTGTCGTATTCACAATCAGCTCCTTTCCTCATTCATGACTTAGTTAACCGTTACGGAATATCTGTGTCACAAATGACCACGGATCTGTTCCGTTTGTTGTATTCACAATCAGCTCCTTTCTTCATTCATGACTTAGTTAACCATTACAGAATATATGTGTCACAAATGACCACGGATCTGTTCCGTTTGTTGTATTTACAATCAGCTCCTTTCCTCATGCATGACTTAGTTAACCATTACAGAATATATGTGTCACAAATGACCTCGGATCTGTTCCGTTTGTCGTATTCACTATCAGCTCCTTTCCTCATTCATGACTTAGTTAACCATTACAGAATATATGTGTCACAAATGACCACGGATCTGTTCCGTTTGTCGTATTCACTATCAGCTCCTTTCCTCATTCATGACTTAGTTAACCATTACAGAATATATATGTCACAAATGACCACGGATCTGTTCCGTTTGTTGTATTCACAATCAGCCCCTTTCCTCATTCATGATTTAGTTAACCGTTATAGAATATATGTGTCACAAATGACCGCGGATCTGTTCCGTTTGTTGTATTCACAATCAGCTCCTTTCCTCATTCATGACTTAGTTAACCGTTATAGAATATATGTGTCACAAATGACCACGGATCTGTTCCGTTTGTTGTATTCACAATCAGCCCCTTTCCTCATTCATGACTTAGTTAACCGTTATAGAATATATGTGTCACAAATGACCACGGATCTGTTCTGTTTGTTGTATTCACTATCAGCTCCTTTCCTCATTCATGACTTAGTTAACCATTACAGAATATATGTGTCACAAATGACCATGGATCTGTTCCGTTTGTTGTATTCACTATCAGCTCCTTTCCTCATTCATGACTTATCTTTGTAACAAGAGCACCTGCGTTAACTCCCGGTTTTATGTTGGGTTAGTTTTCTGTGTAGTGTTTTGTAGATCATTGTTCGTTCCTTTTGTTTTGTCTTTTGGCCATGGTATTGTCTGTCCTTCTTCTTTTGGCCATGGTAATGTCTGTCCTTCTTCTTTTGGCCATGGTATTGTCTGTCCTTCTTCTTTTGGCCATGGTATTGTCTGTCCTTCTTCTTTTGGCCATGGTATTGTCTGTCCTTCTTCTTTTGGCCATTGTATTGTCTGTCCTTCGATTTACGGATTCTGTTTGATATCTTCAAACTTTTCTCCTGTATGAAAACGAAGATTTATTGTACATTAAATGATTTTTAGCTCTGCTTTTAATGTATTACTGTCGAACTCGATTTTTAATCGAAAGAATCGGTGGATCATCCAAGAATTCGAGTAATTCAGCTTAAATATTGTGACATATATGAAATAATTACTCTATATTTTATTTGACCTTAGAATTCGAATTAATGGGGATTGGTTGCATTTTCGTTTTCAGTTCCGTTGTTTAATGCCATGGAGTAAGTAATGATGACCATATTAAAGTAATAATTTTTTGATTAGAATAACGAAAATTTGAAATATCTTTTAAACTGTAGGTTTTAAAGTAGAAGTGTAAACGAGAGTTGTGTAGATAATCAAGGGTGCGAATTTAATTTGGAAGTTTGCAGACCAGAAAGTGAACGGATTTGGCCCTGCTCATATAGAAAAATCGCATTTTAAAGGAATTTTTGGGTGTACATTTAGACAACGTTTGATGAAATACGGAGGGAATAAGTTTATGAAAAAGAACAACCTGCGGCCGAGGGTTCTAAATTACAAAAAAACGAGTATTCCTTTCTCCCTCAACTTGCCATTTTGCCTTGGCCCTTGTAATGATTCCATTTATTTTTTCCTCCCTCAAAATTTTAAGTTCCACCTCAACCATGTCCATCTTCTGCTGTATCGACTCTGATTTACTTTTAATAAATATATTATGTAATTTTTCTAATTTTTTATGCAGACATTTTTCATTCTTATCCTTCTTTTTATATGAGGAACAATATATTGCTGTACCCCTAATTTTCATTTTAATAGTTTCCCAAAGCAAATGACTATCAATTAAAAATGTCTTATCAGGATTTTCAAGATCCATATCCGAGTCATATTCATATTCTGTAATGACTTCATTAATATTTTGCTTTACTTTGTTTACAAACTCAATATCGGTCAACAAACTGTTGTTGAATTTCCAAGTGCCGCGTCCTCTAGTCTGATTTATGAATATAAATTTCATACATACAGGTGAATGATCTGACCTATAACTGACCCCAATCTCTGATGCCACAACAAATGGTTCTAAGTCAGAAGAAATGCAGAAATAATCTAGTCTTCCTTGTTTTTTATTTGGATCCCGCCATGAAAATCTTTTTTGACTTGATTGTTGCACCCTCCAAATGTCTACAAGATCTAAATCATTCATTATTTGATGAACTTTGATTTGTGCTCTGGGATTATTTTCAGATTGATAATTAAAAGTATCTTTGTCATAATTTTGAACAACATTCCAATCACCCACTACTATCACTGATGTATTTTGATAAAGACAAATTTTACTTTGTAAAAGCTGGAAGAAATCAGGGTTGTCCTCATTTGGACCATATATGGCTACCAATGTTAACCTGTAATCTTGGATTGTAATATCCAAAATGACAAAATTTCCATCTGTATCTAATATCTCACTATTAATTTTAAATTCAAACGAGTTCTTGAACACTACTGCTATCCCTCTGCTTCTGCTGGAATAACTACTAAATTTACCAATATATCCCCACTCCCCAAGCCAATGACTTTCATTTTCTAAACAACAATGTATATCAGTTAAGACCGTTATATCATAACGTTCTTTACAAATAGAAAAAAATATCACCTCTTATAATCTTTTCAACTAATCCTCTACAGTTTACAGATCCTATTATTACAGATGACATATTACACAATATTTAAACAATAATAATATATCAACATGCATACAAATTTCCAATATGTTGCCAATACGCCTTGGTGATTGAAACAAACAATTACACATACACATACACAAATGTTCATATATGTTCCTGCTTTTAATCAGTATATATAAAAAAGAGAAGACCCCCCCCCCCCCCAACAAGCTTCTTATCACGGAGCATAACAAACTGGTTTATAGATGAAATTGAGGACCAATTATCATCCCCTGTAGAAGATTTATTAAAAATAATTAACCCAAAAAATTCAAAGCAGGTCCAAAAAATAGTTTTACTCTGGCTAGCTATTAATTTTATTGGTCCAAATGTGCAAAAAAGTTTAGTAACCATTTGTAGCCATAAAATAGAACCAGGGATTATGTTTCAATAATTTCATTTTATTCTTTTATTTATATATCATATGTTATTAGCAAAACAAAACAGAACCTCATGCAGGATCTATTCAATGAGAAAATAATCCATTATGGAATACTGACCAGAGATATTGTCAGTATTTACTTCCACCATATAAGTAAAGTATGTTATTTTAACAGAGAAAAATCCCCGGTAATTCAAGCTTTACTCGAAACTAATCAAATAGATATGTACACATGGTAAAACATATGTTGTTATTGCATGTCTACATGTACAGGCTTTATGCTATAATAAAAATACAGAATTTGACATGGAAAGTATTTTTCATGATTCAATTTAAATATGAAGATATATACACCACTACATTGTATTATCAATGTTGCCAAAAATATTATCTAGTATATATCTATTATTTATATTAATTTGTTGGCAGTTTGTCAAAGTATTCCAATTTTACAGTGTCATTTTCATTTATACTTGTACATGTGAGGCATATAGCTTTAACTATAACTTTAACATCTTTTAATCGGAGGGTGGTATTGTTTTTAGCCACGAAACCTTTGACTTGCGCCCATATTAATTCTATCGGGTTAAGTTCACAGTGTCGAACGAGTGTTCTTATTACTTCATGTCCGTGTAAATTAGCAATTTTATCTGTTTTATAAACTACTGGGGTCTTTTTTTGTTTTATTTTTTTCATATAATACTTTTTTGGTATCAGTAGCAGAAAAGGGAAATGTTGTGTTGTGTAAGATAGTTTTGGAGAACAGCTTTTTTCTGACTAAAATTTGGGCACACCGTATCTTCTGTTTTAACATTGTGATAACTTGCATTATCTAACATAACCAAGCTAGGATTTTTCAGAGCAGGCATCAATTGATTTTCAAACCACTCAAGAAAGACAAAACTATTCATCTTCTGGTGATAGTCACCATCCTTTGATTTAGCCAGAAACACTAAATCGCAGCCGTCAATCAAACCCTCACTTCGCGTACCTGCATGCAAAACAATCAAACGTTTGCCTTTACCCGAGGGTATTTTTGGGGCATCAGCCCCATCATTCGGAAGCCACATATAATCTGTGCAGTGATTTTGGTTAACCCATGTTTCATCCAGATACACGATATCATACCCTGCTTCCCTAAAAGATTTAATCTTTCTCAGATAATTACACCTACAATTGATAATAGACACTTGGTCGTACAGAACTCTTCGATTATCACCTATTTTTTTATAAGTATATCCAAGATCAATGAGAGTTAGAGTAAGTTTAGACTTTGATATTTTAATAGAATCTTTTATTTCCTTATGTATTAATGAGACGGTAGGAGCAATTTTCTGTGAATATAAACCGTGGATTGTTCTCCTAATAACACAATGATCAAAGTCGTCCAAAATGTTAGCTCTTTCTTTGGGTCTATTTGACTTACAAGGCCTCTTATCATTCGTAATACGGTGCACTGAAGTGTAAGACACACCCAAAGCTTTAGATGTCCTTTGATATACCCTATCAAATGAGACAATTGGCTTCTTCATTGTCTTTTTCTTACTAAAAAGGCAAACAACTTTTTTACAAACTATTTACCCATTTTACAAAAAATGCAAAATATAACAATAATTTATGAGAGAAATGCTTGTCAGTTTCGTCTAAAGTACACGTGGCTGAGAGAATTATTTTACAGGTAAGATACCTGACGTACGGATGGCTCTTCTATAAAGTATATCTACCCCCACCCGAAAAATGACAACAAAATAGGACCAAAATGCAAAATTTCATCGGAGTGCAGCCTCAGTCAAAACAATAAGAAGCATTACAATAACATTTTTAGCTAGCACTCCTAATTCTAAATAAAACTCGTTTAATTTGCTGTTCAAAAATCTATAGTTTAAAAGATATTTGGATTTTTCGTTATTCTAATCAAAAAATTATTACTTTTAACATAGCAATGCACGAGTCTGTTGATATTGAATTAAAATATTTTAACAGTCGAAAGTTTCTAGTAAATTATGTTATTTATTTAATTACCGACATGGGAAACCAAAAATAGAAGTCATATAATTCTTTGGAAGCAGTCTTTAACCTTCTGTTAACTGACATTAGACTGTTTCGTTTTTGTGAAATTCAATGAAATTCTAACCGTCAACATATTTAAATAGGACACTTTTTGTGAGGTAATCAAAATTTGTATAAAGTTTTTATTTAGTTCATTATTAAACAAAAAAACAATTTTTACCAATATTCCTTAAATTGCAAAGGAAATATTGTGTTTTGTCACAGCTTATATCATTGATTTTCAAGTCTGTCCTGATAAATTTTCTCCAATTTACCTGGAGAAATCACGTTCTTTATTATTTTCCTTAATTACAAGTTTTACCGATTGGTTCAAACAATTTAAATTTAATCAAAGGAAAGCTAAATTTCCTGTGTTTTTCTCCAACCCATTAAATGTAAATTAACCTCGTTACAGTTAATCTTTCCGGATTGGATTTAATGGTCACTTGGGGAAGCACAGACTGACAATATTTCTGATCTAAACTGAAGATAATTAAGAAAGCATACAAACAAATATTAGCAATGACATATTGTGGTACATTACAATATTAAATGTGTCGTACTTAAATAACAAGCATCATGTATTAGGATACACTATATCTATATATGTATATTTGGATGTACACAGTATTAATGATCGAGTGAATGTTAGCTGTTTAATTTTCTAGTTATATCATGACGAGAACAAGTTACTGTTTGATCAGATAATGTAGAACAATTTTATGAAACATTTCTAAATAGGTAGTTAAAACGCTATCTAATATAAAAAATATCTGATTTAATTGCTCCTTCTTTTCTGATATGACGCTCATAAAGATATAGCGCAAACCCGTAAGGGCTCACATTGACGTGACTTAACAAAATGTAGCTTACCAATTCTTCAAAGCAAAACTAGATTGATATGATGACTGTAACTTACCAGTCCAGAATGAAGAATAGAAAATGAAATTAAAATGTTGTATTATAATCACACTTTAAATAAGAATCCTAGATTTTGGTTGGATGACCACCGTGGTAGTTTTAATGCATTCTGTCAATTTGTTTTGCTCTCACTGTTAATTAATCTAATTGTTTCAAATAGTATCAGAATCAAAATGGCTGACTCTTGAATATTGTCATTCAGCGAAGTTTTTGAAAGGGTGTTATTGTTACTCTGAATTGGAATATATCTAATTAAATACAATTTGAATAAGTTTATCGATGTGTAAATTCAACCTTTCACTAACAAACAAAAAAAAATAAATATCTAAAGATATGTTGTAGTATATACAACCAAGGTCCGCGTGCAATAGCATTGAAACATCTGACATCTCTATCCTCTACACAACAATACCCCACTAAAACCTAAAAGACAGAAGACAAGAATTTAACTTTGTTTAATATTAATGAATGACCAGCGTAGATAACAATGCCTTTTTTAAGAAGGGATATATCTTATTTTGAGAAACAAAACCTCTCTGATTTTCAAAAAGATTTTTGAAACTGGCATCATCAAAATCTTCGAGCTTTGACTGACAACCAATTTTCTATGTTTTGTTGGAGCGAACAACATACAACCGGCATTTATATGAGTTCCAACTGTGTTCCATTCCCGTAGACTTGTTCCTTTATTCGTATGAAGCAGACACCATGCAGGGGCTTTTTAGAGAAAAAACTGAAAGAAGCTAGCACAACCCTTTAATTTCACTTTCCACTATACAGATGATGTGCTTCCATTAAATATATTCTAAGTTTGGTGATAATATTCATTACATCAAAAATATAGCTAGGACATCTTCATACCTTGAACTACGCGTAAAACATGAAAGTGAGGGGCAATTGAGATCGTAACTTCACGAAACCGGAGTTTGTCTTTTGAACCAGACTGGAAGTGTTTTTCCATAAACTTGGAAGGTCAAAAATAGTTTTTTGTTAGAATCACGGTATTAGTACTGTCAAATTCGAAGTGACGTCTTGTGATAGACATTATAATTGTTCTCTGAACCATTGTCCTTTTAATTCATCCTGATGTCCATAGTTTTAGGACAACATTAACATATATTTGTGTAATAAACCTAGTATATTTCAATTGGCATCGGTGTTTGATGTGAGTTCCACCAGTTTCACAACTACATGTACTACAATATTTTATAGGTATAGTGTCAAGTAAGTACATATTATATATCTGTCTTTTTTGATTGTTTATTACAGCATGAATTGCATGTAGCCTTTTAATTAGCATATTCTTTGAAAGAGGCGTTAATGGTATTTAAAAAAAACCCATTTTAAAGTTAAAAGTCAGATTGTTTTTAAAAACATTTAAATACTACAGCATAACTTTTATATTTAACAAAAGTATACAAGAACAAAAATCTACAAAATGTTAATTTGAATGACTTAACATAAAATCATGTGAGGTTTCGTTTGAAGTTTCACTGTGAAGACGTATAGTAGTTATCTATCTTGGTTTCAAGATAAATCAATGCATTCAGTTACAAAAAGGAACAGTTTTGACAAGATATAATAAAACAAGAATGACTTTTGGTTCGAGAATAAAGGACACTTTTAGAGTTCTTATACACATGTCTGGCAATGAAATGCTAAACGACGAAATCAAGAAACACATTTTCTTACTAGTTCAAAAAATTAATCTTGACACAGGCCGTGTCACCACAAATTAACTATTAGTACTGTATCACTACGTGTTCTGGTGTAGATATTGTTCACCATTGATACTATATCACTACGTGTTCTGGTGTAGATATTGTTCACCATTGATGGTTGGCATCGAATTATTACTTCTGTTGTTTTTTATGTATTTTTCTCTTCCTTTGTCTTTTTGTGTGTCAGTGGTATGTGACAATGGATAACCCATCGCTGATAACATATCTTTATTAACATGAATGTCAACTAAAAGTTCACTTTCATAGGCGAAAGAATATATTATTAATACAATAACTACAGACATGTGATATGGTGTCCCTGTTTTTGATATTCCGGTCTGTTTGATTAGTTGTGCGTAATGGTTGTTCATTGTCACAGTCTGCTTTTCTGCTATATTTTGTTGTTTCATGTTTTCATGATTATTTCATAGTAAACATGTATAGTAATGACACATGTTATATTGTATATTGTAATTATATTATAATGCTAAGTTGAATAACTTGTGTGTGATCATTTTGTCATTATTTAGGCAATACATTATTTAAACTAATAACGACACTCTGTATAGGGTCATGCCAGGGATCACATTTTTAACCGACCAATCAGCGATGAGACTACATTAAAAACCGAACACACTGAGAGCTGTTGTCTGAATGGTTAATACATTTTTGTATATCTAAATGTTACATGCGATTGCACGGTCATAGTTGAATGGAAGGTTACATGACTTGATCCCTTTCGGTTGTTTGATGTTAGTGTATCGCCAAATAAGTCCAAAGACGTTTAATCCTAATAAGAACCTGTCCATGTTTTAAAAGTTCATATGTAAAACACGACTGATGATGCGCCGTTTGTCCAACAAGTAAAAAAAGGGGAAATTCTACCTATTAATTACAGGGCGAAATTTGAATAAAAATGCTTATGACATAAGATTTGTTTGTCCTTATTTAAGTATGATTTTACTTCAGGTCTCTTCTATATCTCAACCACTGTACGGCATCAACAACCAGTAATAACCAGTTCAAACAGATGATACCATGTAGATGAAAATAAATAATACATTCGATCTATTCATATCCTACACACGTAATTATGATTACGATAAGCATATTGAAGGCAAAATAATATTACAAATACCTGAAGCGATATGCAAGTAAATACGCAACAAATAACGGGAACATGTATAACAGACGATTGGTAATACAAAAAAATGGCCAACATGTCATTGGTCACAATATGACTGTTATTCGTATTCTATTTTGGTAAACAACGTATGAAAAGTCTATACTATGGAAATCTAATTAAATGAGCCTTTGTCATTACATTTTAAATTAAAAATAAAGACAATCACACCTGATGATTTTAACAGGTATGTCCTTGAACTATATCAGATTAAAAATAACAAACATATACAATGCAATATTACGGAAGCTGAGACGGACCACACAAGTATATATTTTTTTCTGATTATTTTGTTAAAATAATAACAGATTGATAATTTGCTATAAAAAATTAGAACAAAATGCTGGTGCGACTCTTTCCAGCTTCCGTACAATATAATCCAAACTAGACAATCGAGCCAAGAATTAATGTCTCTACATTTAAGAGTTGGTCGCAGTCGGAAATTGTTTACTAATTTTCTACCGATTAAAATATCATAATTTATACCATACTATGCCTCTTTAGTCACTCACCTGGTTTACTGTTGCCAGAATACAACACTTTAGTCGCTAACCTGGTTTACTATTGCCAGAATACAACACTTTATTCGCTAATCTGGTTTACTATTGCCAGACTATAACCCTTTGGTCGCTAACCTGGTTTATTGTTGCCAAACTATAACCCTTTGGTCGCTAACCTGGTTTACTATTGCCAGAATACAACACTTTAGTCGCTAACCTGGTTTACTATTGCCAGATTATAACCCTTTAGTCGCTAACCTGGTTTACTGTTGCCAAACTATGACCATTTGGTCGCTAACCTGGTTTACTATTGCCAGAATACAACACTTTAGTCGCTAACCTAGTTTACTATTGTCAGATTATAACCCTTTAGTCGCTAACCTGGTTTACTGTTGCCAAACTATGACCCTTTGGTCGCTAACCTGGTTTACTATTGCCAAAATACAACACTTTAGTCGCTAACCTGGTTTACTATTGCCAGATTATAACCCTTTATACGCTAACCTGGTTTACTATTGCCAGACTATAACCCCTTTGTCGCTAACCTGGTTTACTATTGCCAGAATACAACACTTTAGTCGCTAACATGGTTCACTATTGCCAGATTATAACCCTTTAGTCGCTAACCTGGTTTACTATTGCCTTTAGCTAGATATACAAGTACAATTTGTATCATCACTAGCAGGGTCTAATTGAACAATGCAGAATATATAAATATATAACTATCATATTGCAGCCAATTGAAATTAAAATAATAAAATGAAAATGAGAACAAATATATAAAAAATGTAGTAATTATATATATAATATCTAATATGTGGACAATACCACAAAAGTAAGTATAACAAACGTCAATGGAAGAAACTACACTTGAACCTTGTATATAAAGTACACTTGAACCTTGTATATAAAGTACACATGAACCTTGTTATCAAACTTGAATAAATACATCTCCATTGATAGCAAGGATAAACTATTTAGTCCAGTTGTAGCAGTTTTTAGTTTAATTTAACCTAAATAACAATAATACCTGGCTATATCAAAGAAATAATCATCAGTGACTTCCTTCAACAATAATACCTGGCTATTTCAAAGTAATAATAATCAGTGACTTCCTTCAACAATAATACCTGGCTATTTCAAAGTAATAATCATCAGTGACTTCCTTCAACAATAATACCTGGCTATTTCAAAGTAATAATCATCAGTGACTTCCTTCAACAATAATACCTGGCTATATCAGAGTAATAATAATCAGTGACTTCCTTCAACAATAATACCTGGCTATTTCAAAGTAATAATCATAAGTGACTTCCTTCAACAATAATACCTGGCTATTTCAAAGTAATAATAATCAGTGACTTCCTTCAACAATAATACCTGGCTATTTCAAAGTAATAATAATCAGTGACTTCCTTCAACAATAATACCTGGCTATTTCAAAGTAATAATAATCAGTGACTTCCTTCAACAATAATACCTGGCTATTTCAAAGTAATAATCATCAGTGACTTCCTTCAACAATAATACCTGGCTGTTTCAAAGTAATAATAATCAGTGACTTCCTTCAACAATAATACCTGACTATTTCAAAGTAATAATCATCAGTGACTTCCTTCAACAATAATACCTGGCTATTTCAAAGTAATAATCATCAGTGACTTCCTTCAACAAGAACACTAGATATTTCATGGCCGTAACTAGACTCTTTTTTAAATGAGTAAAAAAAAAAAAAAACTCACCACAAAAAACACGTAATCGCCGAGCGGAGGGAGGCAAACAAAAATTTGGGCGAGGGGTCTGGACCCCCAGAAGCTCATTTTCGTACAACAAATATGGTTATTTCTATATTATATATGATGTAAACCATCACGTTAAACCTACGTCATCACACATACAAGATATCACAGATTATCTTAATAAAATGACACCCTTGAATCCTCTTTTTCAAAGAACAATTCTCTTCTCCATAAACATTACTGCCCTTTATACCAATATCTCCGAAAGTGATGGCAAAGAAACTTCTAGAAAAGCTTGGGACTCGCACTCCACTCTGATACCACCAACTTTATGCTCGGTCCATTTGCTCACCACTTTTTTCCTGCAAATTAACATGACACCTTCATATGGCAATGCATTAATGACCAAACTAGAAAAAAAACCCAGAATTTAGTCACGTCTCTCCACCAACCAATATCATCGTTTAGATTCATTGACGATGTTGCCCTACAGTGGAACCAATCCGAAAATAAAATAAAAAATTGCTTTCACCACGGTTATAATGCCCACCATGTATTAAATATACCGAAGGAATTTCTGAAACCAAAATAATATTTCTGGAAACCACCACTTTACTTTCAGGTGTAATCATGTCAACAGATATACAGGTATACTACAAATACACTGACAAATATCAATATCTTTCACAACAAAGCTGTCATCGTGGACACATTACTAATATTTCCCCCTTTAGCCAATGAACGTCTGGTTAAGCGGGTCTACTTCAATGATGAAAGCACAAAAATCGTCTCCATGAACTCAGAAAGCATATACACAACTAGAGATACAGGGTTTGTTTTCTAGTGCCGAGACGCTAAGAATATAAGGTCCCCATTTGTGCTTACATACCATCCTAACTTCGGTGGTCTCTCGCACATCATTCGTGAACATTGGCATACAATTGAAAAAAATCCTAAGCTTTCCACAATATTTCCCGAAACTCCAGTATTGGCTTTCAGAAGACCTAACAGTTAGAATCATCGGTTGACAAAAGCATTAAATCCTCTCCTGCTTGCCTTTACAAGGGTTATGCAAACGTTATATGACATGTCACCTGATAAACATGCACATAATTAAAAAAATAATAACACCACTAGTAGGGTATACGTCATGTTTTGCAATGTCACTTACAATAATGCCAACATTATATACGGTATTCTCTATAGTGTAGTCACTGTCGTATGCAGCATACTGGCGAGTCAGAACATCAGTTCCACAAATGTATGAATGGTCATCGGTGTGATTATGACCGAAAGACATACCTCCACCGTAGTCGTCAAATGAGATCATTGGTCTCGGCACTGACATGATTTAATAGATATACATTTTTGTATTTATATTATATTTTAGTTCCTGAATAAATCTATTGGTAATCACCATCCGGCATAGGTAACTTAAATCTATTGGCAATCACCATCCGGCATTGGTAACATTAGCCAATCTTTGTTACCCTGTTTATGTCCTTTGATTTACTTGTTCCCAAAGAGTTTGAAATTATTTAACTTTCCAATATTATGAAGGTTATTCCAGAAACTCGTCATGCGCACTAAATTAGATATCTATCTATATGCTCATTGACAAAAGCTTACTATCACGACTATCCAACATAGTACACTCTGGACTATGGGTGAGAGTGTGTGCCGTAACAGATTTCAGAGTAGAAAGAAGACGATTTTTTCTCCATTGGAAAAAAATAGGAAAATTTAACCTTATTTTGGGGATATTCTCCTCCGTCTTCATTCGGAAATATGTGATTCATGGATTTGTCTTTATATTTACTCTGATTTAGTGCAAAATCGTATTTTGTCATTAAGTGTTTTGATGTCTGTAATCTTGTTTTAAATTATTTTTTGTTATCTAACCGTGATTTTATCTTTGTGTATTATGGATAGTACCACGCCCTATATAGACACAGGGCAACTTACAACATGTCATGTGTTAAGAGTTGTCGTTGGTGGCCCGTTGCAAGGCAAAATTATGTGAAAAATATACGATTACAATGAAATTGATTGTCAAAATTATTCTACACGTATACGATGTCTGTCCTTCAATTTGTGGCTTCTGATTGCACTTTTTGTACTTCAAACTTTTCTTATACTTGCATCATTATATAGGAAAAAAACATATCTGTTTCATTGCACTTTTTATTTTTACTTATTTGGTGTTGTTTATATTTTAGACGTTCTAAAATTTATTTTCTATGTACGGTATGGGGGGGGGGGTTGTTGTTCTATTAAATGTTTTTACGTTCTTTGTTCCGTGTTGTGATGTCCGTTACGATTTCCGCATAAAAACGATGTTCGGTTCGTCTTTACTTCCAGTTACTTGTAAGAGGGTACATGTCTTATGTTTGTTTTTTGCGTTTGTTTGCGTGTCCAACACATATTGTGTTGTGCTTTTATTTTGTTTTTCTTCGTCTTGTTACCAGTTTCTCTGGACTGTCTATTTTGCATTGTCCCTTGGGTATTCTCTAATGTTTATTTATAGAACAAAAAATGTCAGCTCAAAAATATTTAGTATTAACCTTGTATTTAAAGTAACTTAGAAATCCAGTGGGGAGATATATTGTATGGTTGTTACTTTCTTAGATGTTTGTATAATATACTTTATTTACTGTGTCTGTATGATGATAGCTTCCTCATCATATGCAATATATTTAAACTGCTGAGTTAGGAGTTAGATTGCTGTCAAATAAAAAAAACCATATATAGGTACCATCCATACACGCTTAGACAAATGTATTATATCTCTCCATAGATCATTGCTCTATATTCGTCTTATGAGATAAGATCTAGAGTGCTGTATATGCGGTTAGCCGCCATTGCTGCTGTACTGTATCGAATGTGTGGGTTCTTTTGACTATCATGAATTCTTCTTGAATCATATATTAAAATTGCCGCTTTCGATTGCTGTTGTATAAGTGTAGCCTCATCTGTAATGTAATGGAAGCATGCTCGAGCGAGGTAGATCATAGGTTCGAGCGCGGTAGATCATAGGTTCGAGCGAGGTAGATCATAGGCTCGAGCGAGGTAGATCATATGTTCGAGCGCGGTAGATCATAGGCTCGAGCGAGGTAGATCATAGGTTCGAGCCCCAGTCTCGTCGAACCAAAGACTATACAATTGGTATTTGTTGCTTCCTCGCTAAGTACACCACATTAAGGAGTAATAGAACTGGTTAGTTCGCAATAATATGATGTGCATGAGTGGAGTGACATGTCTACCAGTAGACTATTGTTTCAGTGAATTAACACAATACAAATCCACCTCAGCTTTGTGGTTTAGTACAAAGCGGACATCATCATCATCTGATAGATATGTAACTTGTTCTCGTTGGAAAATTGCTCACTCACTCATGATTGGTAAATGTAGATAAAATTAAATTGCAGCCTACTGTACTTCGCTTTAAAATGTAGTAGATTTGGTATTTACCAGTTACTCTATGTTAAAAATTATAGGGTATTTTCCCTTCTGTATCTTTTTTTTTATCTTGAGTGTAATGCAACTAAATTCGGCAAACAATCAAAATGATATTGTAGTGCGTAATATAAAAAATACATCCATACATTATTATATAAAAAATACATCCCTACATTATTATATAAAAAATACATCCCTACATTATTATATAAAAAATACATCCCTACATTATTATATAAAAAATACATCCATACATTATTATATAAAAAATACATCCCTACATTATTATATAAAAAATACATCCCTACATTATTATATAAAAAATACATCCCTACATTATTATATAAAAAATACATCCCTACATTATTATATAAAAAATACATCCCTACATTATTATATAAAAAATACATCCCTACATTATTATATAAAAAATACATCCCTACATTATTATATAAAAAATACATCCCTACATTATTATATAAAAAATACATCCCTACATTATTATATAAAAAATACATCCCTACTTTATTATATAAAAAATACATCCCTACATTATTATATAAAAAATACATCCCTACATTATTATATAAAAAATACATCCCTACTTTATTATATAAAAAATACATCCCTACATTATTATATAAAAAATACATCCCTACATTATTATATAAAAAATACATCCCTACATTATTATATAAAAAATACATCCCTACATTATTATGTAAAAAATACATCCCTACATTATTATATAAAAAATACATCCCTACATTATTATATAAAAAATACATCCCTACATTGTTATATAAAAAATACATCCCTACATTATTATATAAAAAATACATCCCTACATTATTATATAAAAAATACATCCCTACTTTATTATATAAAAAATACATCCCTACATTATTATATAAAAAATACATCCCTACATTATTATATAAAAAATACATCCCTACATTATTATATAAAAAATACATCCCTACATTATTATATAAAAAATACATCCCTACATTATTATATAAAAAATACATCCCTACATTATTATATAAAAAATACATCCCTACATTATTATATAAAAAATACATCCCTACATTATTATGTAAAAAATACATCCCTACATTATTATATAAAAAATACATCCCTACATTATTATATAAAAAATACATCCCTACATTGTTATATAAAAAATACATCCCTACATTATTATATAAAAAATACATCCCTACATTATTATATAAAAAATACATCCCTACTTTATTATATAAAAAATACATCCCTACATTATTATATAAAAAATACATCCCTACATTATTATATAAAAAATACATCCCTACTTTATTATATAAAAAATACATCCCTACATTATTATATAAAAAATACATCCCTACATTATTATATAAAAAATACATCCCTACATTATTATATAAAAAATACATCCCTACATTATTATGTAAAAAATACATCCCTACATTATTATATAAAAAATACATCCCTACATTATTATATAAAAAATACATCCCTACATTGTTATATAAAAAATACATCCCTACATTATTATATAAAAAATACATCCCTACATTGTTATATAAAAAATACATCCCTACATTATTATATAAAAAATACATCCCTACATTGTTATATAAAAAATACATCCCTACATTATTATATATAAAATACATCCCTACATTGTTATATAAAAATACATCCCTACATTATTATATAAAAAATACATCCCTACATTGTTATATAAAAAATACATCCCTACATTGTTATATAAAAAATACATCCCTACATTGTTATATAAAAAATACATCCCTACATTGTTATATAAAAAATAAACCATATAAGATCATTCAAAAACTGTACGACAACAGAAACATTGTGATTTTAAATAATAAAAAAATATATGCGTGAATTGAAAAGTAACAACCTAAATTTGTGTTAATATAAATCAAAAGTGAAAGTAGAATTTTTGAAGGCTGACAACGTTCAACAATCTTTTTTTTTTGTATTGCCCAATATATATGATGATTTTCCGAAGAAAGTTTCAGATTGGGTTCACATTGTAAAAGAAATACAATGTAAGTTTTTTTCGCAAGGAAAACAAATATATATATAATAATTTTATCTACTGAAGTAGAAATCACAATTAAACATGAAATTAGTGGAGGAAGAAAACTTTGGGCTTGTTATATCTGCTCTTACATCGAGTAAGTTCAAGCATAACATGATAAATAACGAAACGAATTCTTATCTGACAAAATACAATGTCTTTAATATGGTAACAATTAGATACTGACAGTTAATTATCAGTGGAGCATTCTTATTAACCATAATCTCACATCCCATGGAGAACTCGCCTTATGCCATATCTGCCAATTGATTTTCCCACAATAGTAACGTATTAATTGCATGATATGTTATCCGTAGGAAAGACCGTACATCACGCAAATCATCAATCTACAAAATAAAAGTTCCTTATAAATACAACTACTGTTCCTGAGGTAGCTACAATTCCTTTTTGTTGTGAAAAATGTGTGAGAAAAAATGTTGGGAGACAATAATTAAAATGATCGCCTATAATATAATACAATGTACTTTAAAGTGTGTTGATTAAGTTAACATTACTGCCTTTCCGTCATCATTCTGCAGCATATCGATAAAATTATATCACTTATTGAACAAAATCTATTTCACTTTTATGATTATTATCGAAAAAATATAACAATTAATTTTTATTACAAGCAAATTAGCAAGTACACTGTCAAAATTGAAAATAAACAGTTTAAAAGCTGCAATCAAAAAGATAATTTTGTGTTCAGACTTCTGAAAATAGTTCTATTTTGGACATGAACAATTCTTATTGGTATAATTTGTTGCGCAAAAAAGAAACTTGTAGATCAAGCTCAAAGGTCCTTACATTTTATTTATAAAACTATCAGGAATGAAAGCATATCTGTCGACTTACAATTAAAATTGTTTGATTCTATGATTGAACCAATACTTTTAAATGGTTCTGAAGTTTGGGGATATGAGAATTTAAAAATATTAGAACAGATTCATCTTAAATTTTGTAAACGAATTCTAAAAGTTAGAAATACTACTCCAAATTTTATTGTTTATGGGGAATTAGGTAGATTTCCTTTGGAAATTCGAGTAAAACTTCGTATGATTTCATATTGGTGTAAACTTGTGAATAACGAAGCAAAATTGAGTAGTTCCTTATACAGGTTGATGTTATGTTTAAAAGAATCAGGGTCAGAATAATTTCAAGTGGATTAATTATGTAGAATCTATATTAAATAGAGCTGGCTTAGGATATATTTTTATAAATCAGGTTGGATATTGTGATAGAACATATCTTAATAAAATTTTAACCGATCAGTTTGTCAGTTCATGGTATAATGACATTGAAATTCATCTCGAGGACAATTTTATGGCTCTTTCAAAAAAGACTGGATTAGAAAATTATTTAGTGAGATTAAACGAGAAAACTAGAATTTGGATGACAAAATTAAGGGCGTCAAATTTACGAATTCCAATAGAACTGGGCGGTGGTATAATATTCCTAAAGATGAGAGGGTTTGAACTTTATGTGGACAATCAATTGGTGATGAGTTCCACTTGTTATTTGCTTGTTGTAATGAATATTTAGTAAACCTGAGACGTATATATTTACCTAGGTATTATGTTACTTATCCTAGTATTGTTAAAATGAATGGTCTCCTATCTTTTTGTAATGTAGAAGTTTATAAAAGGTTATCATTGTTCATAAAGAAAATTGCTTGTATGTTTTACTGTTTTTGATAATATATGATCATTTCGCCATGTAATACTGTATATATGTTATGTCCTCATGTAACACATTTATGTGTCTGAGTGTTATCAATACAATCTTGTAAAATCTTGTAATCTTAAAAAAAATTGTATAATTTGCATGAAGATATGTGAAGATTGTGAAAAGAAATCGTATGGGAAAAGCTCACAATTAAATGACACACAAAATGGAAGTCTAATCTGGAGCCACACCTAACGACAAGGTGTTGCTTAAATAGTAATAAGTATATAGTTATGGGCTTAAAACTGTTCACAGATTATTTACTGAAATTTAAATATGAATGTAATAAAACAATGATCAAGAAGTAATTCAGAACAAAGAACTACCCTGAAACAATAATGAGATAATAAAAAAGTCAATCATACCTCCCCCTAAAAAGTAATAAAAAGAATTTAAGAAAAAAAAACATGAAGCGAAACCAGTTAACCAATTGTTCCGGAAATGGGGCCATAATCTCCCTCCCAAGTGGTGACCATGCCAAAAATTCCATGTTCTCTAAACTGGCGTATATCACAGTGGGTAACTTATAGCATAGAACTTCCAACATGCCTGCAATTAGTTCAGTAATGATAAAAATATATCAATAAATTGAACAGTATATATTTTCTTACAGTATACTGACTAATAGTAGTTCTAAGATTTAAATTATACCCATACAATATTCAATATTCTGTGATATTTTACTATCCTTTTCTTGGCGGCTTTATGGCTATAATCACATAACTCACGAATTTATAATACCTTTCAGAATAAGATTGTAATAAGACAAACTGTTCCAGACGACTATATTCCATGTTTTATACCAGCGATCAATATTTTATGACCCCTTAAATATCATAATTTGTAAAATGATATTACTTCCTAGAAAGTGTTAATGCAAGACTATGTCAATTTCATGTTTAGCACGTCTTGTAAGAAATACAATATCTTAATTGCAATCTACGGTACAACAGAAATTAGTTAACAAGTTACAAGTGACTTTTTGTCATGCTGTTCCATTATGAGAAAGATAATACCTAAAGTTAACACTTAAAGCAATAAATACCAGAGTACATTAATAAAGAACAATGTTATTTCTTTACATCAAGTCTTAAAACGTGTTCTTATTATTTAATTAATACTCAGAAATTAAATCTATTTTAGACAGCTCATGAAAAGTAAACACAAAGTAACACATACTTAGTACATTTATAATCACATAATAAGGAGGCCCCAATCATACTGAAATTTGATGTTCTGCTTTCATGTCATTTACATGCATGCTTCAACACACCTTATATTCCCTGTCGAAGCTTTGAAGAATTATATGATACATTTTTTTTTATAGTTAAGCTTGACCTCACAAATGTCGTTTTTGCTTCCCACCTCTTTGAATATTATTGACTTTCAGATTATCTCATCTTTGTACATTGTTGCAGTTGTTCAACCGTGCCTCTACTCATGATTTTATAATTACATACAAAGCATTCAGTCGAGTTTGACACCGGTGCTCAAAGATTGCTATATAGTGTAAGAACGCAGTTGTAAATTTTGTGACCGCCAATTGTTGAATTTTTACTTCGTATCATGTTCTACATAGTTCCTTCAGCATTAATGTTTACAATACAATTACAACTTTTAGACCGGAACTGGTCATCGAAAGGACACTTGTCACACATTTTCCAGAAATCAGCCAATTAGAAAACAGCCTCTGTTCAAAAAAGGACTAAAACTTTAGGAACTTCTCTATAAAGACACCAGAAGACAATAGAGAGTTCATATGAGTTTCAAGGAATATCTCTGTACACTACATAACATATTTGACCACTCAATCGGATTTATCTCCGAACCAGTTCTGGGCTTGATTTCAACCATAGGGTCATTAGTAGTAACGATGAATTCCATGATCATATAGAGTATGGCCAGAATCGGCATGGCTAGGTTGCCACTCTCCGACGCTTAGAAATATTTTCTGGTGTGATCTGTGATCTAGTGGTTGTCACAATGAATACAGTAAATTATATTTTTGTTGTGAAGAATGCAGGCGTTCTAGAGTCACCCATGAGAAATTTCTATATTGCCATTCTTTTTTGGACAAATGGCTGTATAATCAGTGTTTCTTCTTCTATTTTAGGATGAATTTTGAATGTATTTGAATTTGTCCACTTACGGCTTATCCATAGTCAGTTTCCCCCGCAAACAGTGTGTCCTGTTCCACTTTCACAAACTTTGTTTTCTACAACTACACGCAGCCATGACTTGATCAATTACTGCAGATGATTACAGTTTAATCAATCAGTCAGATTGTTGTGTATCATTTTGAAAGTGATGGGGTGTTTAAAGCAGTATTGAGTGGTCACTATTAACTTTGCAGATCTTAGGTCATATCACAACACAACACAACTTGTACATATCCACTAGTTATAACAGATTATTATAATACTGATTATTACCTATGATTAGGACGGAAAATTGACAATTGAATCTAAATATAATTTTTAAAATGGTTTGGTTTGTGGTGTTTAACGCCACTTTCAACAATATTTCAGTTTTATCGTGGTGGTCAGTTTTATTGGTGGAGGAAACTGGAGTACCCGGAGAAAACCACTGACCTGCCGCAAGTCACCCACAAGCTTTATCACATAATGTTGTATCGAGTGCACCTTGTCTGAGTGGGGTTCGAACTCACAACGTTAGTGGTGATAGGCATTGATTGTTCAGGTAGTTGTAAATCCAACTACGATACGATCACGACCATAAACAGATAATACTAGAAGAAAGATTCAAACACTTTTATAGATGATTATATGGAAGTGGTAAGCGCTAATGGCCACAACGTAAGTGAATTTTTGCTATTTCTATGATTCTCAGACAGTGTTTCTTCCCAAAATTTGATCCCATTGCAAATAGTGATATATTCTATCAATGACTGTCGTTTTTTCGACAATTCAGCAAGAAATAACATTTATCTGGGAACATATACTTTTTGTCAACAAACCTTTATCGTGTTCAATCAGCCATGAACTCATTACCTGTCAGACTATTTTTGTCTACGGCTAAAGTAATCAGCCATCCGTGGTTTAAAGCTGTTTCTCAATACAGTACGTCCATCGTGAAATCTACCCGAAAGACGAGACGAGGGACAAAAGCCAGAAGAAATGTTTTCCGATCGATTCGCATTGTTGTGACAACAAACAGGGCATTGTGTACTTATCAGTCTTCTGGAAGGACTAGTACTCATAGCAATTTGATACTTATAACACTACATTTTTCATCCAAAGTCACTGTTGATAGTATCGATACACTGCCTATCAAGACTCTTATTCAACCGAGACCAAAAGATTACACCCAAGAAACATTTATCCGTGTTTCATCAAATTTTCGAAAGATTCCGCGAATAAGTATCAGTTAAGCCATTGCTATAATTTCTCACATTTCACTCAATGCCAGATCCGTGAAGAACAAATAGACGTCGATCTGTGATCTTATGCTATCGAATAATGCTGACATATTAGCACTGACTGAAACATGGCTGGGAACTTCAGTAGACAAACCTGTGATCTCTGAAATTACACCGAACGGATACAGTATTCACCAAATTGCGAGAAATGGAAAGACAGGTGGTGGTGTAGCCGTTATTCACAAATCAAATATTGAAGTGAAACGATCTAAACACTCACAGATCTTCTCACATTTTGAACTATTAAAATGCGATGTTGTCGTCAAATCACATCATTTCCGACTTTGCGTGATCTACCGCCCTCCTCCATCTCGGACAAACAAATTGAAAAACACCACATTCTTTGAGGACAGAGTTCCTAGATCGTCTTTTTGTCATACCAGATGAGTTACTTATCACGGGTGATCTTAACTTTCACCTTGATAATGTGAATTTGAGCGATACTCGGAAATTTGATGAAACTCTTAGTGACCACGGACTCGTACAACATGTCCAAGGAGCAACGCACAATAAGGGTCACACACTTGACGTCATTATCACAAGAGACAACAGCACTATCATGCAAACAACGCCATCAGTCAGGGACCCTTGTCTGTTCGATCGAAATGGTAATCCCTCTGGTGATCATTTCGCTTTGTTTACATCGTTGGAGATCTCAAAGCCTCCGAAACAACGCAACACCGTGTCTTACCGCAAATTTAGTGAAATCAACACAACTGACTTGATTCAAGATCTGAACACTAGTAAAATTGTCCAAAATCGTGAAGGATCGGTTGTAAATGTCGTGAAACTGTACAACTCTGAGCTTAATTCCATCAATGATAAGCATGCACCATTAAAATCGAAGAACATTATACTGCGTTCAAACACTGAATGGTATTCAGACGAACTACGTGCAGCTAAAAGAGACCGTCGTAAAGCCGAATGACGTATGCGTAAATCAAATTTGACAGTTCATCGTGAAATGTTTCGAGATACTTGTTTAAAAACAAACACACTTCTCCTGAAATGCAAGAAGGACTACTTTTAAAACAAAATATCCGAAATCGAACATGATCAGAAGCAACTGCATCGTTTGACAAATAACTTGATGGGCAATAAGCGAGACGTCATTCTTCCTTCGCACCATGATGAAAAAGCTCTGGCTGACAAGTTTTGTGAATTTTTTGTTGGAAAATAAGTACCATCCGGGACAATTTAGCGGCTACGAATAATTCATCCAGTGACAACTGTGATACCATGAGAGCTGATATAAAATTCGAAGGTGAACCACTAACATCATTCTCACCGGTTTCAAGTGATGAACTTCGTAAAATTATCTTGGCTGCTCCAACAAAGTCTTGCGAACTTGATCTGTTACCAACAAAACTTCTTAAACCTTGTTTGGATCATGTGTTGCCATCGATTACAGATATAGTCAATCAATCGCTATCTGAACAATGTGTACCAGTGTCTTTCAAACAAGCTATCGTATGACCGTTGCTTAAGAAACCAAATCTTGATAAAGAGATGCTTAAAAACTACCGACCGGTTTCCAACTTACCTTTCATTTCAAAGATACTGGAAAAGGTTGTTAACAATCAATTGGAAAATCATATCAATTCACATTCTCTCCATGACGACGTTCAGTCAGCCTACCGCGCATATCATTCCACAGAAACTGCTCTCTTACAGGTTCATCACGATATCGTCTATGCACTAGATAGTAACTGCCGTGCCGTCTTGCTCATGCTCGATTGATCGGCAGCGTTTGATACCATTGACCATCAGATACTTTTCAATCGTTTGGAATATTCCACTGGCGTTACCAAGGATGCTCTGCTGTGGTTTAAATCGTATATCATGGACAGGACTCAACGTGTTGCTATAGGATCAGTACAATCGGATGATATCAAACTCCGTTTTGGTGTACCACAGGGATCGGTTTTAGGACCTAAACTGTATTTTATTTTCGCAAAACCAGTCGGTGAAATTTGCAGGCGCCATGTAATGTCATACTATTCGTACGCAGATGATACGCAAGTTTATCAAGTCATAAAACCGCAAGGAGACTGGTCCGATCTTTCTGAACGTTTAGAAAGATGTTTGTCGGACATTGCTGATTGGATGAGTGCCAATATGCTTAAGCTTAATCAAGACAAAACAGAATTGATTATCTTTGCACCTAAACATCATGTGAAGCATTTTTCAGATTTCCGATTGAAATTTGATGGAACTGTGTTAAGCGATGTGTCTTGTGTGAAAAATCTAGGAATGTACTTTGATAAAACCCTCAGTATGGAACAGCAAGCCAGTGCGATCACAAGATCGTGTTTTCAGCAGATTCGTAACATTGGTCGAATTCGATCGCTAATTTCAGTTGATGCATGTAGGACACTAGTGTGCTCCCTAGTAATATGAAGGCTATACTATGGCAACGCATTATTGCACGGTACTAACAACAACATCATTAGTAAGCTACAACGTGTACAAAACACGGCAGCACGTCTTATCACCCGAAAAAGGAAATATGACTCTATCACGCCAGTTCTTATCTCGTTACACTGGCTGCCCGTTCATTACCGTTGCCAATACAAACTTCCTATATATGTGTACAAAGCACAGCATGGCAAGGTTCCTGCTATCTTCCAGAACTGATAACGCCGTATAAACCTAACAGAGCTCTTAGGTCGGAAAATAGTATGCTTTTACATCCTCCAAACGATGTCCGAACGAAAAGCTACGGTGAGAGGCGCCTTGACAAAGCCGCGCCTACACTCTGGAACAGTTTACCTTTGTCATTGCGGAATGTGAATTCTTTGGACGTCATTAAAAGAGAACTTAAGACTCACTTTTTTAGAATTGCTTTTAAGAATTTCTTGTAGATTTCTAGTAGTCTTCAGAATATTTGATTTTTTTTAACTGACTGCTCTTTTCTAAAGCATATGATTTTGAAATTCTTTTTTAGTTTCTTTTAGTAGTTTTCAAGAGTATTTAATATTTTTAACCGATAGTGCTCTTTTCTAAAGCTTTTAATTTTGATTTAATGATTTTTTATACTGTCTTGTATATCTGTGCCTGCTTATATATATATATATATATATACACGTCTGAAAATTAAACCAAACAGTGTTAGAATTAGATTTTAGAGCTGTCAAATTTTTGTTCTTCCCTCGACGGGATTTGAACCCACACCATTGATACACTGCAGCACCATTCGCTTAGCCTTACGTCCAGCGACCTAGACCACTCGACCACATCCACTCCTAAAATGGTTTGTAAAACAACACCAAGTACACAAAACAAAGTGATAAAGAATTAAACACTTCGTATAATGACAACATTTTCGTCCCACCGAGGGACTTTATCAATGTCTAATTAAATAAAATCTCGAAACAATATAGCGACTTTTCAAATTTAAAAAAAAAAGTTTTTGACGGTCCATGTACGGCACAAAAGAACCAGAAGATGCACATATGAAACTACATGCATAAAAGAATGCACACAAAAATTCAGCAGCACACATACAGGAGAAAAATTCATCATATACTGCAATGCCAACTGCAAGACAGAAAATATTATCTACCTCCTGGAATGTGCAATTTGTGGTCTTCAATACATCGGAGAAACTAAACAACAACTTAGTAAACGCTTGAATGGCCACAGAAGCGATGCAAATTGCAAACCTGACCTTCCACTCAGCAGACATCTCAGATCGACGGGCCACCATGATTCTTTCGGCAAACTGAAGGTCACCATAATTGACCATAACCCCAAGTGGGATGATAAAAGCAGACAGGAAAGGGAAAGCTTCTGGATTAGAAAACTTAAGACCTTATCACCGAATGGAATCAATGAGAAAAAGTAATATCCTCTCTTGACTCCTCTTCGTGTTGATCTCCTCCAGTCGTATTAGGACATACAGTTTGCTCTATTGGCCCAAAGTATATATTCCACACTGTGGCGGGCCGTTTTTTTGAATGAGTTTGGGTATCATACCGTTTTCAACAATATTTTGACAGTGCTATTTGATACATTTACCAATAATGTCTCATTTTTATATTTATTTTTATTTCTAATTTAACATTTATTTAAATGTGTAGCCCTATTGTATATTTATATTATTGTTATTGTACTTTTATTAATTTATATGTAGGATTTCCCTTCTTTTATGCATATAGTTTCATATGTGCATCTTCTGGTTCTTTTGTGCCGTACATGGACCGTCAAAAACCTTTTTTTGAAATTTGAAAAGTCGCTATATTGTTTCGAGATTTTATTTAATTAGACATTGATAAAGTCCCTCGGTGGGACGAAAATGTTGTCATTCTACGAAGTGTTTAATTCTTTATCACTTTGTTTTGTGTACTTGGTGTTGTTTTACAAACCATTTTAGACGTTTATAATTGCTTTACTTGTATAGTATCGTTATACCGAAACGATCCAACACCCCGTAAGATTGATCGTTGACTGGTTTTTCAGACGTTGTATATATATATATATATTTTCAGACGTATATAATATTTAGTATTAACCTAGTATCCTTTAAAGTAACTTTGAGATCCAGTGGGACAGATATATTGTATGGTTGTCACTTGCTTCTAGACGTTTGTATAATATACTTTATTTCCTGTGACTGTATAATGAATTCTTCATTATCCTATACAATATATTAAAAATTGCTGAGTTAGATTGCTGTAAAATTATAATATTAAAGTATATATGTACCATCTACACACGCTTATACACATGTCTTACGTCTATCCCTAGATTTTCCTTACGAGACAAGGTAACACTACGACTATTGAAGCTCTCTTTTCAGGGAGTGGATGTAGTCGAGTGGTCTAGGGCGCTGGACGTAAGGCTAAGCGAATGGTGCTGCAGTGTATCAATGGTGTGGGTTCAAATCCCGTCTAGGGAAGAACAAAAATTTGACAGCTCTAAAATCTAATTCTAACACTGTTTGGTTTAATTTTCAGACGTATATATATATATATATTTTTGTTTGTTTGTTTTAACTTTTACTTCATATCAATTGGTGTCTTGTATAATTTTTATGGTTTTATAATGTGAAGCGCTTAGAGTAATTGTTATATAATGCGCTATATAAATATTGTATAATAATAATAATAATAATAATAATAATAATTATAGACGTAGTACATGCATAAAGTAAAGAAAGACGACATATTTGATCTACATAGACATACATGAAGTAAATATTTGCTAGTGTCATATATTTGTCTGAAAACAAATATTTTCTTCAGACATTCATGGTATCGTTTTACTATTGAAGTGAAAGCTGGAAAAGTTTGATATCCGCAAATTAAATAAACAGAATAAAAGGGGGAATTTTAATAGGATTTGAACATTGCATATGATGTCACTGTGAAAACAAACCTTGGCCCAGAAGACAGCTTTATCATCGACGAAAATATGTTTTATAACATCTGTTTAAAACTCATTAAAGCATCCCTGTTAAAGAGTATATGTCTTTTTTACCGACTTCGCGTTGTTTGACACATTTCGGAACACCTGATATTATATATGCTTTTCCCGAGTTCACGTTGTTTAATACCTTTCGGAACACCTGATATTATATATGTTTTTCCCCAGTCTCACGTTGTTTCACTCCTTTCGGAACACTTGATATTTCGTCCATTTTCCATTGCTATGATCATTATCGAACAACAATACATTCCATTCAACGCAAAAGATATTTGTCACTTAGCCTTATAAACTAGTTATTGATGAGATCGTTGAAATATTCCAACCGACACAAAGGTGGGAATATTCAGCATTTTTTACAATATGAAATTACATTTGACGGAATAGAAATACACGATTCTTTGAAAAACAAGATACATACAAAACTAATGTTTTGTGTGTCTTTTGCTTCCTCTTGTTTTGGTATTGTTTGTTTGTTTGTTTTCTTTTGTTTGTTTTGTGTTGTTTTTTTGGGGGAGGGATGGAAGGGTTGTCGGTCCGTATGGCTATGACAATTGATGAAGGGGAAGAGTTTGAAGATACCAAAGGGGTAATCAAAATCCGTATATCGAAGAAGAGCAGACAACACGATGACGAAGAAAACCTCCTAAATATAGCAGTTGTTTTGGAGGAAAATGACTACATAGCCTCTTGTTCCGGGTGGAAAGTTGTTTACGTGAGGAACTGGTCATAACACCGGCAGATGTTCGTTTATGTGTAATAATAATGACGGTTATAGCATAAGTCAAATCCTTATATAAATAATAGACATGAACAATAAGTAAAATCATTACATAATTTTACTGCAAACATATGTGCACGAATAACTTTTACTTTTTATTAAATCTGTATATTACTGTGTGATAAAGTTTAACCGATCCTGCTTTTGTGGTTTCCTTATATATGCCATCGTAATTTCTATTAAACGTTGTGGAGAAGGAGTTGAACCGAATGTGTTATATTGCTTGTTGAAACCTCATTGTCCACAGTAAGATCTAAATATCAAGAAGGGATAGTTAGAAAAGCATAAATCAGTTTTACTCCGCCAGATTTGTACACCTGTCATACCAGGATTAGATGTTCATTGTGTTTTGTCGTTTTCATTTTCTGTTTTGCAGTTTGAAGTTTGCCAGAGGAGCGGTTTAGGGTTGTTTCGGTTAATTGCTTTCGAGTATTACTGTATAACACATATTGAACGTGACATATATAGAGTTTCTATCTTTAAAACCATTTTAACACTACTAAACATCGTGTCTAATGTTGGAGGTTTTTTCCTATGGGTAACATACTACATGTATATGTATATATTGTAATTAATACAACCTTTCATTATTAAATGACTCGCAAAATAAATTAGTCATGGGGGAACGTATTCTCAGCCCATTCTTTTGACTCTTATGCAATTTTAACTTTTAATTAAAAGCTTTGATATCTACTTTCATTTATATAAGTAGAATTATTATGTCATGATTTATTTTAATTTTAAGTGGTTTATTTTCATCTCTTACCGTTATATTGAGACGCCCTTGTGGTGTGACATGTCTGCTACCTGAAGTTACTTCAGCTGGCTGGTCTAATATAAACGTGCATTAAGAAGACAATGTGATGTTCTCAAAACTATATGTCTGATCAGTTAGTGTTTTACATCATTTAACTTTCAACATGTATCACTATTTCTCAAGATGAACATGAGAATAGGTGTTTTTTTGACCGGATTTGGGAATATGAGATTAATAGGACAGCAGATGCTAACCCTTTCGGAGAATCTGGTCTCAAATATATCATTAATAAACTCATGTTATCTGCATTTGACTTGGGACTTGTGTAGTCGCATTTGTCTATTTGTCTTCTTATTTTAGTAATCTGCAATAACTGTTGTTTTACAATAAACGTTTGTTAGTACCAATTTGATATACAACTAATTATTCATGTTGTCTTGTTCATCATTGATGTTGTAAAGTGTGGTATATAAATTGCTAAAGAGGCATTAGTTACGATTTTGACCAAAAAAATTATATGTTTTTGAAATTGGTAAATAGCTTTAAAATGACGAAATAAATGTAAATATTTCACATTAAACAGCTTATCGAACCACTTTTCGCCTTTTGAGAACGAAAATTACCATCGATTAATTATTTCCTTGCAAGCAAATAATTTGACTTCGCTTTTTCCGTATGCAACTGACCTTACTAGTGACAGGTAAAAACGAATAATTTGTATTTTGTCGCTTATTAACTGCAAACTTGCATGGTTCTTTGTCCGTAATTAACACCGACTAAAAGCAGATTCACAAAAAAATAAGAAATATCTGCATTGTTGTACTGATTTAATGACGATTCGACAAACTTCGTAAACAATGTCGATAATTAATAAGATGGCGTCCATTTCTTGATCAATCTCAAAACACGAGCAGTTGCACGTTTTTTTCCCGATGCGCGTACATTTCATAACATTTATAAGTTACAGAAACACGTTTTATTAATGCATCAATCATATCTGATAGTTTTAATGATTAACAAAAAATTACGATTATGGCAGATAATGCCCCTTTAAGGTATTAGCAATCTGCTTGGGGGGCCTTTGTTTTTGTTTTTATGGCTTCGGCGTTGAACATCTACATATTTAGTAATTTATTTGGATCGACCCAACTGCATGTGTTTTAATGTTTTGCTAGTGAAGACGGTGTATTCATAATCATTAATATCCCAATTTCTAGATTCTCGATTTCGGTAAATCAAATTATTTGATTAAACAAATCATATTAATAACAACGTTGATATATAGTTTATAATATTCTTTTTAGAAACAATTGATAAAACGGAAACCAAATTTGATATGGGATGGTCTTTGAGTGGTTCACTTACAATATTGTGTACGAATGGCCTGTCCTCAAAACTAGATAGGTATTAAAAAATATAATCTTTATAATAATATTAAAAAAATAGAAATTTCTATAATATACTGAAATTTTTATAAAACAAAGCAATTCACTTAGCAAATATAAGCCTTACTCAAATAAAAGATGAACTTCATGAAAATGGCCAATATCTCATTTTTTCTCATCTATTTGTCTTTTCGCAAAATCACCAATCGTATTGAATTGGTTTGCAATGTGAGTTTTTACTCGGGCAGAAAAGAAAGATAAAATTCAATGGTTTCAATGTTATTCCATTGCAAGTGTATGTCCAGTTTTTATGCATAAATTAAAAAAATACTATCTAAAAATGATGCTATGATATATAGTAAAAATGAAAATAAGAATACCTTACCATTCGCTACATAGAATTGTATAAATAAATGTGATAAATCAATTAATATATGCTTGAAATATATTGCAAATATTAGAGTAAGCGTTTTACCAGCGACATTACAACAATGAGTTTTTAATAATATTGAGAATACCGTTATTTTGTATGGCCACTACCTTAGAAATACTAGAAAATACTGGACAAAAATACATAATATACAATCAAAACCTTAGCAATACAAAATGACCGGCAATTTGTAAAGGGTTTGTATAAATATTGAATCAGACAGGGTTTGTACATGTATCTATTTCACCACTAAAATTTGTCAATTTTAGGACTACAATTACGATTCGAAGAAACTTCACATAAATATTTGTTATCAGACATAAGTTCAAAGATATAATTAATTAATGAGTATTAGTTATTGGAGAATAACGAATGAAACAGTCTATCGATTTCCTCTTAAAGTCTTTTATGTTAGCTAGTGACCATGTAATTCATTACTGCCATAACATTTATATTGATACTTGAAGGAAATAGTTTAAAATAAACCAAATAGTTTCAGAAGTTATCGTTTTGAGAGTTAGAGGATTTCTAGTATCAGTCGTATGCATGGCTATATTTTTCCACGTACTTTAATCTTTTTAGAACAAATAAGTGAGCTTTTATTCATTCAAGATTTTAAATAAAGAGAATCTGATTTTAAAACTACCCTTCATACAATTGAATAAACACAGTGAGCCTTTAGCATCTGTATTAATCATGTAAAATAATATTTCAACAGAAAACATTTTGCTTCTCATTTAGTACGATGAAAGTTAACTTAAAAAACCCCAATTTATTTCCATGGCTAACATTCCTCAATTGACAGTTTAAATCAACAATTCTGGTTTTGTTCACTTCTGTTAGTGAATTGTTCTCATTTAAGAATTGCAATTTGCTTTAGTGAAAATTCACTTTTATAAGAACTGACTTCCATGGTGGAAATTCCTACAAACGCTATTTTGAATGAGCAACTGTGATTTTCATTACTTCTACTATTCAACCATCAACTTTAAGTAAGTAAGACATCACAAAATCCTGGTAGCAATGTAAAGCCATTAGTCCACAAAACATGACCGACTCCTAACGTTGTAACATGGCATGTTTTATAGACCTGACCGATACTAGGATCTTGGTTTTTTTGTGGAGAAAAAAATGGAAATGAGATACACATAGGTAGTTATTTTTGTAACAATTTACTTAGAAGTTAATTAGAGATTACATGTTTGAATGACACTTTATGTGTCTTCGTTCTTTACAAATGACAAACAGAAGACAATGCAAAATGAAAAAGTTGAGGAGCATCGAACTCACAAAAAGCGTCATATTGAAGTTTGTTGTCATCTATAATAATGCCTACATACATTTTGAATACGAAATTTATAAATCAAAGAGGTTGTAATTTATTTCTATACTCTAATATTCTAATATATGGAATACAAGTTAGAAGAAAAGTCAGTTTTCCTATGTGACGACTCACATCGAATTTCCAATATTCAGTTGATGAAAAACTAGAAAGACAAATGATGAAAACGTATTTAGATATTATCTAGAGAATAAAAACAAATGGACTCGGGTCTGAAATGATACGAACCTAAAATCTGTCAATTGGATTTAAACGGCAACAAAATGTTGATGTAAAAACAATTGTTATATAGTTTTAACGGAGACTATTTAGCCTGAACAGTGTAATTATTCATCCTTATACGATGTCACTTATTTGGTTTAAATCCCATCCATCAGCTTAAATGGGAATAATTGACAGAAATAAAACTCTTTCCTAGAGAATGTATAGGAAATAAAATATCACAGGGTGGCTTCTTTAGGACGTCTGTCACCTTTCTGATAAAAAGACTGACGTGTTTGTATGTTTGTAAAGGGATTAAATGTTTTGTAGAACCTCACGAAAGATAAATTCAATTCAATTGTTTAAATGATGAAAATACATTTTTGCCCTTTGGAAAGTAGATAACATTAGCTGGGTTTGTTTTTTTATGTTTCCCTCCCTCGGGAATATATAGTATTACCTGTGCTTAGTTGTAGGTTTGAACATTTTGAGATTGTTTTATTTTATCTTCAAAGCATGGTATCCAAAAGACCATTTGCTAAAAACGTACATGTATATTATGTTGATAGGAACACACATTAAAAACGTACATGTATATTATGTTGATAGGAACACACATTAAAAACGTACATGTATATTATGTTGATAGGAACACACATTAGAAACGTACATGTATATTATGTTGATAGGAACACACATTAAAAACGTACATGTATATTATGTTGATAGGAACACACATTAAAAGCGTACATGTATATTATGTTGATAGGAACACACATCAAAAACGTACATGTATATTATGTTGATAGGAACACACATTAAAAACGTACATGTATATTATGTTGATAGGAACACACATCAAAAACGTACATGTATATTATGTTGATAGGAACACACATTAAAAACGTACATGTATATTATGTTGATAGGAACACACATTAAAGTCATGTAACAAAGATAACTTGTTTATGGTCTGTAGCATATCAATAAGTAATAATAATATATTTTAAGCGCTAATTTACATGTAATTTACATATAATTTTTTCTCCAAATTATTTAAAACATCTAAGAAATTTGAAAATAACGCAGATTGAAAATCGGAGCGCAGTTTTGTTTGACAATCGAAAGGGGGCTTTCAATTTTCAAGACGAAATTTGGACCATTTGAGGAATGAACTGGAGAAATGGTTGTTTGTTATTTAAGAGTGTTGAAAGAGATAGAGTACCTTAAACAAGATAATATATTTGATATCTGTTAGAAGAAGAAACACTTAGAGCTATCCCATGAAATATATACTATATGTATTTTATTGTTCTCCACAATTATGTAGAGTGAAATCAAAGAACGAATACAAGTAATCATCAATATTCTGAAAATTGAACTAGAATCGTTCGTTTTGTAAAACTTTGGTTTTAACGGTCAAGCATATCGTTTCTTTATGCCATTGAAATAACATGTAGTTGTGAACAATGAAAAAATCTATCTATTTTACCCAAACAGCTTCCATAGGCCTAAATGGTGGTATCCTTCTTTTAAAAATCATTTTAAGTTGTTTGAAAATGTTTATGCAGTGTATATAATTGAAAAATAACTTTTCCTTACTGGATAACCTTAAAATCATTATGTAAGTTTTACATGTAAAGATGATTTATGTCTACGTGATTCTAAGGAATAACACTCTTCACCTATATGAATGTCATACAGGAATAAAATACTTTTAAGGTGTATTTTCTACCAGTAATTTTGATTGCACTTTTAAACGTAATGTATTGAAACCATGGCATTGTCAGGCGTTGCATTCGGGTTTCACAAAACAAAGAGAAACAAAAACCGATCCTGTGTTTTCTGTAGGCAAATATATATTATCATGAATGATCGTAAGATCATTTATTAACCTAGTCTTTGATCAATTTAATTACTCGAACGATTAAAAATCATCAACCAACAAATATTTGAATATGAGAAATATTTCGATTTGTGATTATATCACGATTTCATATATACATAAATCTTAATTAAAAATGGAATTTCGATATTTCATCGAATGTGTGTATACCATCTGTTTGGTTCCTAGAATATGTTTTACTTCTCTGACGAATGGATAATGTTTGACTAACGCATACATAATGGCAGAGTAAATATATTGAACTTTGTTTTCTTTGTTTAAGATTATGATATCCGTCAAAATGAAGTGCTGTTTAAATAATTTGTCTTAGAATAAAGATGTTAGTATTCTTGAATGCCATTGTGTGCATATCATAGAAAACATGACCATAATAGTGATACTATGTAATGTAACATGGTTAAAGGTGGGTAGGTGGTGGGTATACTATAATTACAGGTTGGTGATGTGGGTATATTGTTATTTCAGATTGGTATTGTCAGTATGCTATGTTTGCTATATAGATGTTTTTTGTTGGTATAAAAATAAAAACGTAAATATCAAATTTAGTGCGCACGACGCATTTCTGGGATAACCGTCACTAGATACGCTCAAAATCGAAAAGGAAATCCTAATAGGAACCACAAGCTCTGGAATATTAAATAAAATGAGAGATATATACCCCATTCGCAGGTGTTGCTGGAATGTTGCTACATATAAATGGAAAGTTCATAATGGGAAAATTAAAATCATCTCTTTTGTCGTAAAGTTTCGTTCTTAGCTGCCTCTCACTGTCAATTTCCAGATGTATATTAAGGTACGAAGCCGACCTAGCTGTATCTTTGCATCCTTTATTTCAACCTCAATGGGATAGATGCGATCAACCAAATCACCAAACTTACAATTATTTAGTGAAAGGACATCATCTATATAGTAGAACGTGAACTTAAAGGATCGGGCTAGCTTCTTTTTCTTTTTCTGCAGAAGTCCCTGTATGAAATCTGCCTCGTACGAATAAAGGAAAAAGTCGGCTAGAAGGGGAGCACAGTTTGTGCCCACAAGAATACCGATTGTCTTGAAAAACGCTCATCAAATATGACAAATATGTTGTCAATTAAAAACACAAGCATTTTAAGATATTTGTCATGAAGGTGAAACATTTGGGTCTTTACAGATCGTTGTTGCGCGAGTAAGTAATACATCTTTATCTTGATTTTGGTGTCTCTGTCGTTTTTAGTTTAGTTTGTAATCAAATTTAGTCAGGATAACTCAGTGACCTTAAACTAAATAATATCTGTCTGCTCCCAAGTAATTCCTCCGAAGAAATAAGTTCCCAGATAACCATAGAAAACTATATCTATAGAACAATTTCCATAATATTGAGGTTATATTGCTATTTTTACTGTTGAAATTTATTAAATGTGAAATATAGAGAAAACACCATAGAGCAACAATTCCGAATAAAATAGATCAATAATGTTTGAAGTGCATTAATCTGTCTATACGCCCGTGCAATTTGAACTCTTATATTTTTTCTTCATATCTTGTTTCAATATTCGGTTTACAGATGTTTGGTATTTGAATTATTTACAAGGTTATTGAATTAGTAAGTTTAACCAGTTATCACACGAGACACAACTTATCGTACAATTTTTTTTATATGGGGCTCGTTTTCCTCATTCTTTTTTTTTCTGTGTAGTGTTTTGTAGATCATTATTTTTTCCATTGATTATTTTTCGTTGTCATTGCATTGTCTGTTCTTCGATTTACGACTTCTTTAGTATCTTCAAACTTGTATTCATGAAATACAACGTATCTAAAAGCTATGACCGTTTACTTATAATAATAAAAATGTAGATATCTTACTAATTATGTACGAAGCACTTGTGCAATAACCTTCATCCAGCACGTTCAAAGCCAAATGATAGAAAACAAAACAATATAAAGGTGTTCGAGAGCAAGAAAACAAAATGATCTAGGCAGGTCTAAATAAAACAAAACGATCTAAACAGGTCTAAATAAAACAAAATGATCTAAACAGGTCTAAGTAAAACAAAATGATCTAAACAGGACTAAATAAAAAACATAATGATCTAAACAGGACTAAATAAAACAAAATGATCTAAACAGGTCTAAATAAAACAAAATGATCTAAACAGGTCTAAATAAAACAAAATGATCTAAACAGGTCTAAATTAAACAAAATGAGCTAAACAGGTCTAAATAAAACAAAATGATCTAAACAGGTTTAAATAAAACAAAATGATCTAAACAGGTCTAAATAAAACAAAATGATCTAAACAGGTCTAAATAAAACAAAATGATCTAAACAGGTCTAAATAAAACAAAATGATCTAAACAGGTCTAAATAAAACAAAATGATCTAAACAGGTCTAAATAAAACAAAATGATCTAAGCAGGTCTAAATAAAACGAAATGATCTAAACAGGTCTAAATAAAACAAAATGATCTAAGCAGGTCTAAATCGATAAGATAACTTATACTTAAGGGAGATGAACCTTATTTGGTAATAATACTTGGATTTTGTAGGAATGCAGATTTCAATAAAAAATATATCTTATGATAATGTTAGTATTGGAGGATGACACCCTCGGGGATTAATAGACATACAGCAGAGATTTGACCCAGTGAAAGTTATCGATATGTAATTTAGAGAGTACGACGCGTTCCTGGAATAACCATAGTGAGAACCGAAATCTAAAAGCAGACCTATGTCACCAAATTGTATTTAATATATATGTAGATATGTAATTAAGTGGGTACGGTGCGTTTCTTCACTAACCTTCATCAGGTACGTTCATAGTCAAAAGATGGGAAACACAAATAATTGTCTATTATTATTACCACCGCTATATTAACATGGAACTGCACTGAAAAGAATTTATATTGCCAACTACAATGGTGCCTTGCACATTTATGGTATTAAAATTGTAGCGATTAATATTGCAATAAAAATATATTGTCAAGACCCAATTCTTATCAAATACTTTTTTCATCTTATTAATTCACACATAAATAGTTATTGCTAGAGTTACCCTCTTCAAAAATATCCAAAAATATTTTATATAATTACTTCACCACTAAAAACAAACGATGTCACTAAAGATGCTTCAATTATTGAGTTTCCTCTATGAAAATATACACAGTAGATTTGTAATCAGAAATGCATAAATTGGGGATAAATTCAAAAACAGTATAATAATTATTACCTTGAATATCTTAGGTATATACAGAACACTTGCACAACTCAATTTGTTGCACCAAAACCTTTAAATGAAGATCTGAAGAAAAGTTTGAAGATATCAAAGTGGTAATCAGAAGCAGTTAATTAAAGATGGATAAACAACACAATGAACCCCCTCCCCACCCCCCAAAAAAAAGGTAAAAGGACAAAGAAAATTTAAAGTTTGAGCAACACGAACCCCACTACAAAAACACGTTCTTCAAAACTGATGTGAAGAAACGTTAGAGAATACCGAAGGAACAATCAAAAAAGGACATTCCAGAGAAACTGGCAACACAAGACGAAGAAAAACAAAGCAAAAACACAACACAATATGCGTTGGACCCTAGTGGTAACATATAGTCTGGGATTGTGCTTAGTATATTTTGCCCTAGTGGTAACATATAGTCTGGGATTGTGCTTAGTATATTTTGCCCTAGTGGTAACATATAGTCTGGGATTGTGCTTAGTATACTTTACCCTAGTGGTAACATATAGTCTGGGATTGTGCTTAGTATACTGTCCCCTAGTAGTAACATGTAGTCTGGGATTGTACTTAGTATATTTTACTCTAGTGGTAACATATAGTCTGGGATTGTGCTTAGTATACTTTACCATAGTGGTATCATATAGTCTGGGATTGTGCTAAGTATACTTTACCCTAGTGGTAACATATAGTCTGGGATTGTGCTTAGTATACTTTACCCTAGTGGTAACATATAGTCTGGGATTGTGCTTAGTATACTTTACCCTAGTGGTAACATATAGTTTGGGGTTGTGCTTAGTATATTTTACCCTAGTGGTAACATATAGTCTTTGATTGTTCTTTGTAAACCTTACCCTAGTGGTAACATATAGTCTGGGAGTGTGCTTAGTATACTTTACCCTAGTGGTAACATATAGTTTGGGATTGTGCTTAGTATACTTTACCCTAGTGGTAACATATAGTTTGGGATTGTGCTTAGTATACTTTACCCTAGTGGTAACATATAGTTTGGGATTGTGCTTAGTATACTTTACCCTAGTGGTAACATATAGTCTGGGATTGTACTTAGTATACTTTACCCTAGTGGTAACATATAGTCTGGGATTGTACTTAGTATACTTTACCCTAGTGGTAACATATAGTCTGGGAATGTACTTAGTATACTTTACCCTAGTGGTAACATATAGTCTGGGATTGTGCTTAGTATACTTTACCCACACGGTGACATGTAGTAGACATGGTATTTATTTAGAAGAAATTTTATAATTATTTCTTCTTAGGAGAAAGCTAATATAATTTCAATAAATTTTCTAGAAATACTTAACATGTAATCTAGTTATTTGGATTAAGCGTACCAACACAAATTACTAAGCAGATCAAACACTTTATTTTTCTCATTTAAATAAATATGTTGTACAGGTCAAAGTTATTGATATTAAAATAATAATTGTTCATCGCTGCCTTTAGAGACAATGCAACTAATATAAGAAAAATCAGCGATCAATAGTAATCAAACAGAAACTCCACATTTGAAAATTAAAACGCCACATAAAGATAAGAAAGAAATGAATAATCAATAGCCTTTATTAAATTTGAAGGCCTATAAAACATTTGTTGGAAAATGATAACTCCTTGAAACATCAACAATATTTTGTTTTATTCTTTGGCTTCCATGAAAACCGTGTTCTTAAGATAGACTGGAAAAATAGCATTCTATAGCCGGATATTCAACTATATTTTATCATGACATATGGACATTTTCTTACTGTTTATGTTACAAATGTATCACATACAGTCATTGGAAAGAGATAGCTACTACTATTGACAGTGGTATGTCTGGAACATATGGTCTGGCACAGTGTTTTGGCACACTGACACACAGTGGTTTTGGCACACTGATGCACAGTTGCCTGACACTTTGCTTTGTATATGTAACACAAAAAGTCCGTGAAGAATAATTCAAAACCAAACATTGATATCTGTATTAGACTGACTCCATGTCGGGGTATAATGCATTAATGACTTCAATGATGTGAGTGACAACAAAACCGGTACAAGTGATGTAACATCGACAACGGAACGAGTTAAGCGAAGACAGCGTTAATACGAGTTCCGCAGCGAGAACAATAAGAGAACGGATTCCGTCACAGGAAGTACAACCGAACGAATTTCACCATGAGAACATTCACAACAAAAAGACATATCTATGCTGTACTATTGTTGTTTTGTTCGTCTTGTGTACCCAGTGATAATACTATTGTTGTTTTGTACGTCTTGTGTACCCAGTGTTAATACTATTGTTGCTTTGTTCATCTTGTGTACCCAGTGATAATACTATTGTTGTTTTGTTCGTCTTGTGTACCCAGTGATAATACTATTGTTGTTTTGTTGGTCTTGTGTACCCAGTGATAATACTATTGTTGTTTTGTTCGTCTTGTGTACCCAGTGATAATACTATTGTTGTTTTGTTCGTCTTGTGTACCCAGTGATAATACTATTGTTGTTTTGTTCGTCTTGTGTACCCAGTGATAATACTATTGTTGTTTTGTACGTCTTGTGTACCCAGTGTTAATACTATTGTTGTTTTGTTCGTCTTGTGAACCCAGTGATAATACTATTGTTGTTTTGTACGTCTTGTGTACCCAGTGATAATACTATTGTTGTTTTGTTCGTCTTGTGTACCCAGTGATAATACTATTGTTGTTCTGTTCGTCTTGTGTACCCAGTGATAATACTATTGTTGTTTTGTTCGTCTTGTGTACCCAGTGATAATACTATTGTTGTTTTGTTTGTCTTGTGTACCCAGTGATAATACTATTGTTGTTTTGTTCGTCTTGTGAACCCAGTGATAATACTATTGTTGTTTTGTTCGTCTTGTGTACTCAGTGATAATACTATTGTTGTTTTGTTTGTCTTGTGTACCCAGTGATAATACTATTGTTGTTTTGTTCGTCTTGTGAACCCAGTGATAATACTATTGTTGTTTTGTACGTCTTGTGTACCCAGTGATAATACTATTGTTGTTCTGTTCGTCTTGTGTACCCAGTGATAATACTATTGTTGTTTTGTTCGTCTTGTGTACCCAGTGATAATACTATTGTTGTTCTGTTCGTCTTGTGTACCCAGTGATAATACTATTGTTGTTTTGTTCGTCTTGTGAACCCAGTGTTAATACTATTGTTGTTTTGTTCGTCTTGTGTACCCAGTGATAATACTATTGTTGTTTTGTACGTCTTGTGTACCCAGTGATAATACTATTGTTGTTTTGTTCGTCTTGTGAACCCAGTGATAATACTATTGTTGTTTTGTTCATCTTGTGTACTCAGTGATAATACTATTGTTGTCTTGTTCGTCTTGTGAACCCAGTGATAATACTATTGTTGTTTTGTTCGTCTTGTGTACCCAGTGATAATACTATTGTTGTTTTGTTTGTCTTGTGTACCCAGTGATAATACTATTGTTGTTTTGTTCGTCTTGTGTACCCAGTGATAATACTATTGTTGTTTTGTTCGTCTTGTGTACCCAGTGATAATACTATTGTTCTTTTGTACGTCTTGTGTACCCAGTGATAATACTATTGTTGTTTTGTACGTCTTGTGTACCCAGTGATAATACTATTGTTGTTGTGTTCGTCTTGTGTACCCAGTGATAATACTCTTGTTGTTGTGTTCGTCTTGTGTACCCAGTGATAATACTATTGTTGTTGTGTTTGTCTTGTGTACCCAGTGATAATACTATTGTTGTTGTGTTCGTCTTGTGTACCCAGTGATAATACTTTTGTTGTTGTGTTCGTCTTGTGTACCCAGTGATAATACTATTGTTGTTTTGTACGTCTTGTGTACCCAGTGATAATACTATTGTTGTTTTGTACGTCTTGTGTACCCAGTGATAATACTATTGTTGTTTTGTTCGTCTTGTGAACCCAGTGATAATACTATTGTTGTTTTGTTCGTCTTGTGTACTCAGTGATAATACTATTGTTGTTTTGTTTGTCTTGTGTACCCAGTGATAATACTATTGTTGTTTTGTTCGTCTTGTGAACCCAGTGATAATACTATTGTTGTTTTGTACGTCTTGTGTACCCAGTGATAATACTATTGTTGTTCTGTTCGTCTTGTGTACCCAGTGATAATACTATTGTTGTTTTGTTCGTCTTGTGTACCCAGTGATAATACTATTGTTGTTCTGTTCGTCTTGTGTACCCAGTGATAATACTATTGTTGTTTTGTTCGTCTTGTGAACCCAGTGTTAATACTATTGTTGTTTTGTTCGTCTTGTGTACCCAGTGATAATACTATTGTTGTTTTGTACGTCTTGTGTACCCAGTGATAATACTATTGTTGTTTTGTTCGTCTTGTGAACCCAGTGATAATACTATTGTTGTTTTGTTCATCTTGTGTACTCAGTGATAATACTATTGTTGTCTTGTTCGTCTTGTGAACCCAGTGATAATACTATTGTTGTTTTGTTCGTCTTGTGTACCCAGTGATAATACTATTGTTGTTTTGTTTGTCTTGTGTACCCAGTGATAATACTATTGTTGTTTTGTTCGTCTTGTGTACCCAGTGATAATACTATTGTTGTTTTGTTCGTCTTGTGTACCCAGTGATAATACTATTGTTCTTTTGTACGTCTTGTGTACCCAGTGATAATACTATTGTTGTTTTGTACGTCTTGTGTACCCAGTGATAATACTATTGTTGTTGTGTTCGTCTTGTGTACCCAGTGATAATACTCTTGTTGTTGTGTTCGTCTTGTGTACCCAGTGATAATACTATTGTTGTTGTGTTTGTCTTGTGTACCCAGTGATAATACTATTGTTGTTGTGTTCGTCTTGTGTACCCAGTGATAATACTTTTGTTGTTGTGTTCGTCTTGTGTACCCAGTGATAATACTATTGTTGTTTTGTACGTCTTGTGTACCCAGTGATAATACTATTGTTGTTTTGTACGTCTTGTGTACCCAGTGATAATACTATTGTTGTTGTGTTCGTCTTGTGTACCCAGTGATAATACTATTGTTGTTTTGTACGTCTTGTGTACCCAGTGATAATACTATTGTTGTTGTGTTCGTCTTGTGTACCCAGTGATAATACTATTGTTGTCTTGTTCGTCTTGTGAACCCAGTGATAATTCTATTGTTGTTTTGTACGTCTTGTGTACCCAGTGATAATACTATTGTTGTTGTGTTCGTCTTGTGTACCCAGTGATAATACTATTGTTGTTTTGTTTGTCTTGTGTACCCAGTGATAATACTATTGTTGTTTTGTTCGTCTTGTGTACCCAGTGTTAATACTATTGTTGTTTTGTTTGTCTTGTGTACCTAGTGTTAATACTATTGTTGTTTTGTTCGTCTTGTGTACCCAGTGATAATACTATTGTTGTTTTGTTCGTCTTGTGTACCCAGTGATAATACTATTGTTGTTGTGTTCGTCTTGTGTACCCAGTGATAATACTATTGTTGTTTTGTTCGTCTTGTGAACCCTGTGATAATACTATTGTTGTTTTGTTTGTCTTGTGTACCCAGTGATAATACTATTGTTGTTTTGTTTGTCTTGTGTACCCAGTGATAATACTATTGTTGTTTTGTTGGTCTTGTGTACCCAGTGATAATACTATTGTTGTTTTTTACGTCTTGTGTACCCAGTGATAATACTATTGTTGTTTTGCTCGTCTTGTGTACCCAGTGATAATACTATTGTTGTTGTGTTCGTCTTGTGTACCCAGTGATAATACTATTGTTGCTTTGTTCGTCTTGTGTTCCCAGTGATACTACTATTGTTGTTGTGTTCGTCTTGTGTACCCAGTGATAATACTATTGTTGTTTGGTTCGTCTTGTGTACCCAGTGATAATACTATTGTTGTTTTGTTGGTCTTGTGTACCCAGTGATAATACTATTGTTGTTGGGTTCGTCTTGTGTACCCAGTGATAATACTATTGTTGTTTTGTTGGTCTTGTGTACCCAGTGATAATACTATTGTTGTTTTGTTCGTCTTGTGTACCCAGTAATAATACTATTGTTGTTTTGTTCGTCTTGTGTACCCAGTGATAATACTATTGTTCTATTGTACGTCTTGTGTACCCAGTGATAATACTATTGTTGTTTTGTACGTCTTGTGTACCCAGTGATAATACTATTGTTGTTGTGTTCGTCTTGTGTACCCAGTGATAATACTATTGTTGTTGTGTTTGTCTTGTGTACCCAGTGATAATACTATTGTTGTTTTGTTCGTCTTGTGTGCCCAGTGATAATACTATTGTTGTTTTGTACGTCTTGTGTACCCAGTGATAATACTATTGTTGTTGTGTTCGTCTTGTGTACCCAGTGATAATACTATTGTTGTTTTGTACGTCTTGTGTACCCAGTGATAATACTATTGTTGTTTTGTACGTCTTGTGTACCCAGTGATAATACTATTGTTGTTGTGTTCGTCTTGTGTACCTAGTGATAATACTATTGTTGTTTTGTACGTCTTGTGTACCCAGTGATAATACTATTGTTGTTGTGTTCGTCTTGTGTACCCAGTGATACTACTATTGTTGTTGTGTTCGTCTTGTGTACCCAGTGATAATACTATTGTTGTTTTGTTGGTCTTGTGTACCCAGTGATAATACTATTGTTGTTTTGTTCGTCTTGTGTACCCAGTGATAATACTATTGTTGTTTTATACGTCTTGTGTACCCAGTGATAATACTATTGTTGTTCTGTTCGTCTTGTGTAGCCAGTGATAATACTATTGTTGTTTTGTTCGTCTTGTGTACCCAGTGATAATACTATTGTTGTTTTGTTCGTCTTGTGAACCCAGTGATAATACTATTGTTGTTTTGTTTGTCTTGTGAACCCAGTGATAATACTATTGTTGTTGTGTTCGTCTTGTGAACCCAGTGATAATACTATTGTTGTTTTGTTTGTCTTGTGTACCCAGTGATAATACTATTGTTGTTTTTTTCGTCTTGTGTATCCAGTGATAATACTATTGTTGTTTTGTACGTCTTGTGTACTCAGTGATAATACTATTGTTGTTTTGTTCGTCTTGTGTACCCAGTGATAATACTATTGTTGTTTTGTTCGTCTTGTGTACCCAGTGATAATACTATTGTTGTTTTGCTCGTCTTGTGTACCCAGTGATAATACTATTGTTGTTTTATACGTCTTGTGTACCCAGTGATAATACTAGTGTTGCTTTGTTCGTCTTGTATACCCAGTGATAATACTATTGTTGTTTTGTTCGTCTTTTGTACCCAGTGATAATACTATTGTTGTTTTGTTGGTCTTGTGTACCCAGTGATAATACTATTGTTGTTGTGTTCGTCTTGTGTACCCAGTGATAATACTATTGTTGTTTTGTTGATCTTGTGTACTCAGTGATAATACTATTGTTGTTTTGTTCGTCTTGTGTACCCAGTGTTAATACTATTGTTGTTGTGTTGGTCTTGTGTACCCAGTGATAATACTATTGTTGTTTTGTTCGTCTTGTGTACCCAGTGATAATACTATTGTTGTTGTGTTCGTCTTGTGTACCCAGTGATAATACTATTGTTGTTGTGTTCGTCTTGTGTACCCAGTGATAATACTATTGTTGTTGTGTTGGTCTTGTGTACCCAGTGATAATACTATTGTTGTTTTGTTCGTACTGTGTGCCCAGTGATAATACTATTGTTGTTTTGTTGGTCTTGTGTACCCAGTGATAATACTATTGTTGTTTTGTACGTCTTGTGTACCCAGTGATAATACTATTGTTGTTGTGTTCGTCTTGTGTACCCAGTGATAATACTATTGTTTTTGTGTTCGTCTTGTGTACCCATTGATAATACTATTGTTGTTTTGTTCGTCTTGTGTACCCAGTGTTAATACTATTGTTGTTTTGTTCGTCTTGTGAACCCAGTGATAATACTATTGTTGTTCTGTTCGACTTCTGTACCCAGTGTTAATACTATTGTTTCTTTGTTCGTCTTGTGTACCCAGTGATAATACTATTGTTGTTTTGTTGGTCTTGTGTACCCAGTGATAATACTATTGTTGTGTTGTTCGTCTTGTTTACCCCGTGTTAATACTATTGTTGTTTTGTTCGTCTTGTATACCCAGTGATAATACTAATGTTGTTATATTCGTCTTGTGTACCCAGTGTTAATACTATTGTTGCTTTGTTCGTCTTGTGTACCCAGTGATAATACTATTGTTGTTGTGTTCGTCTTGTGTACCCAGTGATAATACTATTGTTGTTTTGTTCGTCTTGTGTACCCAGTGATAATACTATTGTTGTTTTGTTCGTCTTGTGTACCTAGTGTTAATACTATTGTTGTTTTGTTCGTCTTGTGTACCCAGTGTTAATACTATTGTTGTTGTGTTCGTCTTGTGTACCCAGTGATAATACTATTGTTGTTTTGTACGTCTTGTGTACCCAGTGTTAATACTATTGTTGCTTTGTACGTCTTGTGTACCCAGTGATAATACTATTGTTCTTTTGTACGTCTTGTGTACCCAGTGATAATACTATTGTTGTTTTGTACGTCTTGTGTACCCAGTGTTAATACTATTGTTGTTTTGTTGGTCTTGTGTACCCAGTGATAATACTATTGTTGTTTTGTACGTCTTGTGTACCCAGTGATAATACTATTGTTGTTGTGTTCGTCTTGTGTACCCAGTGATACTACTATTGTTGTTGTGTTCGTCTTGTGTACCCAGTGATAATGCTATTGTTGTTTTGTACGTCTTGTGTACCCAGTGTTAATACTATTGTTGTTTTGTTCGTCTTGTGAACCCAGTGATAATACTATTGTTGTTTTGTTCGTCTTGTGTACCCAGTGTTAATACTATTGTTGCTTTGTTCGTCTTGTGTACCCAGTGATAATACTATTGTTGTTTAGTTGGTCTTGTGTACCCAGTGATAATACTATTGTTGTTTTGTTCGTCTTGTGTACCCAGTGATAATACTATTGTTGGTTTGTTCGTCTTGTGTACCCAGTGATAATACTATTGTTGTTCTGTTCGTCTTGTGTACCCAGTGATAATACTATTGTTGTTCTGTTCGTCTTGTGTACCCAGTGATAATACTATTGTTGTTGTGTTCATCTTGTGTACCCAGTGTTAATACTATTGTTGTTGTGTTCATCTTGTGTACCCAGTGATAATACTATTGTTGTTTTGTTCGTCTTGTATACCCAGTGATAATACTATTGTTGTTATGTTCGTCTTGTGTACCCAGTGATAATACTATTGTTGTTTTGTTCGTCTTGTGTACCCAGTGATAATACTATTGTTGTTGTGTTGGTCTTGTGTACCCAGTGATAATACTATTGTTGTTTTGTTCGTCTTGTGTACCCAGTGATAATACTATTGTTGTTTTGTTCGTCTTGTGTACCCAGTGATAATACTATTGTTGTTTTGTTGGTCTTGTGTACCCAGTGATAATACTATTGTTGTTTGTTTCGTCTTGTGAACCCAGTGATAATACTATTGTTGCTTAGTACGTCTTGTGTACCCAGTGATAATACTATTGTTGTTCTGTTCGTCTTGTGTACCCAGTGTTAATACTATTGTTGCTTTGTTCGTCTTGTGTACCCAGTGATAATACTATTGTTGTTTTGTACGTCTTGTGTACCCAGTGATAATACTATTGTTGTTTTGTTCGTCTTGTGTACCCAGTGATAATACTATTGTTGTTGTGTTGGTCTTGTGTACCCAGTGATAATACTATTGTTGTTTTGTTCGTCTTGTGTACCTAGTGTTAATACTATTGTTGTTTTGTTCGTCTTGTGTACCCAGTGTTAATACTAGTGTTGCTTTGTTCGTCTTGTGTACCCAGTGATAATACTATTGTTGTTTTGTTGGTCTTGTGTACCCAGTGATAATACTATTGTTGTTTTGTTCGTCTTGTGTACCCAGTGTTAATACTATTGTTGCTTTGTTCGTCTTGTGTACCCAGTGATAATACTATTGTTGTTTTGTTGGTCTTGTGTACCCAGTGATAATACTATTGTTGTTTTGTTGGTCTTGTGTACCCAGTGATAATACTATTGTTGTTTTGTTGGTCTTGTGTACCCAGTGATAATACTATTGTTGTTTTGTTCGTCTTGTGAACCCAGTGATAATACTATTGTTGTTCTGGTCGTCTTGTGTATCCAGTGTTAATACTATTGTTACTTTGTTCGTCTTGTGTACCCAGTGATAATACTATTGTTGTTTTGTTCGTCTTGTGTACCCAGTGATAATACTATTGTTGTTGTGTTCGTCTTGTGTACCCAGTGATAATGCTATTGTTGTTGTGTTCGTCTTGTGTACCCAGTGATAATACTATTGTTGTTTTGTACGTCTTGTGTACCCAGTGTTAATACTATTGTTGTTTTGTTCGTCTTGTGAACCCAGTGATAATACTATTGTTGTTCTGTTCGTTTTGTGTACCCAGTGTTAATACTATTGTTGCTTTGTTCGTCTTGTGTACCCAGTGATAATACTATTGTTGTGTTGTTCGTCTTGTGTACCCAGTGATAATACTATTGTTGTTTTGTACGTCTTGTGTACCCAGTGATAATACTATTGTTATTTTGTTGGTCTTGTGTACCCAGTGATAATACTATTGTTGTGTTGTTCGTCTTGTGTACCCAGTGATAATACTATTGTTGTTTTGTTCGTCTTGTGTACCCAGTGTTAATACTATTGTTGTTGTGTTCGTCTTGTGTACCCAGTGATAATACTATTGTTGTTCTGTTCGTCTTGTGTACCCAGTGTTAATACTATTGTTGCTTTGTTCGTCTTGTGTACCCAGTGATAATACTATTGTTGTTTTGTACGTCTTGTGTACCCAGTGATAATACTATTGTTGTTTTGTTCGTCTTGTGTACCCAGTGATAATACTATTGTTGTTGTGTTGGTCTTGTGTACCCAGTGATAATACTATTGTTGTTTTGTTCGTCTTGTGTACCTAGTGTTAATACTATTGTTGTTTTGTTCGTCTTGTGTACCCAGTGTTAATACTAGTGTTGCTTTGTTCGTCTTGTGTACCCAGTGATAATACTATTGTTGTTTTGTTGGTCTTGTGTACCCAGTGATAATACTATTGTTGTTGTGTTCGTCTTGTGTACCCAGTGTTAATACTATTGTTGCTTTGTTCGTCTTGTGTACCCAGTGATAATACTATTGTTGTTTTGTTGGTCTTGTGTACCCAGTGATAATACTATTGTTGTTTTGTTGGTCTTGTGTACCCAGTGATAATACTATTGTTGTTTTGTTGGTCTTGTGTACCCAGTGATAATACTATTGTTGTTGTGTTCGTCTTGTGTACCCAGTGATAATACTATTGTTGTTTTGTACGTCTTGTGTACCCAGTGTTAATACTATTGTTGTTTTGTTCGTCTTGTGAACCCAGTGATAATACTATTGTTGTTCTGGTCGTCTTGTGTACCCAGTGTTAATACTATTGTTACTTTGTTCGTCTTGTGTACCCAGTGATAATACTATTGTTGTTTTGTACGTCTTGTGTACCCAGTGATAATACTATTGTTGTTTTGTTGGTCTTGTGTACCCAGTGATAATACTATTGTTGTGTTGTTCGTCTTGTGTACCCAGTGATAATACTATTGTTGTTTTGTTCGTCTTGTGTACCCAGTGTTAATACTATTGTTGTTGTGTTCGTCTTGTGTACCCAGTGATAATACTATTGTTGTTCTGTTCGTCTTGTGTACCCAGTGTTAATACTATTGTTGCTTTGTTCGTCTTGTGTACCCAGTGATAATACTATTGTTGTTTTGTACGTCTTGTGTACCCAGTGATAATACTATTGTTGTTTTGTTCGTCTTGTGTACCCAGTGATAATACTACTGTTGTTGTGTTGGTCTTGTGTACCCAGTGATAATACTATTGTTGTTTTGTTCGTCTTGTGTACCTAGTGTTAATACTATTGTTGTTTTGTTCGTCTTGTGTACCCAGTGTTAATACTAGTGTTGCTTTGTTCGTCTTGTGTACCCAGTGATAATACTATTGTTGTTTTGTTGGTCTTGTGTACCCAGTGATAATACTATTGTTGTTTTGTTCGTCTTGTGTACCCAGTGTTAATACTATTGTTGCTTTGTTCGTCTTGTGTACCCAGTGATAATACTATTGTTGTTTTGTTGGTCTTGTGTACCCAGTGATAATACTATTGTTGTTTTGTTGGTCTTGTGTACCCAGTGACAATACTATTGTTGTTTTGTTGGTCTTGTGTACCCAGTGATAATACTATTGTTGTTGTGTTCGTCTTGTGTACCCAGTGATAATACTATTGTTGTTTTGTACGTCTTGTGTACCCAGTGTTAATACTATTGTTGTTTTGTTCGTCTTGTGAACCCAGTGATAATACTATTGTTGTTCTGGTCGTCTTGTGTACCCAGTGTTAATACTATTGTTACTTTGTTCGTCTTGTGTACCCAGTGATAATACTATTGTTGTTTTGTTCGTCTTGTGTACCCAGTGATACTACTATTGTTGTTGTGTTCGTCTTGTGTACCCAGTGATAATGCTATTGTTGTTGTGTTCGTCTTGTGTACCACCCAGTGATAATACTATTGTTGTTTTATACGTCTTGTGTACCCAGTGTTAATACTATTGTTGTTTTGTTCGTCTTGTGAACCCAGTGATAATACTATTGTTGTTCTGTTCGTTTTGTGTACCCAGTGTTAATACTATTGTTGCTTTGTTCGTCTTTTGTACCCAGTGATAATACTATTGTTGTGTTGTTCGTCTTGTGTACCCAGTGATAATACTATTGTTGTTTTGTACGTCTTGTGTACCCAGTGATAATACTATTGTTGTTTTGTTGGTCTTGTGTACCCAGTGATAATACTATTGTTGTGTTGTTCGTCTTGTGTACCCAGTGATAATACTATTGTTGTTTTGTTCGTCTTGTGTACCCAGTGTTAATACTATTGTTGTTGTGTTCGTCTTGTGTACCCAGTGATAATACTATTGTTGTTTTGTACGTCTTGTGTACCCAGTGTTAATACTATTGTTGTTTTGTTCGTCTTGTATACCCAGTGATAATACTATTGTTTTTATGTTCGTCTTGTGTACCCAGTGTTAATACTAGTGTTGCTTTGTTCGTCTTGTATACTCAGTGATAATACTATTGATGTTTTGTTGGTCTTGTGTACCCAGTGATAATACTATTGTTGTTTTGTTCGTCTTGTGTACCCAGTGTTAATACTATTGTTATTGTGTTCGTCTTGTGTACCCAGTGATAATACTATTGTTGTTGTGTTGGTCTTGTGTACCCAGTGATAATACTATTGTTGTTTTGTACGTCTTGTGAACCCAGTGATTATACTATTGTTGTTGTGTTCGTCTTGTGAACCCAGTGATAATACTATTGTTGTTTTGTTCGTCTTGTGTACCCAGTGATACTACTATTGTTGTTTTGTTCGTCTTGTGTACCTAGTGTTAATACTATTGTTGTTTTGTTCGTCTTGTGTACCCAGTGATAATACTATTGTTGTTTTGTACGTCTTGTGTACCTAGTGTTAATACTATTGTTGTTTTGTTCGTCTTGTGTACCCAGTGTTAATACTAGTGTTGCTTTGTTCGTCTTGTGTACCCAGTGATAATACTATTGTTGTTTTGTTTGTCTTGTGTACCCAGTGATAATACTATTGTTGTTTTGTTCGTCTTGTGTACCCAGTGTTAATACTATTGTTGCTTTGTTCGTCTTGTGTACCCAGTGATAATACTATTGTTGTTTTGTTGGTCTTGTGTACCCAGTGATAATACTATTGTTGTTTTGTTCGTCTTGTGTACCCAGTGATAATACTATTGTTGTTTTGTTTGTCTTGTGTACCCAGTGATAATACTATTGTTGTTTTGTTGGTCTTGTGTACCCAGTGATAATACTATTGTTGTTTTGTTGGTCTTGTGTACCCAGTGATAATACTATTGTTGTTTTGTTTGTCTTGTGTACCCAGTGATAATACTATTGTTGTTTTGTTGGTCTTGTGTACCCAGTGATAATACTATTGTTGTTGTGTTCGTCTTGTGTACCCAGTGATAATACTATTGTTGTTTTGTACGTCTTGTGTACCCAGTGTTAATACTAATGTTGTTTTGTTCGTCTTGTGTACCCAGTGTTAATACTATTGTTACTTTGTTCGTCTTGTGTACCCAGTGATAATACTATTGTTGTTTTGTTCGTCTTGTGTACCCAGTGATAATACTATTGTTGTTGTGTTCGTCTTGTGTACCCAGTGATAATGCTATTGTTGTTGTGTTCGTCTTGTGTACCCAGTGATAATACTATTGTTGTTTTGTACGTCTTGTGTACCCAGTGTTAATACTATTGTTGTTTTGTTCGTCTTGTGAACCCAGTGATAATACTATTGTTGTTCTGTTCGTCTTGTGTACCCAGTGATAATACTATTGTTGTGTTGTTCGTCTTGTGTACCCAGTGATAATACTATTGTTGTTTTGTACGTCTTGTGTACCCAGTGATAATACTATTGTTGTTTTGTTGGTCTTGTGTACCCAGTGATAATATTATTGTTGTGTTGTTCGTCTTGTGTACTCAGTGATAATACTATTGTTGTTTTGTTCGTCTTGTGTACCCAGTGTTAATACTATTGTTGTTGTGTTCGTCTTGTGTACCCAGTGATAATACTATTGTTGTTTTGTACGTCTTGTGTACCCAGTGTTAATACTATTGTTGTTTTGTTCGTCTTGTATACCCAGTGATAATACTATTGTTGTTATGTTCGTCTTGTGTACCCAGTGTTAATACTAGTGTTGCTTTGTTCGTCTTGTATACCCAGTGATAATACTATTGTTGTTTTGTTGGTCTTGTGTACCCAGTGATAATACTATTGTTGTTTTGTTCGTCTTGTGTACCCAGTGATAATACTATTGTTGTTTTGTTCGTCTTGTGTACCCAGTGTTAATACTATTGTTATTGTGTTCGTCTTGTGTACCCAGTGATAATACTATTGTTGTTGTGTTCGTCTTGTGTACCCAGTGATAATACTATTGTTGTTTTGTACGTCTTGTGAACCCAGTGATTATACTATTGTTGTTGTGTTCGTCTTGTGAACCCAGTGATAATACTATTGTTGTTTTGTTCGTCTTGTGTACCCAGTGATAATACTATTGTTGTTGTGTTCGTCTTGTGTACCCAGTGATAATGCTATTGTTGTTGTGTTCGCCTTGTGTACCCAGTGATAATACTATTGTTGTTTTGTACGTCTTGTGTACCCAGTGTTAATACTATTGTTGTTTTGTTCGTCTTGTGAACCCAGTGATAATACTATTGTTGTTCTGTTCGTCTTGTGTACCCAGTGATAATACTATTGTTGTGTTGTTCGTCTTGTGTACCCAGTGATAATACTATTGTTGTTTTGTACGTCTTGTGTACCCAGTGATAATACTATTGTTGTTTTGTTGGTCTTGTGTACCCAGTGATAATATTATTGTTGTGTTGTTCGTCTTGTGTACCCAGTGATAATACTATTGTTGTTTTGTTCGTCTTGTGTACCCAGTGTTAATACTATTGTTGTTGTGTTCGTCTTGTGTACCCAGTGATAATACTATTGTTGTTTTGTACGTCTTGTGTACCCAGTGTTAATACTATTGTTGTTTTGTTCGTCTTGTATACCCAGTGATAATACTATTGTTGTTATGTTCGTCTTGTGTACCCAGTGTTAATACTAGTGTTGCTTTGTTCGTCTTGTATACCCAGTGATAATACTATTGTTGTTTTGTTGGTCTTGTGTACCCAGTGATAATACTATTGTTGTTTTGTTCGTCTTGTGTACCCAGTGATAATACTATTGTTGTTTTGTTCGTCTTGTGTACCCAGTGTTAATACTATTGTTATTGTGTTCGTCTTGTGTACCCAGTGATAATACTATTGTTGTTGTGTTCGTCTTGTGTACCCAGTGATAATACTATTGTTGTTTTGTACGTCTTGTGAACCCAGTGATTATACTATTGTTGTTGTGTTCGTCTTGTGAACCCAGTGATAATACTATTGTTGTTTTGTTCGTCTTGTGTACCCAGTGATAATACTATTGTTGTTTTGTTCGTCTTGTGTACCTAGTGTTAATACTATTGTTGTTTTGTTCGTCTTGTGTACCCAGTGATAATACTATTGTTGTTTTGTACGTCTTGTGTACCTAGTGTTAATACTATTGTTGTTTTGTTCGTCTTGTGTACCCAGTGTTAATACTAGTGTTGCTTTGTTCGTCTTGTGTACCCAGTGATAATACTATTGTTGTTTTGTTGGTCTTGTGTACCCAGTGATAATACTATTGTTGTTTTGTTCGTCTTGTGTACCCAGTGTTAATACTATTGTTGCTTTGTTCGTCTTGTGTACCCAGTGATAATACTATTGTTGTTTTGTTCGTCTTGGGTACCCAGTGATAATACTATTGTTGTTTTGTTCGTCTTGTGTACCCAGTGATAATACTATTGTTGTTTTGTTTGTCTTGTGTACCCAGTGATAATACTATTGTTGTTTTGTTGGTCTTGTGTACCCAGTGATAATACTATTGTTGTTTTGTTGGTCTTGTGTACCCAGTGATAATACTATTGTTGTTTTGTTGGTCTTGTGTACCCAGTGATAATACTATTGTTGTTTTGTTCGTCTTGTGTACCCAGTGATAATACTATTGTTGTTTTGTTGGTCTTGTGTACCCAGTGATAATACTATTGTTGTTTTGTTCGACTTGTGTACCCAGTGATAATACTATTGTTGTTTTGTTCGTCTTGTGTACCCAGTGATAATACTATTGTTGTTTTGTTCGTCTTGTGTACCCAGTGATAATACTAGTGTTACTTTGTTCGTCTTGTGTACCCAGTGATAATACTAGTGTTGTTGTGTTGGTCTTGTGTACCCAGTGATAATACTATTGTTGTTTTGTTCGTCTTGTGTACCCAGTGATAATACTATTGTTGTTTTGTTCGTCTTGTGTACCCAGTGATAATACTATTGTTGTTTTGTACGTCTTGTGTACCCAGTGATAATACTAGTGTTGCTTTGTTCGTCTTGTGTACCCAGTGATAATACTATTGTTGTTTTGTTCGTCTTGTGTACCCAGTGTTAATACTATTGTTGCTTTGTTCGTCTTGTGTACCCAGTGATAATACTATTGTTGTTTTGTTCGTCTTATGTACCCAGTGATAATACTATTGTTGTTTTGTACGTCTTGTGTACCCAGTGTTAATACTATTGTTGTTTTGTTCGTCTTGTGAACCCAGTGATAATACTATTGTTGTTCTGGTCGTCTTGTGTACCCAGTGTTAATACTATTGTTACTTTGTTCGTCTTGTGTACCCAGTGATAATACTATTGTTGTTTTGTTCGTCTTGTGTACCCAGTGATAATACTATTGTTGTTGTGTTCGTCTTGTGTACCCAGTGATAATGCTATTGTTGTTGTGTTCGTCTTGTGTACCCAGTGATACTACTATTGTTGTTTTGTACGTCTTGTGTACCCAGTGTTAATACTATTGTTGTTTTGTTCGTCTTGTGAACCCAGTGATAATACTATTGTTGTTCTGTTCGTCTTGTGTACCCAGTGTTAATACTATTGTTGCTTTGTTCGTCTTGTGTACTCAGTGATAATACTATTGTTGTGTTGTTCGTCTTGTGTACCCAGTGATAATACTATTGTTGTTTTGTACGTCTTGTGTACCCAGTGATAATACTATTGTTGTTTTGTTGGTCTTGTGTACCCAGTGATAATACTATTGTTGTGTTGTTCGTCTTGTGTACCCAGTGATAATACTATTGTTGTTTTGTTGGTCTTGTGTACCCAGTGTTAACACTATTGTTGTTGTGTTCGTCTTGTGTACCCAGTGATAATACTATTGTTGTTTTGTACGTCTTGTGTACCCAGTGTTAATACTATTGTTGTTTTGTTCGTCTTGTATACCCAGTGATAATACTATTGTTATTATGTTCGTCTTGTGTACCCAGTGTTAATACTAGTGTTGCTTTGTTCGTCTTGTATACCCTTTGATAATACTATTGTTGTTTTGTTGGTCTTGTGTACCCAGTGATAATACTATTGTTGTTTTGTTCGTCTTGTGTACCCAGTGATAATACTATTGTTGTTTTGTTCGTCTTGTGTACCCAGTGTTAATACTATTGTTATTGTGTTCGTCTTGTGTACCCAGTGATAATACTATTGTTGTTGTGTTCGTCTTGTGTACCCAGTGATAATACTATTGTTGTTTTGTACGTCTTGTGAACCCAGTGATTATACTATTGTTGTTGTGTTCGTCTTGTGAACCCAGTGATAATACTATTGTTGTTTTGTTCGTCTTGTGTACCCAGTGATAATACTATTGTTGTTTTGTTCGTCTTGTGTACCTAGTGTTAATACTATTGTTGTTTTGTTCGTCTTGTGTACCCAGTGATAATACTATTGTTGTTTTGTACGTCTTGTGTACCTAGTGTTAATACTATTGTTGTTTTGTTCGTCTTGTGTACCCAGTGTTAATACTAGTGTTGCTTTGTTCGTCTTGTGTACCCAGTGATAATACTATTGTTGTTTTGTTGGTCTTGTGTACCCAGTGATAATACTATTGTTGTTTTGTTCGTCTTGTGTACCCAGTGATAATACTATTGTTGCTTTGTTCGTCTTGTGTACCCAGTGATAATACTATTGTTGTTTTGTTCGTCTTTTGTACCCAGTGATAATACTATTGTTGTTTTGTTCGTCTTGTGTACCCAGTGATAATACTATTGTTGTTTTGTTTGTCTTGTGTACCCAGTGATAATACTATTGTTGTTTTGTTGGTCTTGTGTACCCAGTGATAATACTATTGTTGTTTTGTTGGTCTTGTGTACCCAGTGATAATACTATTGTTGTTTTGTTGGTCTTGTGTACCCAGTGATAATACTATTGTTGTTTTGTTCGTCTTGTGTACCCAGTGTTAATACTATTGTTGCTTTGTTCGTCTTGTGTACCCAGTGATAATACTATTGTTGTTTTGTTCGTCTTGTGTACCCAGTGATAATACTATTGTTGTTTTGTACGTCTTGTGTACCCAGTGATAATACTATTGTTGTTTTGTTCGTCTTGTGTACCCAGTGATAATACTATTGTTGTTTTGTTCGTCTTGTGTACCCAGTGATAATACTATTGTTGTTTTGTTGGTCTTGTGTACCCAGTGATAATACTATTGTTGTTTTGTTCGTCTTGTGAACCCAGTGATAATACTATTGTTGTTTTGTACGTCTTGTGTACTCAGTGATAATACTATTGTTGTTTTGTTCGTCTTGTGTACCCAGTGATAATACTATTGTTGTTTTGTTCGTCTTGTGTACCCAGTGATAATACTATTGTTGTTTTATACGTCTTGTATACCCAGTGATAATACTATTGTTGTTTTGTTCGTCTTGTGTACCCAGTGATAATACTATTGTTGTTTTGTACGTCTTGTGTACCCAGTGATAATACTATTGTTGTTGTGTTGGTCTTGTGTACCCAGTGATAATACTATTGTTATTGTGTTCGTCTTGTGTACCCAGTGATAATACTATTGTTGTTTTGTTCGTCTTGTGTACCCAGTGATAATACTATTGTTGTTTTGTTCGTCTTGTGTACCCAGTGATAATACTATTGTTGTTTTATACGTCTTGTATACCCAGTGATAATACTATTGTTGTTTTGTTCGTCTTGTGTACCCAGTGATAATACTAGTGTTGCTTTGTTCGCCTTGTGTACCCAGTGATAATACTATTGTTGTTGTGTTGGTCTTGTGTACCCAGTGATAATACTATTGTTGTTTTGTTCGTCTTGTGTACCCAGTGATAATACTATTGTTGTTTTGTTCGTCTTGTGTACCCAGTGATAATACTATTGTTGTTTTGTTCGTCTTGTGTACCCAGTGATAATACTATTGTTGTTTTATACGTCTTGTATACCCAGTGATAATACTATTGTTGTTTTGTTCGTCTTGTGTACCCAGTGATAATACTATTGTTGTTTTGTACGTCTTGTGTACCCAGTGATAATACTATTGTTGTTGTGTTGGTCTTATGTACCCAGTGATAATACTATTGTTATTGTGTTCGTCTTTGTGTACCCAGTGATAATACTATTGTTGTTTTGTTCGTCTTGTGTACCCAGTGATAATACTATTGTTGTTTTATACGTCTTGTATACCCAGTGATAATACTATTGTTGTTTTGTTCGTCTTGTGTACCCAGTGATAATACTAGTGTTGCTTTGTTCGCCTTGTGTACCCAGTGATAATACTATTGTTGTTGTGTTGGTCTTGTGTACCCAGTGATAATACTATTGTTGTTTTGTTCGTCTTGTGTACCCAGTGATAATACTATTGTTGTTTTGTTCGTCTTGTGTACCCAGTGATAATACTAGTGTTGCTTTGTTCGTCTTGTGTACCCAGTGATAATACTATAGTTGTTTTGTACGTCTTGTGTACCCAGTGATAATACTATTGTTGTTTTGTTCGTCTTGTGTACCCAGTGATAATACTATTGTTGTTTTGTTCGTCTTGTGTACCCAGTGATAATACTATTGTTGTTTTGTTCCTCTTGTGTACCCAGTGATAATACTATTGTTGTTTTGTTGGTCTTGTGTACCCAGTGATAATACTATTGTTGTTTTGTTGGTCTTGTGTACCCAGTGATAATACTATTGTTGTTTTGTTGGTCTTGTGTACTCAGTGATAATACTATTGTTGTTGTGTTCGTCTTGTGTACCCAGTGATAATACTATTGTTGTTTTGTTCGTCTTGTGTACCCAGTGATAATACTATTGTTGTTCTGTTCGTCTTGTGTACCCAGTGATAATACTATTGTTGTTCTGTTCGTCTTGTGTACCCAGTGATAATACTATTGTTGTTTTGTTCGTATTGTGTACCCAGTGATAATACTATTGTTGTTTTGTTGGTCTTGTGTACCCAGTTATAATACTATTGTTGTTCTGTTCGTCTTGTGTACCCAGTGATTATACTATTGTTGTTTTGTTCGTCTTGTGTACCCAGTGATAATACTATTGTTGTTCTGTTCGTCTTGTGTACCCAGTGATTATACTATTGTTGTTTTGTTCGTCTTGTGTACCCAGTGTTAATACTATTGTTGTTTTGTTCGTCTTGTGTACCCAGTGATAATACTATTGTTGTTTTGTTCGTCTTGTGTACCCAGTGATAATACTATTGTTGTTCTGTTCGTCTTGTGTACCCAGTGATAATACTATTGTTGTTGTGTTCGTCTTGTGTACCCAGTGATAATACTATTGTTGTTTTGTTCGTCTTGTATACCCAGTGATAATACTATTGTTGTTGTGTTCGTCTTGTGTACCCAGTGATAATACTATTGTTGTTTTGTTCGTCTTGTGTACCCAGTGATAATACTATTGTTGTTTTGTTCGTCTTTGTGTACCCAGTGATAATACTATTGTTGTTGTGTTCGTCTTGTGTACCCAGTGTTAATACTATTGTTGTTTTGTTCGTCTTGTGTACCCAGTGTTAATACTATTGTTGTTTTGTTCGTCTTGTGTACCCAGTGATAATACTATTGTTCTTTTGTTCGTCTTGTGTACCCAGTGATAATACTATTGTTCTTTTGTTCGTCTTGTGTACCCAGTGTTAATACTATTGTTGTTTTGTTCGTCTTGTGAACCCAGTGATAATACTATTGTTCTTTTGTTCGTCTTGTGTACCCAGTGATAATACTATTGTTGTTTTGTTCGTCTTGTGTACCCAGTGATAATACTATTGTTGTTCTGTTCGTCTTGTGTACCCAGTGATAATACTATTGTTGTTTTGTTCGTCTTGTATACCCAGTGATAATACTATTGTTGTTGTGTTCGTCTTGTGTACCCAGTGATAATACTATTGTTGTTTTATACGTCTTGTGTACCCAGTGATAATACTATTGTTGTTTTGTTCGTCTTTGTATACCCAGTGATAATACTATTGTTGTTTTGTTCGTCTTGTGAACCCAGTGATAATACTATTGTTGTTTTGTTAGTCTTGTGTACCCAGTGATAATACTATTGTTGTTGTGTTGGTCTTGTGTACCCAGTGATAATACTATTGTTGCTTTGTTCGTCTTGTGTACCCAGTGATAATACTATTGTTGTTTTGTTCGTCTTTGTGTACCCAGTGATAATACTATTGTTGCTTTGTTCGTCTTGTATACCCAGTGATAATACTATTGTTGTTTTGTTCGTCTTTGTGTACCCAGTGATAATACTATTGTTGTTTTGTTCGTCTTGTGTACCCAGTGATAATAGTATTGTTGTTTTGTTCGTCTTTGTGTACCCAGTGATAATACTATTGTTGTTTTGTTCGTCTTTGTGTACCCAGTATTGCCAATGTCTCTGAATTGTGATTTCTTGATTGTCCCTTCGTTGTTTTCTCTAACGTTTAATATTTAATCAGTATTTATTTATATATATGAAGACAGAGTTCCCACGTCAGAAGAACATGATCACGAGATTGATAAATAACAGAAGAAGATATATGGTAGTTTTATACTGTGTACTACAGCACGTGAACCAATAACCATGGCAATGAGAGTGCATTAAATAATGTATTGAGCTATCCTTGACCAATGTATATATCATATTTTTATTGAACATTACATCACATTAAACTGACAATTAATAAATATTAATTAAATTAAGTGAAATGTCATTGCATTTAAAATAGATGCTAATAAGAATATCGATATGACTCAGTTGATGGCCGAAAATAAATATACATCTGGGATGGAAAGCTATTTGTAAACAAAACTTTAAAAAATTATAAAACATATCAATCTACAGAATTTCTATTTATGATAAATTAAGAATTCTGTCAATTAATAAAGCAGATTCTGGAGGAGATTTTACAGGATACATCTGTATTAACTGCAGTCAACACATTTATGGAACAAATTGAATCCGCAACAGGGCAAATGTCAGTGATGAATTTCCGCGGTATGGTATATTGACTCTTATTAAATGTAATTTGTACAAGATAAATGGACCATTCGTATTAATAGTTATGATTCAGATATTTTCCATATATCACCATTATTCCAGATGTTATTCTTTTATTACGGAATATGATAAAAGGTTTGTTACTTGAACAAGGGAAAAAAATAGAAAAAAGACGAATTTGTAGTGAATAAAGTTGGGATGACCCTAGTAGTAGATTTATCAAGAATACTATAAGTATTAAAAGAAGAAAGATAGATAAAGTTTATGTTCGTCAAAAATGTGTTATTTTTCGCTAGTTATAATACGTGCTTATTTTGTTTCAGCAGAACCCACTTTTCAATCTTTTGACTATGAGCGCAGCTGATGAAGGTTATTACAGGAACGCGTCATAATCACTAATTTTGATGTCTCTTATAATATAATCGCTACCTAATCTAGTTGAATTCAGAGTTTTTTTATTTTTAATTTTTTAAAATTTTTATTCTTTTAATTTTAATTTTTTTTTACAATAAACCAAACCTAAAACAACTTTCATTTTAGCGAGCGCCTCACAGTCCTTAAACCCAATGCAACCACACATTCTTCTCGTTGCCACTTTTAAAATATTCTCTTTTTATTCTCTATTAGATCATTTTTTATTCTCTATTAGATCATTTTTTATTCTCTATTAGATCATATCTCTAAAACCATTTAAAATAGTTAATTGATTGCTCTTTTCTATACAAGGTGTAATATAAAGATTAATAATTTAACAAATCACGGTTTTGTATTTCTATCATTGTTTGCTTACGTAAGGCGGCAGATGCATATATTTCAGGGCAGCTGTTACTCAATAAACGAGTTTTAAAAATATATTATTTCAAGAGTAACAAAGGGCAGGCTTAAATACAAATAGACAAAAATATCGTAACAGTGATAAAGTCGAGGTAATCAAAACTTTACGAGATATATACCCACACTTATATCTGGAGTTGTCGGTGATCCCAAATTTAAATTCCTACTCCAAAGGTAGAAATCTATTTATATTGATTACATTAAAATTAGTTCTTGAAGACATGAATTTAACTGAAGTGATAGGGACTGGAAAGATCATGTTAGGGACAACGAAAATATGTATAATTTGGAATTTATTAAGAAAGACAAACTATATCAATATTGATGGACAATTTGGACGTTTAAGTGTGTCTTTGGATTGGTTATCTACACACTCGCATGGTACACTGGATGACATTTTCTAAAACTTTTTAAATTGTTGGAGGGCGGGTGAGCGGTTTATCTTGCCGGACAGTCATAGGGGTCTTCGGAAATAAAATCAGTAGCTGGTCATTCGTCTAATAATATTTTATAAAGTCGAGATTAGAACTTATCAGTCTAAAAATAATAAACATTAATTCCAACTTTGGAAGACAATAGACATGGATCATCAATGAGACGACACTCTGAAATAATGAACCATTCCACGTTTCAAATGTCATGTCATTCAAAACTAGTTTGCTGTTTAAATAATTATCGTACTATTTTATTGATGTATTGTTCCAGTCACTTCTTTTTGTAAGTCAATAAAATGTCTACTGGATATTCATTTTCATACGCGTCTAGATACGTTACTGCAGTCTCGTATCGTAGCATCATTACAGGTGTGCACAAATGTTGACAGGCCCAATGGTAATTATCTACAGGCATGTGTTGAAATGACACACAATGCCAAAATTTGTTGAATAACATCATGCTGATTTCTTGGAATAAGGTCCTACGGATGATATGATTTATTTATTAGCAAAGAGATCCGTCATTAATATGAAATCGAGATTTCACGGAGGAGACTTAAAGGTGACTCGCATTGTTTTAGCATTTACTCATATACACACCTGGTAGTAAGACCAAGTGACTAAGAATGATAGCGTAGTGCAACGCATAACGTATAATTCAATGAAAACTTGGGAATACAATGGGGTTTACATCAGAATGGCGAGTATCACTGCTTATTTTAGTAGAATTCGACGTTTTTACCACATAATAACTTAAACACACACACAAACAAAAGCCCATTGTTGTTTCTTGTGCATAAATGACATGTTTCTAGAACACACATAATATACACTATTGTTTCTTGTACACACATGATATGTTTCTAGAAAAAAATGATACACACTGTTCGTTTGTTGTACACAAATGAAAAGTTTCTAGTACTCGTATAATACATACTGTTGTTTCTTGTTTCTAGTACACGAATAATACACACTGTTGTTTATTGTACACAAATGACTTGTTTCTGGAACACACATAATACACATTGTTGTGTCTTGTACACAAAAGACATGTTTCTAGAAATCAAATGATACACACTGTTGTTTCTTGTACACACATGACATGTTTCTAGTACACAAATAGTACACACATGACATGTTTCTAGTACACAGATAATACACACTGTTGTTTCATGTACACAAAGGACATGTTTCTGGAACACACATACTACACACTGTTGTTTTTTTTTTTTTTAACACAAATGAAATGTTTCTAGTACACATATAATACACAATGTTGTTTCTTGTTTCTAGTACAAGAATAATACACACTGTTGTTTAACGTACACAAATGACTTGTTTCTGGAACACATATAATACACATTGTTGTGTCTTGTACACAAAGGACATGTTTCTGGAAAACAAATGATACACACTGTTGTTTCTTGTACACACATGACATGTTTCCAGTACACAAATAGTACACACATGACATGCTTCTAGTACACAGATAATACACACTGTTGTTTCATGTGCACAAATAACATGTTTCTGGAACACACATAAAACACACTGTTGTTTTTATGTACACAAATAAAATGTTTCTAGTACACATATAATACACACTGTTGTTTCTAGTACACGAATAATACACACTGTTGTTTCATGTAAACACATGACATGTTTCTAGAGCACAGATAGTACACACTGTTGTTTCTTGTATACACATAACATGTTTCTAGTACACAGATAATACACACTGTTGTTTCTTGTACACACATGACATGTTTCTAGTACACAGATAATACACACTGTTGTTCCTTGTACACACATGACCCATGTTTCTAATACACAGATATTACACACTGTTGCTTCATGTACACACATAGCATGTTGTTAGTACACACATGATACACACTGTTGTTTCTTGTACACACATGACATGTTTCTAGTACACAGATAATACACACTGTTGCTTCATGTACACAAAGGACATGTTTCTGGAACACAGATAATGCACACTGTTGTTTCTTGTACACATATGACTTGTTTCTAGTACACGGATAATACACACTGTTGTTTCTTGTACACACATGATATGTTTCTAGTACACATATGATGCACACTGTTGTTTCTTGTTTCTAGTATACGAATGATACACACTGTTGTTTATTGTAGGAACGTAATAGTGTGAAAGCATTAAAGCATTGCTGTATCCAAGCGTAAATCGTAAATGAATACCACTATTTTGTTCTTGATATCTACAAAAAGGAAACACGATGATTGAAGATGCCGATATATTTACATTGTACATTGAAATAAAAATGTTTTGGTGCTTAAGGAAAAAAGTGAACGTCAATAGACGCAAAGTACCATAATTATACACATGATTTGATTATATATTTCATTGATATATAATAAAAGCGAAACTTTACTTTTCAAATCTTGAGTTTTGAAATGCCAATCATGTTATCAATAGAAGACAAATCACCGGGGATTCCTCCAAGTCGCCTCACATCTAGTAATAACGGTAATTGTAGCATACTATGTAACATTTAAAAGCAATGAACAAAATAATCTTACAGAATTCTCTGTTCATTGTATCGATATTAATGTCTAAGATTAAATAAAGACTGTTATTGTAACTTTCATCTGAATACAATTAGACAATACATTACAACTCCCCCTTCTCACGAGAAGACATATTGTTTTACAACTCCCCCCTTCTCATGAGAAGACATATTGTTTTACAACTCCCCCCTTCTCATGAGAAGACATATTGTTTTACAACTCCCCCCTTCTCATGAGAAGACATATTGTTTTACAACTCCCCCCTTCTCATGAGAAGACATATTGTTTTACAACTCACCACTTCTCATGAGAAGACATATTGTTTTACAACCCCCCCTTCTCATGAGAAGACATAATGTTTTACAACTCCCCTCTTCTCATGAGAAGACATATTGTTTTACAACTCCCCACTTCTCATGAGAAGACATATTGTTTTACAACTCCCCACTTCTCATGAGAAGACATATTGTTTTACAACCCCCCCCTTCTCATGAGAAAACATATTGTTTTCGTCGTGTTCATCGTACTCAACGGTTTGCATACTCAACTCCTTCTACATTTTAAATAAATAAGAATTCCTAAAAAAATAAATACACACTTGCTTATTACCGTATGACGATTTACATATCGCTATGGCAGTTTGACCGAACGATTTTTGAAGAAGTTATTTCTTGTTTTACTCGCACAACTCTTCCTACATTTTACATGGAAACTTCTTAAAAAATCTTCCATACTTGATTATTGCTATATGAAGATTCCCATATTTCTACGACAGTTTGATTATAGATGCTTAAAGAATTTACTACCCTTTTTGACCTTTTCATCAACATTTTTTATGGACACACCCTGCTTCATTTTAAATGGGAATTCTTCAAAACATTGAATGCTTGGTCATTACCCATATACAACCTTATCTACCATTACTCTAACAAATCCTCATGGAGTTCTTGTACGTTTTTAGTTATGATATTTGATCAAGAGATTGTACTTACATTATATTACAAGGTATTGTTTTTCGCAATCCATGAATAAATGTGTGGGGTGTGGAGCAGTAGACATTTGATTTTGTTAAGGCTATCCGGTTGATATGAAACGAATAAAGTCTTCAAAAATGATATTTTGACGTGATGATTTCTGTATTGGAATTGTTATTGGTCAAATGCTAGCTGTATTATTTCTAAATATGCATGTCTTTATCATGCTTACTAAGTATAGCACCAAAGCCCCACCCTGTCCCCATTGAATTCCAATGTGACTTTTGATTTAATATTCAACCATTTGAGAGCTTCCGTTTCAAATCATTGCTGTTCTTTATCTTTTTAACATATATGGCTGAATCGAATAAATATTTAAAAAACCTTGTAATTTCAATGTTTCCTTCTGAGTTATGTGCTTTATTATTATACTCGTTGTAATCTTACAACTTCTTGATGTTCCGTCATGTCGTGTGTGCTTTATTATTATACTCGTTGTAATCTTACAACTTCTTGATGTTCCGTCATGTCGTGTGTGCTTTATTATTATACTCGTTGTAATCTTACAACTTCTTGATGTTCCGTCATGTCGTGTGTGCTTTATTATTATACTCGTTGTAATCTTACAACTTCTTGATGTTCCGTCATTACGTGTTTTCTCGTGTTCACTGACATAGACAACATTTTCACAAAATTCATAGATTATTCGATATACAATGTTCCTTGGCATTTTTGGTAATTATTTTGTTTTTATCAATTTAGCATTTGGTAATGATGGGAGATGTAGCATTATTCCCATCATAGATACAGGAACAAATAACACAGCTGTACTGTTTAATTTGATTTTCTACTGTTTTCATAATTTTATTGAATTTTTCATGTATTCAGATATCTCCCCAAGTGTCCATCTTTTCTATATACCAGCATTGGAGGGTCATTAGACAACCTTTCTGAATTATAAAGAAAGTTGATGTTTTTATTAATGATGTTCGTGACGTTTTATAAATGTGTTGTATAAGTTAAAACCAAGTTTTTATACTCTGTGTTCTAGTAATAATTAGTAGGTTTTCATTGATTGTCTTGCATGTTGATAAATATATTTAGCAGATTTCTATTCATTGGATTTAATATTCCAATAAACCAAGATCAGTAAGGAACATTTGTTAGAAATATAATCAAAAACTTTGGAACTGAGTCATCTATTTAATTTCAATATGGAAATGAACTTGTAGAAGAAAGGGAGCGTAAAGTGATCATGATAAATCAGTATTCATAACAAGCTAGATCTTTGAAAATTCCTGACTAATCTTCCCCAATAGTTTTTTAACTGTACACATAATAAATTGCTCCTCTACGAAAGCAAAGTATTTTAGTTTCGTCTTTAGAGAAATATTACGACAGAGTCGGGGGTTCTACAAAACGTAATATGTAAATTACCCCTATAGAATCATAAAGCTATATCTGTTATACGTTATCACCATTTCTCAAATTTGAGAAGAATACTAGTAACTCTAACTAGTGTTGTACTTTTATATCTGACGTATTGAGTTATGTCTATTCTTAACTTCATTGCTAAAATGATTTTCTTTATTCATGTTGCTCAATCTTTGGTATTTCTTTGTAGTGATATGTAGATCATTGTTTATCTTTTGGTCACTGTATTATTAGTCCATCGATGAGTTACTGTTTCTTATTACTCATATGATATATTCATACAAAATGCTTTAAAGCAAATAGTGAATTGGAACAAGCAGTGCCTAGTAGAACACTGTTTTTGTTTTGCTTTTGCATTGTAGTGATTACAAGTACACTTCAGTTTCATATCTTCATAACCGTATCGGTGATGTTATGGCAAGCATGCTCGGGGCAAGTGTGGTATATTGTGGGATCTATCCAATATCGGGTCAATCCAAAGACTAAAAAAAATGTTTTTGTTCTTTCTCCGCTATTCATGCAGTATTACAGAAAAAGACCAAAGACTAGCTCCCTTTGAACCAGTGCAAAGTGTTCGAGTGGAGCGACATGTCTACCTGTGATATATTGCTTCAGTGAGGTAGAACTATAAATACCCAAACAAATTGGTCTAGAATAATGCAGGCGTTATCATTGTTCCATCAAAAGGAACTGGTTCTCTTTATGATATAGATGCCACAATTGCTCAGTTTGGCATTAAACAACACTCACTGATATCTTTAAATTTAATTTCCTAAAATATATTTGTTTTCTATCAAAGTCGTATAAAACTTACAATGAATGTCTTTATTACAGAAAGCTGTGTTTATTTCCAAACAGTAAGTTTCATAGAAAAATATGTTTTTCTCTGCTATATTCTATTCAAGGAGGTTAAATCAACTTCTAGATATCTTCATCAGAATGAGTTATGTATCCCAACCAAATTACATTGAGGAAACAAATAAAGGGAGCGTTCTTTCCATTAGCAACTTCGCACAGTTTGTAAATCTATCAGCATGATGTATATGGCCATCGAGTCGTCATCATCAATATTTTCTCGCAATAGGTCAGTTTATTTCCTTTGGGACTGTAGATAGATTACAAATTGAAATTCCACTGTTAAATTCCATCTTGTAACCTTTGAATGAAACTAATTAGTCACTATGCACAAAATGGTAAAAAAACCTATTGATCTTTTTTCACTTTTATAAGGTAATATATCGGGTAATTGAACTTAACATGTTTCGAACAGAAAATTTCCCAATTATTATCGAGTCTTAACCACAGGAAAAATAATTAAAACCTTCTCAATAAATATTTTGTGGATTGTCTTGACGTGTTCTATTGGCTTTAGAGTACGTAGCACTAAATCATTCCAGAATGTTCAGAAAGAAACCAAATAGTCACTTATCTTTTCTTTTCAATAGAACATTTGGCAATAAAGTTTGACAACATTATAACATGCAAAAACAATATAAACAATACATATCTGTCAGCAAGTTAAATTAACACTGACGCCAAAATCTTATTCTAAAACCTTAAGATTTTCCAATTATCATATAATGTCTTTTATGAGTTACTTCAACACCATCTTGTATTTATATGTTCAGTTAATTTGTATCAATGAATATTTCGTAAATATGAACCAGTATATTTAACACCAGCCAAACACCCCAATAAAAAATATACAACACGAACTTGCACAAACAAAATGCGTTCGGATATTGCACAAGTCTTTCTTATAAGTGAAACGAGAAATAAACGAGTAATTGTTTTGTTTTTAATTTAATGGAATAATTACGCAATAAAGATTCCGTTGAAAATTCCGTTTCTTTTCCGAATAATAGTGTTACCGGATTTTAAATTCGAAAGAGTTAACTAATTGACTTGACAAACTCTAGTGATCAACTTGCGATCATGAATAGGGGACAACTCGACACGTGGACATGTCTGCTCAGGACATCTCAGGCCGTACGCTGAGAAATCTCTTTCCTAATCTAAAACAAATAGGTTCCATATATTTATGTCAACTCGGACCGTAGACAGTCTAAAATATTATTTGTGGCATCAAGACAGTTCGACTGTAAATATTGATACCACCCCCACCCCCCCACCCCAAAAAAAAAACAAAACAAAAACAGAAATAAAACAAAATAAAAAAATTTTTGAAACGGAACAGAACTGATTTTGAGACAAAAGAACATAATTTACATCAGTTAGAAGGCTTAAAAGGGGAAATAACTAATACAAGTACAAGTAAAACAAGTGAAAACTCCGAATAAAGGGAACAACCAAAATACTATCCTTGCAACAAATGGCTTAAATGAATGTGAATACCACTTGAAATAAATAAAATGTGTATCATTCAATCTTTTTTTTTATCAAACAGCCGATGAATAGCACTAGTACAAAAAAAACCAAAGATTTACAATGCATACAATGTACAAAGGAAAGGTTACAAAAGGTAAAAGCCAGGACAAAATTAGTATTTACATTAACAAGTATAAACTTTCCACAAAAGTTTGCTGATCGTAAAAATATAATGCACTGTCTTAAAATATAAGCGTTAGAGAAATCCGAAGTGGCAATGAAGAATGGATATTCCAGAGACACTGGCAACATTAAGCACGCAAGACACAATGTTGCCAGTTTCTCTGGATTGTTCATTCTTGACTGTCACTTTGGTTTTCTCTAACGTTTATTTCAAATAATAATGTAATATTTTAAAGAAGATAATATCCTACGTAGCTTTCATACATACAACAAAAGAATGAATAATTATTAGGAAGCGGTTGGGCTTTTTTTTTAATCGTATTTTACCTTCCCTTTTTTATTACAAGATAAATTTTGTATAAAGACAGATAAATTTAATAAATTGACTTCCTATTATTAACCATTTTAAAAGAAGAAAAATTCTGAAACAGAATATTATTTTCATCATTTGTTTGTCTGTAAAAAATGATTGTCATTTGCTCCGATAACATTATTATTAAAACTTTAACTCCTTTAATGTGAAATGATTTTGTCCCAAAACAAATCTGACTAACCTTAATTGATAGACCAATATTTCAAATGGCATATGATGATTTAAAGATATAGGGCAAAAACTGGTCTATATTATTCCTTAATAAGATGGTTATTATACAATTTTTTTTTTTTTATTCTCTGTCTATGTTTTGTCATCTTCATGTTTCAATCTTATTATTTATTATCATCAATCTACACATGTGACAGATTCTCTATCATGGAAAACATTTAAGTGTTCTTCTACCCTAGATATTGATTTTAATATATATTTATATATGGATTTTGGCCATTTTATTAAATAAAAGTCCATTTGATATTTTGTAGATAATTGATAAATTCTTCCTATCTTCAGAAAATCATACATAGCTATTAAAGCTTTATCTGGTATATTAGCTTTCCTTTTGTTAACATACATACATTTGTAAATACAATGCATCACTCCGAAATACTTCAAATGTTTTATTATGTGAATGTTGATATTCATATGTGTAAATTTGATAGTTTTCGGTAAACACTCCAAACCAAGTACATGTCTTTTTGGTTGTTTCAACGTTTAAAAAGCCTATATTCATCTTCGCGTATGGTCAATCTGTATAAGACAAAAATGACGGACAATATAATGGCCAAAAGAAAAAGGATAAAAAGACACACAATGACACATACTACTAAAAATCAAGCAACATGGACCCCACTAAACACCAGACGTGAACTCAGATGCTCTGAAAGGCTAAGCAGAAAAAAACAAAATACTGGTGTTACAGCTTCTGGAAAATGTTCCGAAGATTTATGGCCATACACTGTATTCTAATTATTGTATATGCTATGTAAGAGATAAATATATTTACAAAATCATGTGTATACATTTGGTTCCTCAGTTTTACTTTATTTTATACAATATGACGTCCTGACATTTTATGATGTGCATGTATATATATTTGTTTATTTCCTAAATCAGAATTACACACAAGTATGCATGTTCTAAACCAGATAGACACTTGTTTTGTTGGCGAAACATTTGATATAATTATATTATCTACCATTCCTCCATATTGTACTCATTGATTTAATATTGCCGACGGTTTAGTTTATTGTTATCTTTATGTATAATATTACATCATGTATCTTCAGTCTAAAGATCATTTAATAAGAAAAATAAAAAACAAGATAGTTCAGTCTAGTACAACTAGCCTTACAGTCGATAGTTAAAAAACCAGTAGTTCTCATTTTGTGGTTGCGGTTGCGGTTTTTATGCTTGCTTGGGTCCTGTCCCTGATTTTCGGGTTGTTTTCCGAATCATTTTGGGACTGCCATTGTTATAATTGAAAGCTTAGAATATTAACCGTGGTCTCGATCATATGGTAGTTAATGTTCTACGTATGCACAAAGTGCACATCACTACTTACCCTTATTTATACATTGCGCAAAATGATAATTTTGTGATTCATCCGATGAAATATTGCTAATTCTTCTAAGAAATGTTCATATTTTCGCCAACTTCAATTGCTGCACAATGACTATAAAGATCTCAATATTTATTAGAGTATGTTCCTGCCGAGTTATTCTCGTCTGCTCAACCATTATGCTAAATTTCCTCCCTACTAATTGCCACAACATTAAATTTATTTAAAAAGTTAGCATCGATTAAATGTAAAAACAGTTTGAAATCAGCCATAAAAGACTCCGTGTAGTGCTGTAGTTAATGCTTATTTAGGGAATTCTATAATGATTCTATTCGATTAGTTATTAAATTACAAGCTGTTTCACAAAACAAACGTCTTGACTTATTTGTTAGAACAACAAATTTAATAAATTTACTTCTACCAACACCAGTCTAGAACATCTTCAGATTATGTCCCACAGTTTGTAACAATAAAAGATCATTTTGTCCAATTTGTGTCCAGATCAATTTAAGATATATATAACATTTGATTGCACGAGTCTGATAATCTCATGACAATGCTGGGCATTACAAAGGCTTAAAACAATCCTTATTCGTCATTTATCATGTATTTTACCAATATGACAGTAATTGTTTCCTATGACCGCTTAGACAAAAGTAAATCGATCGCGAGGAAGCTCTCATTCACGCTATGGCGAACAATAAACTGATTCAACATCAACTTTTATATTTTTACTTACACATCGTTGTTTGTGAATAAATTTGAATTATAAAACGCTTGATTAAATCTGTCGTCGAAAAATGAGCTTTGACTATGATGATCTGTGGTGAATAAGAATATTCAGCTTGAAGTAGAAAAAAGTCACTTCATACTCGTGTCTGTTCAGATGGACAAGACATTGGTAAGAGAATGTTACAAACTTTTAAGACGTCCTTGTTTATATATTGATATCTTATTATATAATGTAGATGAAATTCATGTCAAGTAGATCCTGCAAGATATTAATAACATTGTGTTTATATCTAACTTGATCAAATAAATAATCAAATCAATCATCGGTTCCTGGCTTGTTGTTTTAATTTGACACGTATTATTTCTCAAATGCTTCCCGTAATACTTCTCGTTGGACGTTAAGGACAATCAATCAATCAATCCATTGTCTTTGTGTTTCACTGTCGTTTCAAGATTATATGCGTGTCGGTATATTGGGGTGTCGGGACAATTGGGAGCAGGAATAATGTAGAGTCGAAACAACGGGGAGTCGGAATAACGGGGTATCGGATTAATGGGGTGTCGGATCAATGGGGGTGTCTGAATAATTGAGTGTCGGAATATTGAGCTACATGTATTATAATAGTATAATAGTGGGGTTAGACCGTCTCACTTGAGGTTTTGGTAGGAGTTCGTGTTGTTTGAACTTTTATTATTTTGTTTTATTTTACTTTTATGTTTATATTGATATCACCCCCTTTACTCGAATGTCCTTTGGAATTGTGTGCTTTGTGTTTAATTTTTAGAACGAATATCTGTTCGAAGTTTCTGCTCTGATGGAATGTGCTCTGTCAACTTCTCTTTTATAGAGAATAAACATTGTCAAGATTGTATAAGTACTAAATTACAAATAATTGACAAATTATAATCGCAGACATATGTGGTACTTTTCTTTTGATATCTTGAACTGAATTAATATTTTGTTTTCAGTTGAGACATTGGAACCAAGTTTTGACGTGCCATTGTTTAATATAACAGCTAAAGCTGGAGAAACAGCAATTCTACCATGTTCTGTTCAGCAGTTAGGAAAACATTGGGTTAGTATAGCTTACTAATTTTCATGCTTCTATTAATATGCATTTCCTTGATTTGATCATAATTAAAGTAGAATAAACATAACTAGAATTTCGATGCACCTCTGGACAATTGAAAAGCCTTCATATCTTTATTACTTTCAACTTCAAACTGCAAAATGCACAAAGACAATAATAACAAAAAACAAACAAACCAACAATCAAAAGCAAAAAATAAAATATAAGAATAACAGAACAAAAAACAAAAAAACAAAAAAACAAAACAAAAAACAAAACAAAAAAACAAAAAACAACATCAACAAACAAACAAAAAAAAACATAAAAACAAAAAAACAAAGCGACAAACAAAAAAACAAAACATAAAAACCCCAAGGAGAGCATAGATAAACATAATAATATTAATAATAATTAAACAGGGATCCTAAGTTACCTATTACCGAAGAGCGATCACCTCTTTCTTTTGAAAAAAGGCTAATACCTTATAATAAGTCACGATCGTGTTCATATGTTCATATTCCTGAATATTATACAATTTTGATTCTAAGATATATTTCCTTTGTCTCACATAAAAAAAGGTTTTCTTCTTAGTTTTCATTGCAAACCTATAACTATGTTGAATAATATAGTAAAATAAAACAAAACTTTCCTTTCCTCGAACTACATTTTGTGTGTAAAACTATATCGCCAGTTTACGTAGCCATATCATCAATTAATTTGATATTGTAAAATGGTATTAACATCAGAAATAGTTCGGTAAACGTAGCACTTTCTTACTGTCAAAATATATAGTAACTCAAAGTTAATATTCAATCAAACAGACATTTAAATCGATGAGTAGCCATATATTAATCAAGCCAGTCGAGTTGAAATGGAATAATTTTCCTCTTTTTGTTTGCCTTATTCTGAAATATTGGTAACATAGTGACATTTGAGACATTTAACTTCAACGGCACATTAAATGAAAAATAGGTATGGCTGTTTCCATTTCCACAAAGTAATTTATATTTTCAATTTTAATAAATCGTGTGTACTTGTCATGTTAACTTCACTTAACCAATTAAGTGATTAAGTATATGCATTTTGAAAATGGCAAGTCTAATATCAAACAAAATTGATTTCGGTGATGAAAAAACAATATTTCTTAACGTCTACCAACGTTAACATAAACATCCTGAAAACCGACATGGTATTTACAGACTGGATATTAACAAAAATGGACGAGGAATGAAGTCCCGTTTGTGCAATAAGAGACGAAATAAATGTTAATTAAAGTATTGCTGTTCATATCATAATCACACAATGTTCTTACATATATCTTGAACTACACGTCATTACGAACTCTAATAAGCTGTTTTCCTTGTAAATCCTAGTCCCATGGTCAAAATAACTATCAGTATGTACATCGCATTTATCTAATAGTCCTTTTAATTCGAAGAAAAAACGTTAGTGTCTTCTGCTTCGATATTCAGAGATTCGACTGAACTTTTAAGTATGAGACAATATACAACAAACACAGAGAAAGTGAACTCTTTTATTAACAGGTACAGGGATATATTCTTCTATCAATTAATGTATAACTTGTATTCCAGTGATTATCTGAGGAACGTCAGATACAATGAAACAAAGAAACATTAACAGTCAACGACCCCGATATTGATCTCCAGGACAAGTCTCTACTATAAAACGTATTATTTTCATTTTCACATTATAGTGTTGCCAACCACGAAAGCAATATACCAACTGTTACAGAGTTCATTGTATATATTTCTTGTACTTAATATTAATGGTTACTGCTCCTCCGTTATGCTATAAGTTTTTAATATTAATGGTTATTGCTCTCCCGTTACTGCTCCCCGACTCCTCCGTTATGCTATAAGTTTTGGCTCATATTAATAGTTTTGGTTCATGTCATTTCTTTACTAAATTATTACACGATGTATCTTTTAATATCACCGAATCTCGTTTATAAAAACGAGATTGTAAGATATTAAGATTTGGTAGAAAACATTATGTCACACCAGTGCAAATGATTGGAGAATAACATCAACTAGATTCAGATATATTAGTCACAATAAAATACAGATTAAGGCCCCTTTTATTATCTTATTCTGACAATTCAATTGCGTTTCATATTTTCCATATATAGTACTTTCTTCACATAATGACAAAGAAATGGCTTTATATATATTTCACTTTGTGTTCAATAATAAACTAGTTACAGGACAAATTATCTATTAAAATGAGGATTTTGCTCAATTTTTCATATCTACATACACTATTCATATATATATATATATATATAATTAGCATATTATTCCACCATCTTTTGTCAAATACAAATTTGACTACAAGAACATCATTACTCTAAGAACTACTTGGTGAGGATAAATCAATGTAATAATTCTAGGAATGTCAAAATTTAATGTATCGACATGTCATTGCTTACTGTCACCGTGTGTTGTTTTCAAATATCATACACCTTTTGTGCAGAAATTTTTAATCTGCATACTTTGTTTTTCATGAGGCATTTAAATTCATTCAAAATGACTCAGTATATATAATTTTAGAACTTTGGTGTATTAAGAGTTAAATGATATTACACGGTCACCATATTGTGAACATATTTCATAATGACGCTTAGTTTGTATTATTTATATGGACATTTACAGTTCCTAAATAATGTAATTATTATTAAAACTAAGGTTCTCCTCCATCAGGCATAGGTGACCTTAGCCGATTTTGGCTATACCGTTTAAACCTTTTGGTTTTATGGCTCCCAAACACATTTAAATTATTTGGCTTTCCAGTATTTCGATACTGAGCGTACCTGATTAAGGTTATTCCAGAAACGGTTCGTGCGCACTAAATTTGATATCTACGTTTTTATTATTATCACTGGACCAATACCACCAGTAGTCAGTATTTCGGCACTGACATGGTTTATTATATATATTTATTATTGAATTTACAGTTTCCGAATAATGTAATTATCAACACTAAAGTTCTCATCACCCAGGCATAGGTGGCCATAGTAGATTTTCTGTTAACAATCCCCCAGACATAGGTGACCATAGTAGATTTTCTGTTATCAATCCCCCAGACATAGGTGGCCATAGTAGATTTTCTGTTATCAATCCCCCAGACATAGGTGGCCATAGTAGATTTTCTGTTATCAATCCCCCAGACATAGGTGACCATAGTAGATTTTCTGTTAACAATCACCCAGACATAGGTGGCCATAGTAGATTTTCTGTTAACAATCCCCCAGACATAGGTGACCATAGTAGATTTTCTGTTATCAATCCCCCAGACATAGGTGGCCATAATAGATTTTCTGTTATCAACCCCCAGACATAGGTGACCATAGCAGATTTTCTGTTAACAATCTCCCAGACATAGGTGACCATAGTAGATTTTCTGTTATCAATCCCCCAGATATAGGTGGCCATAGTAGATTTTCTGTTAACAATCCCCCAGACATAGGTGACCATTATAGATTTTCTGTTAACAATCTCCCAGACATAGGTGACCATAGTAGATTTTCTGTTATCAATCCCCCAGATATAGGTGGCCATAGTAGATTTTCTGTTATCAATCCCCCAGACATAGGTGACCATAGTAGATTTTCTGTTAACAATCCCCCAGACATAGGTGACCATAATAGATTTTCTGTTATCAATCCCCCAGACATAGGTGACCATAGTAGATTTTCTGTTAACAATCCCCCAGACATAGGTGGCCATAGTAGATTTTCTGTTATCAATCCCCCAGACATAGGTGACCATAGTAGATTTTCTGTTATCAATCCCCCAGACATAGGTGACCATAGTAGATTTTCTGTTAACAATCCCCCAGACATAGGTGACCATTATAGATTTTCTGTTTAGGCCTTTGATTTTATTCGAAATACATTTAAATTATTTGGCTTTCCATTCTTTCGAATTTGAGTGTACCTGATGGAGGTTATTGTGAGTGTACCTGATGGAGGTTATTGTGAGTGTACCTGATGGAGGTTATTGTGAGTGTACCTGATGGAGGTTATTGTGAGTGTACCTGATGGAGGTTATTGTGAGTGTACCTGATGGAGGTTATTGTGAGTGTACCTGATGGAGGTTATTGTGAGTGTACCTGATGGAGGTTATTGTGAGTGTACCTGATGGAGGTTATTGTGAGTGTACCTGATGGAGGTTATTGTGAGTGTACCTGATGGAGGTTATTGTGAGTGTACCTGATGGAGGTTATTGTGAGTGTACCTGATGGAGGTTATTGTGAATGTACATGATGGAGGTTATTGTGAGTGTACCTGATGGAGGTTATTGTGAGTGTACCTGATGGAGGTTATTGTGACCGTACCTGATGGAGGTTATTGTGAGTGTACCTGATGGAGGTTATTGTGAGTGTACCTGATGGAGGTTATTGTGAGTGTACCTGATGGAGGTTATTGTGAGTGTACCTGATGGAGGTTATTGTGAGTGTACCTGATGGAGGTTATTGTGAGTGTACCTGATGGAGGTTATTGTGAGTGTACCTGATGGAGGTTATTGTGAGTGTACCTGATGGAGGTTATTGTGAGTGTACATGATGGAGGTTATTGTGAGTGTACCTGATGGAGGTTATTGTGAGTGTACCTGATGGAGGTTATTGTGACCGTACCTGATGGAGGTTATTGTGAGTGTACCTGATGGAGGTTATTGTGAGTGTACCTGATGGAGGTTATTGTGACCGTACCTGATGGAGGTTATTGTGAGTGTACCTGATGGAGGTTATTGTGAGTGTACCTGATGGAGGTTATTGTGAGTGTACCTGATGGAGGTTATTGTGAGTGTACCTGATGGAGGTTATTGTGAGTTTACCTGATGGAGGTTATTGTGAGTGTACCTGATGGAGGTTATTGTGAGTGTACCTGATGGAGGTTATTGTGAGTGTACCTGATGGAGGTTATTGTGAGTGTACCTGATGGAGGTTATTGTGAGTGTACCTGATGGAGGTTATTGTGAGTGTACCTGATGGAGGTTATTGTGAGTGTACCTGATGGAGGTTATTGTGACCGTACTGGATGGAGGTTATTGTGAGTGTACATGATGGAGGTTATTGTGAGTGTACCTGATGGAGGTTATTGTGAGTGTACCTGATGGAGGTTATTGTGAGTGTACCTGATGGAGGTTATTGTGACCGTACCTGATGGAGGTTATTGTGAGTGTACCTGATGGAGGTTATTTTGAGTGTACCTGATGGAGGTTATTGTGAGTGTACCTGATGGAGGTTATTGTGAGTGTACCTGATGGAGGTTATTGTGAGTGTACCTGATGGAGGTTATTGTGAGTGTACCTGATGGAGGTTATTGTGAGTGTACCTGATGGAGGTTATTGTGAGTGTACCTGATGGAGGTTATTGTGAGTGTACCTGATGGAGGTTATTGTGAGTGTACCTGATGGAGGTTATTGTGAGTGTACCTGATGGAGGTTATTGTGAATGTACATGATGGAGGTTATTGTGAGTGTACCTGATGGAGGTTATTGTGAGTGTACCTGATGGAGGTTATTGTGACCGTACCTGATGGAGGTTATTGTGAGTGTACCTGATGGAGGTTATTGTGAGTGTACATGATGGAGGGTATTGTGAGTGTACCTGATGGAGGTTATTGTGAGTGTACCTGATGGAGGTTATTGTGAGTGTACCTGATGGAGGTTATTGTGAGTGTACCTGATGGAGGTTATTGTGAGTGTACCTGATGGAGGTTATTGTGAGTGTACCTGATGGAGGTTATTGTGAGTGTACATGATGGAGGTTATTGTGAGTGTACCTGATGGAGGTTATTGTGACCGTACCTGATGGAGGTTATTGTGAGTGTACCTGATGGAGGTTATTGTGAGTGTACCTGATGGAGGTTATTGTGAGTGTACCTGATGGAGGTTATTGTGAGTGTACCTGATGGAGGTTATTGTGAGTGTACCTGATGGAGGTTATTGTGAGTGTACCTGATGGAGGTTATTGTGAGTGTACCTGATGGAGGTTATTGTGAGTGTACCTGATGGAGGTTATTGTGAGTGTACCTGATGGAGGTTATTGTGAGCGTACCTGATGGAGGTTATTGTGAGCGTACCTGATGGAGGTTATTGTGAGCGTACCTGATGGAGGTTATTGTGAGTGTACCTGATGGAGGTTATTGTGAGTGTACCTGATGGAGGTTATTGTGAGTGTACCTGATGGAGGTTATTGTGAGTGTACCTGATGGAGGTTATTGTGAGTGTACCTGATGGAGGTTAATGTGAGTGTACCTGATGGAGGTTATTGTGAGTGTACCTGATGGAGGTTATTGTGAGTGTACCTGATGGAGGTTATTGTGAGTGTACCTGATGGAGGTTATTGTGAGTGTACCTGATGGAGGTTATTGTGAGTGTACCTGATGGAGGTTATTGTGAGTGTACCTGATGGAGGTTATTGTGAGTGTACCTGATGGAGGTTATTGTGAGTGTACCTGATGGAGGTTATTGTGAGTGTACCTGATGGAGGTTATTGTGAGTGTACCTGATGGAGGTTATTGTGAGTGTACCTGATGGAGGTTATTGTGAGTGTACCTGATGGAGGTTATTGTGAGTGTACCTGATGGAGGTTATTGTGAGTGTACCTGATGGAGGTTATTGTGAGTGTAACTGATGGAGGTTATTGTGAGTGTACCTGATGGAGGTTATTGTGAGTGTAACTGATGGAGGTTATTGTGAGTGTACCTGATGGAGGTTATTGTGAGTGTACCTGATGGAGGTTATTGTGAGTGTACCTGATGGAGGTTATTGTGAGTGTACCTGATGGAGGTTATTGTGAGTGTACCTGATGGAGGTTATTGTGAGTGTACCTGATGGAGGTTATTGTGAGTGTACCTGATGGAGGTTATTGTGAGTGTACCTGATGGAGGTTATTGTGAGTGTACCTGATGGAGGTTATTGTGAGTGTACCTGATGGAGGTTATTGTGAGTGTACCTGATGGAGGTTATTGTGAGTGTACCTGATGGAGGTTATTGTGAGTGTACCTGATGGAGGTTATTGTGACCGTACCTGATGGAGGTTATTGTGAGTGTACCTGATGGAGGTTATTGTGAGTGTACCTGATGGAGGTTATTGTGAGTGTACCTGATGGAGGTTATTGTGAGTGTACCTGATGGAGGTTATTGTGAGTGTACCTGATGGAGGTTATTGTGAGTGTACCTGATGGAGGTTATTGTGAGTGTAGCTGATGGAGGTTATTGTGAGTGTACCTGATGGAGGTTATTGTGAGTGTACATGATGGAGGTTATTGTGAGTGTACCTGATGGAGGTTATTGTGAGTGTACCTGATGGAGGTTATTGTGAGTGTACCTGATGGAGGTTATTGTGAGTGTACCTGATGGAGGTTATTGTGAGTGTACCTGATGGAGGTTATTGTGAGTGTACCTGATGGAGGTTATTGTGACCGTACCTGATGGAGGTTATTGTGAGTGTACCTGATGGAGGTTATTGTGAGTGTACCTGATGGAGGTTATTGTGAGTGTACCTGATGGAGGTTATTGTGAGTGTACCTGATGGAGGTTATTGTGAGTGTACCTGATGGAGGTTATTGTGAGTGTACCTGATGGAGGTTATTGTGAGTGTACCTGATGGAGGTTATTGTGAGTGTACCTGATGGAGGTTATTGTGAGTGTACCTGATGGAGGTTATTGTGAGTTTACCTGATGGAGGTTATTGTGAGTGTATCTGATGGAGGTTATTGTGAGTGTACCTGATGGAGGTTATTGTGAGTGTACCTGATGGAGGTTATTGTGAGTGTACCTGATGGAGGTTATTGTGAGTGTACCTGATGGAGGTTATTGTGAGTGTACCTGATGGAGGTTATTGTGAGAGTACCTGATGGAGGTCATTGTGAGTGTACCTGATGGAGGTTATTGTGAGTGTACCTGATGGGGGTTATTGTGAGTGTACCTGATGGAGGTTATTGTAAGTGTACCTGCTGGAGGTTATTGGGACCGTACCTGATGGAGGTTATTGTGAGTGTACCTGATGGAGGTTATTGTGAATGTACCTGATGGAGGTTATTGTGAGTGTTCCTGATGGAGGTTATTGTGAGTGTATCTGATGGAGGTTATTGTGAGTGTACCTGATGGAGGTTATTGTGAGTGTACCTGATGGAGGTTATTGTGAGTGTACCTGATGGAGGTTATTGTGACCGTACTGGATGGAGGTTATTGTGAGTGTACCTGATGGAGGTTATTGTGAGTGTACCTGATGGAGGTTATTGTGAGTGTACCTGATGGAGGTTATTGTGAGTGTACCTGATGGAGGTTATTGTGAGTGTACCTGATGGAGGTTATTGTGAGTGTACCTGATGGAGGTTATTGTGAGTGTACCTGATGGAGGTTATTGTGAGTGTACCTGATGGAGGTTATTGTGAGTGTACCGGATGGAGGTTTATGTGAGTGTACCTGATGGAGGTTATTGTGAGTGTACCTGATGGAGGTTATTGTGAGTGTACCTGATGGAGGTTATTGTGAGTGTACCTGATGGAGGTTATTGTGAGTGTACCTGATGGAGGTTATTGTGAGTGTACCTGATGGAGGTTATTGTGAGTGTACGTGATGGAGGTTATTGTGAGTGTACCTGATGGAGGTTATTGTGAGTGTACCTGATGGAGGTTATTGTGAGTGTACCTGATGGAGGTTATTGTGAGTTTACCTGATGGAGGTTATTGTGAGTGTACCTGATGGAGGTTATTGTGAGTGTACCTGATGGAGGTTATTGTGAGTGTACCTGATGGAGGTTATTGTGAGTGTACCTGATGGAGGTTATTGTGAGTGTACCTGATGGAGGTTATTGTGAGTGTACCTGATGGAGGTTATTGTGAGTGTACCTGATGGAGGTTATTGTGACCGTACTGAATGGAGGTTATTGTGAGTGTACATGATGGAGGTTATTGTGAGTGTACCTGATGGAGGTTATTGTGAGTGTACCTGATGGAGGTTATTGTGAGTGTACCTGATGGAGGTTATTGTGACCGTACCTGATGGAGGTTATTGTGAGTGTACCTGATGGAGGTTATTTTGAGTGTACCTGATGGAGGTTATTGTGAGTGTACCTGATGGAGGTTATTGTGACCGTACCTGATGGAGGTTATTGTGAGTGTACCTGATGGAGGTTATTTTGAGTGTACCTGATGGAGGTTATTGTGGGTGTACCTGATGGAGGTTATTGTGACCGTACCTGATGGAGGTTATTGTGACCGTACCTGATGGAGGTTATTGTGAGTGTACCTGATGGAAGTTATTGTGACCGTACCTGATGGAGGTTATTGTGACCATACCTGATGGAGGTTATTGTGAGTGTACCTGATGGAGGTTATTTTGAGTGTACCTGATGGAGGTTATTTTGACCGTACCTGATGGAGGTTATTGTGACCGTACCTGATGGAGGTTATTGTGACCGTACCTGATGGAGGTTATTGTGAGTGTACCTGATGGAGGTTATTGTGAGTGTACCTGATGGAGGTTATTGTGACCGTACCTGATGGAGGTTATTGTGACCGTACCTGATGGAGGTTATTGTGAGTGTACCTGATGGAGGTTATTGTGACCGTACCTGATGGAGGTTATTGTGACCGTACCTGATGGAGGTTATTGTGAGTGTACCTGATGGAGGTTATTGTGACCGTAGCTGATGGAGGTTATTGTGACCGTACCTGATGGAGGTTATTTTGACCGTACCTGATGGAGGTTATTGTGACCGTACCTGATGGAGATTATTGTTAGTGTACCTGATGGAGGTTATTGTGAGTGTACCTGATGGAGGTTATTGTGAGTGTTCCTGATGGAGGTTATTGTGAGTGTACCTGATGGAGGTTATTGTAAGTTTACCTGATGGAGGTTATTGTGAGTTTACCTGATGGAGGTTATTGTGACTGTACCTGATGGAGGTTATTGTGAGTGTACCTGATGGAGGTTATTGTGAGTGTACCTGATGGAGGTTATTGTGAGTGTACCTGATGGAGGTTATTGTGAGTGTACCTGATGGAGGTTATTGTGAGTGTACCTGATGGAGGTTATTGTGAGTGTACCTGATGGAGGTTATTGTGAACGTACCTGATGGAGGTTATTGTGACCGTACCTGATGGAGGTTATTGTGAGTGTACCTGATGGAGGTTATTGTGAGTGTACCTGATGGAGGTTATTGTGAGTGTACCTGATGGAGGTTATTGTGACCGTACCTGATGGAGGTTATTGTGACCGTACCTGATGGAGGTTATTGTGAGTGTACCTGATGGAGGTTATTGTGAGTGTACCTGATGGAGGTTATTGTGACCGTATCTGATGGAGGTTATTGTAACCGTACCTGATGGAGGTTATTGTGAGTGTACCTGATGGAGGTTATTGTGAGTGTACCTGATGGAGGTTATTATGACTGTACCTGATGGAGGTTATTGTGAGTGTACCTGATGGAGGTTATTGTGACCGTACCTGATGGAGGTTATTGTGAGTGTACCTGATGGAGGTTATTGTGAGTGTACCTGATGGAGGTTATTGTGAGTGTACCTGATGGATGTTATTGTGAGTGTACCTGATGGAGGTTATTGTGACCGTACCTGATGGAGGTTATTGTGAGTGTACCTGATGGAGGTTATTGTGACGTACCTGATGGAGGTTATTGTGACCGTACCTGATGGAGGTTATTGTGAGTGTACCTGATGGAGGTTATTGTGAGTGTACCTGATGGAGGTTATTGTGAGTGTACCTGATGGAGGTTATTGTGAGTGTACCTGATGGAGGTTATTGTGACCGTACCTGATGGAGGTTATTGTGACCGTACCTGATGGAGGTTATTGTGAGTGTACCTGATGGAGGTTATTGTGAGTGTACCTGATGGAGGTTATTGTGACCGTACCTGATGGAGGTTATTGTGAGTGTACCTGATGGAGGTTATTGTGACCGTACCTGATGGAGGTTATTGTGACGTACCTGATGGAAGTTATTGTGACCGTACCTGATGGAGGTTATTGTGACCGTACCTGATGGAGGTTATTGTGACCGTACCTGATGGAGGTTATTGTGAGTGTACCTGATGGAGGTTATTGTGACCGTACCTGATGGAGGTTATTGTGACCGTGCCTGATGGATGTTATTAAGACCGTACCTGATGGAGGTTATTGTGACCGTATCTGATGGGGGTTATTGTGACCGTACCTGATGGAGGTTATTGTGACCGTACCTGATGGGGGTTATTGTGACGTACCTGATGGAGTTTATTGTGACCTTACCTGATGGAGGTTATTGTGACCATACCTGATGGAGGTTATTGTGACCGTACCTGATGGAGGTTATTGTGAGTGTACCTGATGGAGGTTATTGTGAGTGTACCTGATGGAGGTTATTGTGAGTGTACCTGATGGAGGTTATTGTGATCGTACCTGATGGAGGTTATTGTGAGTGTACCTGATGGAGGTTATTGTGACCGTACCTGATGGAGGTTATTGTGACCGTACCTGATGGAGGTTATTGTGAGTGTACCTGATGGAGGTTATTGTGAGTGTACCTGATGGAGGTTATTGTGAGTGTACCTGATGGAGGTTATTGTGAGTGTACCTGATGGAGGTTATTGTGAGTGTACCTGATGGAGGTTATTGTGACCGTACCTGATGGAGGTTATTGTGACCGTACCTGATTGAGGTTATTGTGACGTACCTGATGGAGGTTATTTTGACCGTACCTGATGGAGGTTATTGTGACCGTACCTGATGGAGGTTATTGTGACCGTACCTGATGGAGGTTATTGTGACCGTACCTGATAGAGGTTATTGTGAGTGTACCTGATGGAGGTTATTGTGAGTGTACCTGATGGAAGTTATTGTGACCGTACCTGATGGAGGTTATTGTGACCGTACCTGATGGAGGTTATTGTGAGTGTACCTGATGGAAGTTATTGTGAGTGTACCTGATGAAGGTTATTGTGACCGTACCTGATGGAGGTTATTGTGAGTGTACCTGATGGAGGTTATTGTGACCGTACCTGATGGAGGTTATTGTGACCGTACCTGATGGAGGTTATTGTGACCGTACCTGATGGAGGTTATTGTGACCGTACCTGATGGAGGTTATTGTGACCGTACCTGATGGAGGTTATTGTAACCGTACCTGATGGAGGTTATTGTGACCGTACCTGATGGAGGTTATTGTGACCGTACTTGATGGAGGTTATTGTGACCGTACCTGATGGAGGTTATTGTGACCGTACCTGATGGAGGTTATTGTGACCGTACCTGATGGAGGTTATTGTGACCGTACCTGATGGAGGTTATTGTGACCGTACCTGATGGAGGTTATTGTGACCGTACCTGATGGAGGTTATTGTGACCGTACCTGATGGAGGTTATTGTGACCGTACCTGATGGAGGTTATTGTGAGTGTACCTGATGGAGGTTATTGTGACCGTACTTGATGGAGGTTATTGTGACCGTACCTGATGGAGGTTATTGTGACCGTACCTGATGGAGGTTATTGTGACCGTACCTGATGGAGGTTATTGTGACCGTACCTGATGGAGGTTATTGTGACCGTACCTGATGGAGGTTATTGTGACCGTACCTGATGGAGGTTATTGTGACCGTACCTGATGGAGGTTATTGTGACCGTACCTGATGGAGGTTATTGTGAGTGTACCTGATGGAGGTTATTGTGAGTGTACCTGATGGAGGTTATTGTGAGTGTACCTGATGGAGGTTATTGTGACCGTACCTGATGGAGGTTATTGTGACCGTACCTGATGGAGGTTATTGTGACCGTACCTGATGGAGGTTATTGTGACGTACCTGATGGAGGTTATTGTGACCGTACCTGATGGAGGTTATTGTGACCGTACCTGATGGAGGTTATTGTGAGTGTACCTGATGGAGGTTATTGTGAGTGTACCTGATGGAGGTTATTGAGACCGTGCCTGATGGAGGTTATTGTGAGTGTACCTGATGGAGGTTATTGTGACCGTACCTGATGGAGGTTATTGTGACGTACCTGGTGGAGGTTATTGTGACCGTACCTGATGGAGGTTATTGTGACCGTACCTGATGGAGGTTATTGTGAGTGTACCTGATGGAGGTTATTGTGACCGTACCTGATGGAGGTTATTGTGACCGTATCTGATGGAGGTTATTGTGACCGTACCTGATGGAGGGTATTGTGACCGTACCTGATGGAGGTTATTGTGACCGTACCTGATGGAGGTTATTGTGAGTGTACCTGATGGAGGTTATTGTGACCGTACCTGATGGAGGTTATTGTGACCGTACCTGTTGGAGGTTATTGTGACCGTGCCTGATGGAGGTTATTGTGACCGTACCTGATGGAGGTTATTGTGAGTGTACCTGATGGAGGTTATTGTGACGTACCTGATGGAGGTTATTGTGAGTGTCCCTGATGGAGGTTATTGTGACCGTACCTGATGGAGGTTATTGTGAGTGTACCTGATGGATGTTATTGTGAGTGTACCTGATGGAGGTTATTGTGAGTGTACCTGATGGAGGTTATTGTGAGTGTACCTGATGGAGGTTATTGTGAGTGTACCTGATGGAGGTTATTGTGACCGTACCTGATGGAGGTTATTGTGACCGTACCTGATGGAGGTTATTGTGACGTACCTGATGGAGGTTATTGTGACCGTACCCGATGGAGGTTATTGTGACCGTACCTGATGGAGGTTATTGTGACCGTACCTGATGGAGGTTATTGTGACCGTACCTGATGGAGGTTATTGTGACCGTACCTGATGGAGGTTATTGTGACCTTACCTGATGGAGGTTATTGTGAGTGTACCTGATGGAGGTTATTGTGACCGTACCTGATGGAGGTTATTGTGACCGTACCTGATGGAGGTTATTGTGACCGTACCTGATGGAGGTTATTGTGACCGTACCTGATGGAGGTTATTGTGACCGTACCTGATGGAGGTTATTGTGAGTGTACCTGATGGAGGTTATTGTGACCGTACCTGATGGAGGTTATTGTGACCTTACCTGATGGAGGTTATTGTGACCGTACCTGATGGAGGTTATTGTGACCGTACCTGATGAAGGTTATTGTGACCGTACCTGATGGAGGTTATTGTGAGTGTACCTGATGAAGGTTATTGTGAGTGTACCTGATGGAGGTTATTGTGAGTGTACCTGATGGAGGTTATTGTGAGTGTACCTGATGGAGGTTATTGTGACCGTACCTGATGGAGGTTATTGTGACCTTACCTGATGGAGATTATTGTGAGTGTACCTGATGGAGGTTATTGTGAGTGTACCTGATGGAGGTTATTGTGAGTGTACCTGATGGAGGTTATTGTGAGTGTACCTGATGGAGGTTATTGTGACCGTACCTGATGGAGGTTATTGTGACCGTACCTGATGGAGGTTATTGTGACCGTACCTGATGGAGGTTATTTTGAGTGTACCTGATGGAGGTTATTGTGACCGTACCTGATGGAGGTTATTGTGACCGTACCTGATGGAGGTTATTGTGACCGTACCTGATGGAGGTTATTGTGACCGTACCTGATGGAGGTTATTGTGACCGTACCTGATGGAGGTTATTGTGACCGTACCTGATGGAGGTTATTGTGAGTGTACCTGATGGAGGTTATTGTGAGTGTACCTGATGGAGGTTATTGTGAGTGTACCTGATGGAGGTTATTGTGAGTGTACCTGATGGAGGTTATTGTGACCGTACCTGATGGAGGTTATTGTGACCGTACCTGATGGAGGTTATTGTGAGTGTACCTGATGGAGGTTATTGTGAGTGTACCTGATGGAGGTTATTGTGAGTGTACCTGATGGAGGTTATTGTGAGTGTACCTGATGGAGGTTATTGTGACCGTACCTGATGGAGGTTATTGTGACCGTACCTGATGGAGGTTATTGTGCGTGTACCTGATGGAGGTTATTGTGAGTGTACCTGATGGAGGTTATTGTGAGTGTACCTGATGGAGGTTATTGTGAGTGTACCTGATGGAGGTTATTGTGACCGTACCTGATGGAGGTTATTGTGAGTGTACCTGATGGAGGTTATTGTGACCGTACCTGATGGAGGTTATTGTGACGTACCTGATGGAGGTTATTGTGACCGTACCTGATGGAGGTTATTCTAAGAACGCGTCGTGGGCATTCAGTTTGATATCTACGTTTTTAATATATGAACAATCGCCGCCTAACTATATCATGCAGTTATCAAAATGTAGCTCTATCGCATATAAATTGATTGATAAGATATAATATATGGTGTGTAGTTTTATAAATTCATTGATATGATATAATATATGGTATGTAGTTTTATAAATTCATTGATATGATATAATATATGGTATGTAGTTTTGTATATATCTTTGAAATGTCCATTCTTGATTAACCTTTTCGGTTTTCTCTAAGGTTTAAATAATATACATTGCATACATGTATTAAAAATGTTTCGCTATTATTAAATAGATACCTCTGTCACGTAGTACTGAAGACTATCTTAAGATAAGTAGTCAATTTAAACATTGTATTCATGATACAATTATTTAAAATAGACCACCCATCTCACTTCAGTGATCATTCTTTGTCCTCTTGGTTTTTAAAGATTTACTAGTTTTTGATTTTATCACTGTTGTTGATCAATTTGGGTTTAAAACCGTTCGGCACTAATTGGGGTGATTTGTTTTCCACTGTATGTAACATTACTATGTTTCTTTATGTTTTAGGAATGACAATACAGTTTTGGGGTATTTTTTGCAGTGCTTGCTTTTCCCTACAACTGATTTACGCTGTAAATTTGTAATTTAATGTTTTCGTTGCTAAGGAATGGTAAAATATATAGTTTAGGTTTAAAATATGTCGATTTCCATGTTTACTCCCTGGTGCTGTCTTTGGTTTTTCTTGTTGTCCAAAATATATAGTTGGTATCAGGGCCGGATCCATGATTTAAAGTTAGGGGGCTCACTTAAGAAAATTGCGCCCAGCGGAGGGAGACGAGAAAATTGTTGGGGTATTTCGTGTGAAAAATCACGATTTTACGCCAAAAAATGATATTTTTTCCAATTTTAGGGGGGCGCCCCCTGGATCCGCCCCTGTGTATTCCTTTTGTTTCTCTTGAGAATTCCCGAAAAGATCTCTTTTAAATTTTTGGAAGTTTTTGAGAAACATGTGTTCCTCTTCATTTCTGTAGGTTATTTTTGATAATTTTCACGGGATTGTGTCACGTGTTTAGAAATTATTGGGAATAAACGAAAGCATCCAATGTTTGATACGATCACGCTTATGTTTAACGTTCAAGATCGAATAATATGTCCTTAATTTAATATAGAAACAACATAATTCATTTTGGATTCATTATCAATGTTCTTGCGTGCAATATGCGTAAATTTTATATTTGGAATAGTAAACAGATCTCTTGTTCACCTTAAGAGCTATTCATTTATTCGATATGTGGTTCTTGAAATCATAGAAGACATTTTTTTCTAAATTTTAATTTATTATCTGAAGCAATCTTGAATGTAATCTTTTTCGAAATTAGAGATTGTTGCGAATAGACATCTTAAAGTTTGCTTTAAGACATAACTTTTTATAGATTTTTAAGAAATTAAATATCAGTTTCAAATTCTAAACAATGCTTGCTTTGGCTACAGATATGAACATTTTAGAGTTTTCCTGATCTGCATAGCTTAGTATATAAACTGTTTTTGGTCTAGCTCTACTGAAACAGTTAAATGATATTTGGTACACCCACGTAGAATATAGGAGTCTTTGTTCTTTATTACATATCAAGTGATGTAAGCAGGAGAGAGGAACTGTTCTGACAGTTTGGTATTTTTGGTTTCTCATTTATTTACTACAACTAGGTCGATGTCAAAATTACTCTTATTTTTTTAGGATTGTTCAACATGTGAACTTGTCCCGCGGGTATATCAAGCCTATGTTAGGATTGTTCAACATGTGGACTTGTCCCGCGGGTAGATCAAGCCTATGTTAGGATTGTTCAACATGTGGACTTGTCCCGCGGGTAGATCAAGCCTATGTTAGGATTGTTCAACATGTGGACTTGTCACGCGGGTATATCAAGCCTATGTTAGGATTGTTCAACATGTGGACTTGTCCCGCGGGTAGATCAAGCCTATATTAAGATTGTTCAACATGTGGACTTGTCCCGCGGGTATATCAAGCCTAGGTTGTAGCTTTAAGTAAGGAAAACTGTTTCGACGGTTTGGAAAACAATAAAATACCACACTTTCCAAACAGTTGAACAACTCAACATAGAATCGTCGAAAGAGGCAATATTGATACCCTTAACACACAAATACAAGACCGATCACTTTCCTGGCTTGGCACAGGAACTTCATTAAAAAGTGGCGGTCTTAGGTAAAAAGTAATTTCACTTTTTTGCATTCTTCCCACAAAATGAAAGAAGTGAACGATTTTTTTTATTTCCAAATTCTTGTTAATTAAACAAAATGCTTGCTTTTTATACCTTTACGGCGCCTGTGTCCCTAAGACTTTATATATAATATTCTATATATATCGTATTTTGCCTTCCTTGTATTTATGAGCAAATGTCAAAGAATGGAAATGTCAAACATATACGTCCACGGGACATCACCCTCAATACACGAGGCACGAAACATGGCAAATTACAAATATAAATGGTAATATTATGGTCTTCAAATACTCACACCATATCATTTTGACCGTAGTTCTCTAAAAAGAAAATACAATTCGGTACCCATTGAACATTTGTCTTCCACCAGGAGGTCTATGTTATTGTATATTCATAAAGTACCATGAGTTTTTGCATTACATGACGTTTTCTTGGAAGTTTCACTGTTTTTGGCAGACTACATCATATTATTGAATGCATATCCTAATAATAAAAAGATGAAGGCCTAGGAAATTCTGGTTTAGAAATGATAAATTTGATCAATTTGAATCCAGACTCTTCACAAACCGATGTTAGAGTGATAAACTGACTGTGGTTTAGCATCCAGACTTCCTATCAGCAAAACAACATTCATTTTATAGATTCATGACAGTACCTTAATAGACATTGAGCTAGAAGACATGTTTAAAATCCTAGAGAGTGTTAAGTTTTATCATCGTACCAGTTTCACAATCACTTTGATAGTTTACATATTGACATTTCTCCTTTAGATTTAAAAATAAACCAAACACATATTCAACTGCACATTAAAACATAGCAGATCTGAAAAGGGACGGGGGAGAAACTTGACATTATCGGAGTGGATATTCCAACGACCAATTATTTGGTTGTTATTATTATTTTTTTTTAAACTAGTGGCATTTGAATTGGTTAGAAATTGAAAGAAAACATATCACAAAAACTAAAAATATCGTATTTTATTATACATGTATATCTCATAATTCCGGGGAAATGCTCTTCCTATGTATTTTTTATACAATCAAGCTGTTTAAATACTTCAAAACAAAGTCAGTTCGCCAGGAAATAGTATTTCAGCCCCATTATATAAATTTATATTCTCCGGCTTCGTAAGGGCATCCGATGATGGTGTGGAATGACAATATATAAATGCTACGTCATCCGTGTAGGGACGTACAATGATGCCCGTGTTGGTAAAATAACACACTCCTATCACGTAAAATCCTTTGTAGCATCTCTTAACAGACAACGGTCTGGTACGATTGTGTGCTTCTGTTGTCTGTTTCATGGCATTACCAATCTTATCCAAGATGTCCGTTAACATATATTGCAATAAACCATTCATGATATGCTCTTCCCAACCAATGTGTTGTTTGTTAGTTTGCTATTCATTTACGATAGACATAGTTAACAAACATCTTCGAACACCTTTGGATACTGTAATCACAGTTCCTAAACAATGTACATGTATTTATTATCAAAAACTGAGATTCTCCCCCCTCAGGCATAGGTGACATTAGCCGAATTTTGATATTCTGTATTTGCTATTTTGCTTTATTACTCTCGAATAGTTTTAAGTTATTTGGCTTTCAAGTCTTTCGGTTTTGAGTGTACCTGATGAACGTTATTCCAGAAACGTGTCGTGCGCACTAAATTTGATATCTACGTTTTTTATTTAGAAATACACAGTGTAACAGAAAAGTGGTCGATTAGAACTTTATCGAATATGGTTATGCATTAACTTGTTTCAGAGCAAAAATTTATTTCATCCGTGACTTAGATAATCTAATATTGTATACCTGACAGGTAGCATGGTTAGACCCAAGAGAAAAAGTGTTAACGGCAAGAGATCAACGTATCATATCAGATGCACGTATCAGTGTAGAACGACCATTCAAAGATGACTGGAATTTGTTTATAAGGGAGGTGGAACTTACAGATGCAGGAAAATACATGTGCCAAATCAACACAGATCCTGTTAAAATTAAGTTCGTTAAGTTATATGTCCACGGTAGGTCTATTGGAATATGATCTAAGTACTTCATATGAATCAGTTGTACAATAAATTATATTCCACTGATATATCAAAATCCAATTGTCATTATTATTCGATATTTATACAATTAATAAAATACCTAATTGTAACTTTATATACAATAAAACGAGCACAAAACACAAATTTAGATATACACTAACAATGGCACAATGTACAGAGAAATAACACAACATGCCAGCAAATAAAACTTTAGATCAGGTTCACCCGAAGATTCGACATATCCATTTACCTCGTAGAGTTACCAACAGAATTATCCATACATACAGAATACTCAGATTAAGCAAATGATAATCCTAGCAAGCCCGAATTTTCCTTTTTTTTTTTTTTTTTTTGCTTGATGGTGTTTAACGTCTTTTTCAACTATATTTCAGCTATATCGTGGCGGTCAGTTTTATTGGTGGAGGAAACCGGAGGACCCAGAGAAAACCACTGACCTATCGAAAGTCACTGACAAACTTTATCACATAATGTTGTACAGCTCGCCTTGATCGAGATTCGAATTAACAACATCAGTGGGGATAGGCACTGATTGCACAGGTAGTTGTAAATCCAACTACCATACGATCACGACCACGACGCCCCCGAACTTTCCTTTTACAAAGAAACATCATAAAAATATAAGCCTTCAAAGCAACAATATGCATTTCAATAGTTCAGATGTCTTAATATACAAAAAAAAAACAATATTTTCAGTATCTTATTGTATTTTACAATTCATTCTTAGAACCACCAACAATTATAGAAGAGATGTCAACTAGTAAGAAAGTGGCTCAGGAAGGCGACATGGTACAACTGATCTGTAACGCCACTGGAATTCCTCAACCGACTGTCACGTGGTACAGACGAAGATCAGACATTAACCATCCAGCCAAGGAAGGTAATATTGATTAAATGAACAATATGTACATAATTGTATTAACATTCTTAAAAACAAATGCCATAGAAAACAGCAGGGGCAATAAAGAATGAAAAATATAGAACCAGGCAACATTGCGCACATGTCACCGAACGAAGAAAAATAAAACAAAAACACAGGAGATGAGTAACACGGACCCCACCTGAAATACATTCTCCTATCTAGTTAATTTTAGTTATTTGCCTACTTTGAATTATATTATATGTTAAGTTCAGATCTTCTTACAAATAACCCAAAGACAATCATGTGATCACAATGTCTTGCTTCATAATGACTGAATATGTTTACAATAGAAACACAAGTCATGTACATCACCCATTTGTTAGAAGTAAAGAGAGAGTCATACAACTGGACGTGTTTTACACGGTAACATTAAGGGACGTGCTCTGTCATTTTTATAACGTCTTATTTGTTAGAACTATGTTTTCTGTACTAATAATACATTTCCTGCAATCATCTTTAGAATACTGTGAATTTTTTCATTTTATTGAAAATAATATCAAATGATTTTAAAACTGCAACTTATTATGGAAAAATGAAAATTTCAGTAACTTGATTCATTATTATCTGGTAAATAGTTGTGCCCCTTTAAACTACTCCTTACTATGATTAAAGATATTCATTGATAGCGTTTTGATTTTAACTGTTTATCATTTGCTTCCAGTTGTTGGGGAAAACGGGGAGGTACTGATTATTCACAATATATCACGGTATTGTGAAGATCTGTATGAATGTGTTGCAGTAAACGGTATATCACCAGCCGCCAGTAAAGAGATCAAAGTAACAGTAGAGTGTAAGGTTTACAGTAGTATACATATACATGTAGTAGAGTATTTTCGCGTATAGTTCTTTTAATATGAAATAGAATAAATAAACACCCGGTAAACAGAAGAGAAGTAATGAACATAAAGTAAAAATGAAACAAATATTAGGAAGAAAGTTTGAAGATACCAGTGGGGTAATCAGAAGCAGTAATTCGAAGGACAGATACAACCGCCAAAAGAAACAGGACAACAAGTCAAATCATTTATGACCAAACACTACACAGACAACTAACGATTGAGCAACACAAATCTACCACCACCAAGAGGGATGTTCAGGAAGTGTTAGAGGTTCATGCTCCAATATTGCCACCCATTGTGCTGAGGAGAGGATGTAATTTGACTACAACAAACATAACTTATCAGTGGTATTCTGTATCACAGCCATTCGTAACGGTATATTGAGTCATAATGGCAATTGCAAAACGTTCGATATGATGGCTTCAAATTTACCCTTAGAACCATTTGGCTCTATAGCTTCTTTGACAGACCAGAACATTTGGGACACTTGAAATATTTAAATACAAACAAGAACTGAAAACATGCATTCCCATTTTAGATTTCGTCGTTTTTATCTGATTCTTCAAACATCCGTCTATCCTTTCAGATTTTCCATCTGAAACGCTCTCCATACTGAATTCATTTTAAATACCACAGGCATGGGCGCTGAGAAGGGCCACACCAATACTGTTTTCTAATTTATTATAAGAGATTACTAATGTTTTATGGCAGATTAACAGTCTGTTATAACAGATTAGTATTTTGGTAAAACAAGCTTCCATACTGTAATATAATGTACTAATTTATCAGGTAAATTAAACATTTTGTTGATCGAAAGAATAATTGACATAGCTCTCTTCCTATACTTTTATACGTGTTAAGTATGTATGTTTGTAGGTAAATATAAAGTACTAATTAATGAAGGAACCGTGTTGGTTGTGATCGTATAGTAGATTGATTTACATGTACTTTTACAGTCACTAACGTTGCCAACTCGGTTCCTGCACATTAAGTGTGAGTGAATGATCGTTGCTTAGCGCCAAGTGGGCAATATTACAGCTATATCATGGCGAGACCAAGGAATGTTTCAATGAGAATATGGCCACTTTGCACTGGCCCAACAAGCCGAGTTGGAATTTTACAGTTCTATCTCATTGAAACAACTTCTGAGCCAACCAGTCTTTGTTATTATTCCTTAATGATGTGTGCTTAGCGGAGAAGCAATAACTACCAATTTATAGTTTTTTGTTGACTCGATCGGGGTTCAAACCACACTCGAGGCAAGCACGCTAATCATTACACCACCTATGAGGTGCACCTTCAAAGGTGTGCTCGATACATCATTTTTAATTAAAGTTATCAGTGGCTTGCGTCATGTCAGGTATTCCGGTTTCTGCCACCAATAAAACTGAATGCCATGATATAAATCAATTATTATTGAAAACATTAACTCCTAACCCTAATTAAATGGTAGGGAACAGTGCAAACAATGTTGACTGACTTTTATTTTGATTTTATACAGTTGCTCCAGAAATATACTTAGTTCCTAAACGTCTAAGTCAATCAATAGGAAAAGAAACAATTTTTGACTGTCGGATTACAGCTAACCCCCATATATATAGTGCGTGGCTGCGGAATGGAGAAGAGATCGAGAGCAGTCCTAAATATCAAGTAGAACTGTATACAGAAAATAAAAATACTATAACGTTAAGTCTAAGAATAAAATTGATAGAACCAGAAGATTTTGGGAAATATGCATGTAGGGCGGTAAACAAACTGGGGGATGACGAAGAAGTTACCATTTTATCAGGTTAGTATATGAAATATTAAAATAAAATGTAAGCAAAAAATACCACACCGTAAGACCAGTTTCAAAATCGAATGGGAAATTCGCAGAAACAGATACGAAATCGATACCACCAATACACAATCTGATATAACGCGACAAGTAGTGACACAGAGTATACTATATATAGCATAACTATTGTCAATATTTCTAGTAGTTAGGTTGGAAAGCTGAAACGTATAACATATTTGTAATTGCAAAATCCCCAAAATTGCTTGTTACTTAACGTCAAGTAATCTTTTCATCTATCGTCATGTGACTTCTTGTCCTATTTTCTGATCTGTAATTTGTTAGCTTGCTCTCACCATGAATATAGCTGAAATATTGACAACGTGATTTAAAGCAGCAATCAATAACTTAGAGATATCTGAGCATATCTTGTTTCATTTTTATACTACAATACAGAACTTGTCTGCAAGCAAAAGTATACATACTTTGAAGCCATTGTTTGTAAGGAATATTACTACAGTAAAAACATTATCCCGAATGATGGGGATGGAGTAAGCGATTGATTACTGTTTAATGACAAATCAACAATTTTTCATCTATAACATTGCGAGAAAAAGTTACATTTTGATGAGATTTGTTCTAGACCAACATTCTGAGCTAGATGTCTATTGTGCTAGCTCACTGAAACAACAATCTGAGCTAGATGTCTATAGTGCTCACTGAAACAACAATCTGAGCTAGATGTCTATAGTGCTCACTGAAACAACACTCTGAGCTAGATGTCTATAGTGCTCACTGAAACAACAATCTGAGCTAGATGTCTATAGTGCTCACTGAAACAACAATCTGCGAGTAGACATGTCGCTCAACTCTGATACATTATCCTGATTCCAAACCAACCAATCTTAGCTCTTTCTCCTTAAAGCAGCAAATATCAATTGTATAGTATTTGGTTTGACCCGAACGTAGCTCAAACCCAGATCTACGGCACTCGAGGCGAGTATGCTAACCATTACACCACCGCTGCGGTTGATAGTAGCGAGGAATAAGATCCAACAGATATAATGTTACTCGTTTTAAAATGTCATGCAAATTATGATTTCAAGAAATTATTTCGATTCTAAAAGGAAAAATCTAAATCATTATTGAAGTGGACGACAGTATTAGAAATTAATTTGATTACAAAATCCACTAACCTTCATGTGTATTGTCGCCTTTTTCTATATAGTCCAATACCCCATTTGAAATTAAGCTACTGAAATTTTCCAGTGTATATTTTAGCAACTTAAACTTGTAAAATTTTAAAACAAAGTGGTAATATAAATCAACAACCAACATGTGTCTGTGTCATCACCATTTTTTGGGAACTATATCACCGGAGGACGACAATCTACAAAATTATGGTTATCTTTAGTATTTATTGTGGAAAAAATGAATATGTAAAGAAACCAAATTATTTTTAATGTTTGTATGTACCCAGTTCTGTATAAATGAATGCAATCATTCTGGAATTAATGTCCATAATTTTTTCAGCAATACACATCTGCGAAGTAAAGTATATCGCGAATGCTATCATTGAAATGTGTGCATAGCCAATAAAGGACTTCGTATTAGAATGAAATATTAACAAAAAAATGTCAAATTAATCATTTTGTACTTAGTCTATGTATATTTGTACTTAGTCTATGTATATTTGTACTTAGTCTATGTATATTTATACTTAGTCTATGTATATTTATATTTAGTCTATGTATATTCATACTTAGTCTATGTATATTTATACTTAGTCTATGTATATTTATACTTAGTCTATGTATATTTATACTTAGTCTATGTATATTTATACTTAGTCCATGTATATTTATTCTTAGTCTATGTATATTTATTCTTAGTCTATGTATATTTATTCTTAGTCTATGTATATTTATTCTTAGTCTATGTATATTTGTACTTAGTCTAAGTAGTACTTAGTCTATGTATATTTGTACTTAGTCTATGTATATTTATACTTAGTCTATGTATATTTATACTTAGTCTATGTATATTTATACTTAGTCCATGTATATTTGTACTTAGTCTATGTATATTTGTACTTAGTCTATGTATATTTATACTTAGTCTATGTATATTTATACTTAGTCTATGTATATTTGTACTTAGTCTAAGTATATTTATGCTTAGTCTATGTATATTTATGCTTAGTCTATGTATATTTGTACTTAGTCTATGTATATTTGTACTTAGTCTATGTATATTTATGCTTAGTCTATGTATATTTGTACTTAGTCTATGTATATTTGTACTTAGTCTATGTATATTTATACTTAGTCTATGTATATTTATACTTAGTCTATGTATATTTATTCTTAGTCTATGTATATTTATACTTAGTCTATGTATATTTATACTTAGTCTATGTATATTTATACTTAGTCTAGTCTATGTATATTTATACTTAGTCTATGTATATTTATACTTAGTCTATGTATATTTGTACTTAGTCTATGTATATTTATACTTAGTCTAGGTATATTTATGCTTAGTCTATGTATATTTGTACTTAGTCTATGTATATTTATACTTAGTCTATGTATATTTGTACTTAGTCTATGTATATTTATACTTAGTCTATGTATATTTATACTTAGTCTATGTATATTTGTACTTAGTCTATGTATATTTATACTTAGTCCATGTATATTTATACTTAGTCCATGTATATTTATACTTAGTCTTTGTACATTTATACTTAGTCTATGTATATTTATACTTAGTCTATGTATATTTGTACTTAGTCTATGTATATTTGTACTTAATCTATGTATATTTATACTTAGTCTATGTATATTTGTCCTTAGTCTATGTATATTTGTACTTAATCTATGTATATTTATACTTAGTCTATGTATATTTGTACTTAGTCTATGTATATTTATACTTAGTCTATGTATATTTATACTTAGTCTATGTATATTTATACTTAGTCTATGTATATTTGTACTTAGTCTATGTATATTTATACTTAGTCTATGTATATTTATACTTAGTCTATGTATATTTATTCTTAGTCTATGTATATTTGTACTTAGTCTATGTATATTTATACTTAGTCTATGTATATTTATGCTTAGTCTATGCATATTTATGCTTAGTCTATGTATATTTATACTTAGTCTATGTATATTTATACTTAGTCTATGTATATTTGTACTTAGTCTATGTACATTTATACTTAGTCTATGTATATTTATACTTAGTCTATGTATATTTATACTTAGTCTATGTATATTTATTCTTAGTCTATGTATATTTGTACTTAGTCTATGTATATTTATACTTAGTCTATGTATATTTATGCTTAGTCTATGTATATTTGTACTTAGTCTATGTATATTTATACTTAGTCTATGTATATTTATACTTAGTCTATGTATATTTATGCTTAGTCTATGTATATTTATATTTAGTCCATGTATATTTGTACTTAGTCTATGTATATTTATACTCAGTCTATGTATATTTGTACTAAGTCTATGTATTTTTATACTTAGTCTATGTATAGTTATACTTAGTCTATGTATATTTATTCTTAGTCTATGTATATTTGTACTTAATCTATGTATATTTATACTTAGTCTATGTATATTTATGCTTAGTCTATGTATATTTATACTTAGTCCATGTATATTTATACTTAGTCTATGTATATTTATTCTTAGTCTATGTATATTTATACTTAGTCTATGTATATTTGTACTTGGTCTATGTATATTTGTACTTATTCTATGTATTTTTATACTTAGTCTTTGTATATTTATACTTAGTCTATGTATATTTGTACTTAGTCTATGAATATTTATACTTAGTCTATGTATATTTATTCTTAGTCTATGTATATTTGTACTTAGTCTATGTATATTTATACTTAGTCTATGTATATTTATGCTTAGTCTATGTATATTTATACTTAGTCCATGTATATTTATACTTAGTCTATGTATATTTATACTTAGTCTATGTATATTTATGCTTAGTCTATGTATATTTATATTTAGTCCATGTATATTTATTCTTAGTCTATGTATATTTGTACTTAGTCTATGTATATTTGTACTTGGTCTATGTATATTTGTACTTAGTCTATGTATATTTATACTTAGTCTATGTATATTTATACTTAGTCTATGTATATTTATGCTTAGTCTATGTATATTTGTACTTAGTCCATGTATATTTATACTTAGTCTATGTATATTTATACTTAGTCTATGTATATTTATACTTAGTCTATGTATATTTATACTTAGTCTATGTATATTTGTACTTAGTCTATGTATATTTGTACTTGGTCTATGTATATTTGTACTTTGTCTATGTATATTTATACTTAGTCTATGTATATTTATACTTAGTCTATGTATATTTGTACTTAGTCTATGTATTTTTATACTTAGTCTTTGTATATTTATGCTTAGTCTATGTATATTTATACTTAGTCTATGTATATTTATACTTAGTCTATGTATATTTATTCTTAGTCTAAGTATTTGTACTTAGTCTATGTATATTTATGCTTAGTCTATGTATATTTATGCTTAGTCTATGTATATTTGTACTTAGTCTATGTATATTTATGCTTAGTCTATGTATATTTATTCTTAGTCTATGTATATTTATACTTAGTCCATGTATATTTATACTTAGTCTATGTATATTTATTCTTAGTCTATGTATATTTGTACTTAGTCTATGTATATTTGTACTTGGTCTATGTATATTTGTACTTAGTCTATGTATATTTATACTTAGTCTATGTATATTTATACTTAGTCTATGTATATTTATGCTTAGTCTATGTATATTTGTACTTAGTCCATGTATATTTATACTTAGTCTATGTATATTTATACTTAGTCTATGTATATTTATACTTAGTCTATGTATATTTATGCTTAGTCTATGTATATTTGTACTTAGTCTATGTATATTTGTACTTGGTCTAAGTATTTGTACTTAGTCTATGTATATTTATACTTAGTCTATGTATATTTATACTTAGTCTATGTATATTTATGCTTAGTCTATGTATATTTATGCTTAGTCTATGTATATTTGTACTTAGTCCATGTATATTTATACTTAGTCCATGTATATTTATACTTAGTCCATGTATATTTATATTTAGTCCATGTATATTTATGCTTAGTCCATGTATATTTATACTTAGTTCATGTATATTTATACTTAATCTATGTATATTTATACTTAGTCTATGTATATTTATACTTAGTCTATGTATATTTATACTTAGTCTATGTATTTTTATACTTAGTCTTTGTATATTTATACTTAGTCTATGTATATTTATACTTAGTCTATGTATATTTATACTTAGTCTATGTATATTTATTCTTAGTCTATGTATATTTGTACTTAGTCTATGTATATTTATACTTAGTCTATGTATATTTATGCTTAGTCTATGTATATTTATACTTAGTTTATGTATATTTTTACTTAATCTATGTATATTTATACTTAGTCTATGTATATTTGTACTTAGTCTATGTATATTTATGCTTAGTCTATGTATATTTATACTTAGTCTATGTATATTTGTACTTAGTCTATGTATAGTTATGCTTAGTCTATGTATATTTTTACTTAGTCTATGTATATTTGTACTTAGTCTAAGTATATTTATACTTAGTCTATGTATATTTGTACTTAGTCTATGTATATTTATACTTAGTCTAAGTATTTTATACTTAGTCTATGTATATTTATACTTAGTCTATGTATATTTATGCTTAGTCTATGTATATTTATACTTAGTCTATGTATATTTGTACTTAGTCTATGTATAGTTATGCTTAGTCTATGTATATTTGTACTTAGTCTAAGTATATTTATTCTTAGTCTATGTATATTTGTACTTAGTCTATGTATATTTGTACTTAGTCTAAGTATATTTATACTTAGTCTATGTATATTTGTACTTAGTCTATGTATATTTATACTTAGTCTATGTATATTTGTACTTAGTCTATGTATAGTTATACTTAGTCTATGTATATTTGTACTTTGTCTATGTATATTTGTACTTAGTCTAAGTATATTTATACTTAGTCTATGTATATTTATACTTAGTCTATGTATATTTATTCTTAGTCTATGTATATTTGTACTTAGTCTATGTATATTTGTACTTAGTCTATGTATATTTATTCTTAGTCTATGTATATTTTTACTTAGTCTATGTATATTTACACTTAGTCTGCTTAGTCTATGTATATTTGTACTTAGTCTATGTATAATTATACTTAGTCTATGTATATTTGTACTTAGTTTATGTATATTTATACTTAGTCTATGTATATTTGTACTTAGTCTATGTATATTTATACTTAGTCTATGTATATTTATACTTAGTCTATGTATATTTGTACTTAGTCCATGTATATTTATACTTAGTCCATGTATATTTATACTTAGTCCATGTATATTTATACTTAGTCCATGTATATTTATACTTAGTCCATGTATATTTATACTTAATCTATGTATATTTATACTTAGTCTATGTATATTTATACTTAATCTATGTATATTTATACTTAGTCTATGTATATTTATACTTAGTCTATGTATAATTGTACTTAGTCTATGTATATTTATGCTTAGTCTATGTATATTTATACTTAATGTATGTATATTTATACATAGTCTTTGTATATTTATACTTAGTCTATGTATATATATACTTAGTCTATGTATATTTATACTTAGTCTATGTATATTTATTCTTAGTCTATGTATATTTGTACTTAGTCTATGTATATTTATACTTAGTCTATGTATATTTATGCTTAATCTATGTATATTTATACTTAGTCTATGTATATTTCTACTTAATCTATGTATATTTATACTTAGTCTATGTATATTTGTACTTAGTCTATGTATATTTATGCTTAGTCTATGTATATTTGTACTTAGTCTATGTATATTTAAACTTAGTCTATGTATATTTATACTTAGTCTATGTATATTTATACTTAGTCTATGCCTATTTATGCTTAGTCTATGTATATTTATACTTAGTCTATGTATATTTGTACTTAGTCTATGTATATTTATGCTTAGTCTATGTATATTTATACTTAGTCTATGTATAGTTATACTTAGTCTATGTATATTTGAACTTAGTCTATGTATATTTGTACTTAGTCTATATATATTTATACTTAGTCTATGTATATTTATACTTAGTCTATGTATATTTGTACTTAGTCTATGTATATTTGTACTTAGTCTATGTATATTTATACTTAGTCTAGTCTATGTATATTTGTACTTAGTCTATGTATATTTATGCTTAGTCTATGTATATTTATACTTAGTCTATGTATATTTCCAATTAGTCTATGTATATTTATACTTAGTCTATGTATATTTATACTTAGTCTATGTATATTTATACTTAATCTATGTATATTTGTACTTAGTCTATGTATATTTATACTTAGTCTATGTATATTTGTACTTAGTCTGTATATTTGTACTTAGTCTTGTATATTTGTACTTAGTCTATGTATATTTGTACTTAGTCTATGTATATTTGTACTTAGTCTATGTATATTTGTACTTAGTCTATGCATATTTGTACTTAGTCTATGTATATTTGTACTTAGTCTATGTTTTTTATATTTATACTTAGTCTATGCATATTTATACTTAGTCTATGTATATTTATACTTAATCTATGTATATTTATACTTAGTCTATGTATATTTGTACTTAATCTATGTATATTTATACTTTGTTTATGTATATTTATACTTAATCTATGTATATTTATACTTAGTCTATGTATATTTATACTTAGTCTATGTATATTTGTACTTAGTCTATGTATATTTATACTTAGTCTATGTATATTTATACTTAATCTATGTATATTTATACTTAGTCTATGTATATTTATACTTAGTCTATGTATATTTGTACTTAGTCTATGTATATTTATACTTAGTCTATGTATATTTGTACTTAGTCTATGTATATTTGTACTTAGTCTATGTATATTTATACTTAGTCTATGTATATTTGTACTTATTCTATGTATATTTATACTTAGTCTATGTATATTTATACTTAATCTATGTATATTTATACTTAGTCTATGTATATTTGTACTTAGTCTATGTATATTTATACTTAGTCTATGTATATTTGTACTTAGTCTATGTATATTTGTACTTAGTCTATGTATATTTATGCTTAGTCTATGTATATTTGTACTTAGTCTATGTATATTTGTACTTAGTCTATGTATATTTATACTTAGTCTATGTATATTTATGCTTAGTCTATGTATATTTGTACTTAGTCTATGTATATTTGTACTTAGTCTATGTATATTTATACTTAGTCTATGTATATTTGTACTTAGTCTATGTATATTTGTACTTAGTCTATGTATATTTATGCTTAGTCTATGTATATTTGTACTTAGTCTATGTATATTTATGCTTAGTCTATGTATATTTGTACTTAGTCTATGTATATTTATACTTAGTCTATGTATATTTGTACTTATTCTATGTATATTTATACTTAGTCTATGTATATTTGTACTTAGTCTATGTATATTTGTACTTAGTCTATGTATATTTATACTTAGTCTATGTATATTTGTACTTAGTCTATATATATTTATACTTAGTCTACGTATATTTGTACTTAGTCTATGTATATTTATACTTATTCTATGTATATTTATACTTGGTCTATGTATATTTGTACTTAGTCTATGTATATTTGTACTTATTCTATGTATATTTATACTTAGTCTATGTATATTTGTACTTAGTCTATATATATTTATACTTAGTCTATGTATATTTGTACTTAGTCTATGTATATTTATACTTATTCTATGTATATTTGTACTTAGTCTATGTATATTTGTACTTAGTCTATGTATATTTATACTTAGTCTATGTATATTTGTACTTAGTCTATGTATATTTGTACTTAATCTATATATATTTATACTTAGTCTATGTATATTTGTTCTTAGTCTATGTATATTTATACTTAGTCTATGTATATTTGTACTTAGTCTATATATATTTATACTTAGTCTATGTATATTTGTACTTAGTCTATGTATATTTGTACTTAGTCTATATATATTTATACTTAGTCTATGTATATTTGTACTTAGTCTATGTATATTTATACTTAGTCTATGTATATTTGTACTTAGTCTATATATATTTATACTTAGTCTATGTATATTTGTACTTAATCTATGTATATTTATACTTAGTCTATGTATATTTGTACTTAGTCTATGTATATTTATACTTAGTCTATGTATATTTATACTTAGTCTATGTATATTTGTACTTAGTCTATGTATATTTATACTTAGTCTATGTATATTTGTACTTAGTCTATGTATATTTGTACTTAGTCTATGTATATTTATACTTAGTCTATGTATATTTGTACTTAGTCTATATATATTTATACTTAGTCTATGTATATTTGTACTTAGTCTATGTATATTTGTACTTAGTCTATATATATTTATACTTAGTCTATGTATATTTGTACTTAGTCTATGTATATTTATACTTAGTCTATGTATATTTGTACTTAGTCTATGTATATTTGTACTTAGTCTATATATATTTATACTTAGTCTATGTATATTTGTACTTAGTCTATGTATATTTATACTTAGTCTATGTATATTTGTACTTAGTCTATGTATATTTATACTTAGTCTATGTATATTTGTACTTAGTCTATATATATTTATACTTAGTCTATGTATATTTGTACTTAATCTATGTATATTTATACTTAGTCTATGTATATTTGTACTTAGTCTATGTATATTTATACTTAGTCTATGTATATTTATACTTAGTCTATGTATATTTGTACTTAGTCTATGTATATTTATACTTAGTCTATGTATATTTGTACTTAGTCTATGTATATTTGTACTTAGTCTATGTATATTTATACTTAGTCTATGTATATTTGTACTTAGTCTATATATATTTATACTTAGTCTATGTATATTTGTACTTAGTCTATGTATATTTGTACTTAGTCTATATATATTTATACTTAGTCTATGTATATTTGTACTTAGTCTATGTATATTTATACTTAGTCTATGTATATTTGTACTTAGTCTATGTATATTTATACTTAGTCTATGTATATTTGTACTTAATCTATGTATATTTGTACTTAGTCTATGTATATTTATACTTAGTCTATGTATATTTGTACTTAGTCTATGTATATTTGTACTTAGTCTATATATATTTATACTTAGTCTATGTATATTTGTACTTAGTCTATGTATATTTATACTTAGTCTATGTATATTTGTACTTAGTCTATATATATTTATACTTAGTCTATGTATATTTGTACTTAGTCTATGTATATTTGTACTTAGTCTATATATATTTATACTTAGTCTATGTATATTTGTACTTAGTCTATGTATATTTATACTTAGTCTATGTATATTTGTACTTAGTCTATATATATTTATACTTAGTCTATGTATATTTGTACTTAGTCTATGTATATTTATACTTAGTCTATGTATATTTGTACTTAGTCTATGTATATTTATACTTAGTCTATGTATATTTATACTTAGTCTATGTATATTTGTACTTAGTCTATGTATATTTATACTTAGTCTATGTATATTTGTACTTAGTCTATGTATATTTGTACTTAGTCTATGTATATTTATACTTAGTCTATGTATATTTGTACTTAGTCTATGTATATTTGTACTTAGTCTATGTATATTTGTACTTAGTCTATGTATATTTGTACTTAGTCTATATATATTTATACTTAGTCTATGTATATTTGTACTTAGTCTATGTATATTTATACTTAGTCTATGTATATTTGTACTTAGTCTACGTATATTTGTACTTAGTCTATGTATATTTATACTTAGTCTATGTATATTTATACTTAGTCTATGTATATTTGTACTTAGTCTATGTATATTTGTACTTAGTCTATGTATATTTATACTTAGTCTACGTATATTTACACTTAGTCTACGTATATTTGTACTTAGTCTATGTATATTTATACTTAGTCTATGTATATTTATACTTAGTCTATGTATATTTATACTTAGTCTATGTATATTTATACTTAGTCTATGTATATTTATACTTAGTCTATGTATATTTATACTTAGTCTATGTATATTTGTACTTAGTCTATGTATATTTATACTTAGTCTATGTATATTTATACTTAGTCTATGTATATTTATACTTAGTCTATGTATATTTGTACTTAGTCTATGTATATTTATAATTAGTCTATGTATATTTATACTTAGTCTATGTATATTTATACTTAGTCTATGTATATTTGTACTTAGTCTATGTATATTTATGCTTAGTCTATGTATATTTGTACTTAGTCTATGTATATTTATACTTAGTCTATGTATATTTGTACTTAGTATATGTATATTTATACTTAGTCTACGTATATTTATACTTAGTCTATGTATATTTGTACTTAGTCAATGTATATTTATACTTAGTCTATGTATATTTGTACTTAGTCTATGTATATTTATACTTAGTCTATGTATATTTATACTTAATCTATGTATATTTGTACTTAGTCTATGTATATTTATACTTAGTCTATGTATATTTGTACTTAGTCTATGTATATTTATACTTAGTCTATGTATATTTGTACTTAGTCTATGTATATTTGTACTTAGTCTATATATATTTATACTTAGTCTATGTATATTTGTACTTAGTCTATGTATATTTATACTTAGTCTATGTATATTTATACTTAGTCTATGTATATTTGTACTTAGTCTATGTATATTTATACTTAGTCTATGTATATTTGTACTTAGTCTATATATATTTATACTTAGTCTATGTATATTTGTACTTAATCTATGTATATTTATACTTAGTCTATGTATATTTGTACTTAGTCTATGTATATTTATACTTAGTCTATGTATATTTATACTTAGTCTATGTATATTTGTACTTAGTCTATGTATATTTATACTTAGTCTATGTATATTTGTACTTAGTCTATGTATATTTGTACTTAGTCTATGTATATTTATACTTAGTCTATGTATATTTGTACTTAGTCTATATATATTTATACTTAGTCTATGTATATTTGTACTTAGTCTATGTATATTTGTACTTAGTCTATATATATTTATACTTAGTCTATGTATATTTGTACTTAGTCTATGTATATTTATACTTAGTCTATGTATATTTGTACTTAGTCTATGTATATTTATACTTAGTCTATGTATATTTGTACTTAATCTATGTATATTTGTACTTAGTCTATGTATATTTATACTTAGTCTATGTATATTTGTACTTAGTCTATGTATATTTGTACTTAGTCTATATATATTTATACTTAGTCTATGTATATTTGTACTTAGTCTATGTATATTTATACTTAGTCTATGTATATTTGTACTTAGTCTATATATATTTATACTTAGTCTATGTATATTTGTACTTAGTCTATGTATATTTGTACTTAGTCTATATATATTTATACTTAGTCTATGTATATTTGTACTTAGTCTATGTATATTTATACTTAGTCTATGTATATTTGTACTTAGTCTATATATATTTATACTTAGTCTATGTATATTTGTACTTAGTCTATGTATATTTATACTTAGTCTATGTATATTTGTACTTAGTCTATGTATATTTATACTTAGTCTATGTATATTTATACTTAGTCTATGTATATTTGTACTTAGTCTATGTATATTTATACTTAGTCTATGTATATTTGTACTTAGTCTATGTATATTTGTACTTAGTCTATGTATATTTATACTTAGTCTATGTATATTTGTACTTAGTCTATGTATATTTGTACTTAGTCTATGTATATTTGTACTTAGTCTATGTATATTTGTACTTAGTCTATATATATTTATACTTAGTCTATGTATATTTGTACTTAGTCTATGTATATTTATACTTAGTCTATGTATATTTGTACTTAGTCTACGTATATTTGTACTTAGTCTATGTATATTTATACTTAGTCTATGTATATTTATACTTAGTCTATGTATATTTGTACTTAGTCTATGTATATTTGTACTTAGTCTATGTATATTTATACTTAGTCTACGTATATTTACACTTAGTCTACGTATATTTGTACTTAGTCTATGTATATTTATACTTAGTCTATGTATATTTATACTTAGTCTATGTATATTTATACTTAGTCTATGTATATTTATACTTAGTCTATGTATATTTATACTTAGTCTATGTATATTTATACTTAGTCTATGTATATTTGTACTTAGTCTATGTATATTTATACTTAGTCTATGTATATTTATACTTAGTCTATGTATATTTATACTTAGTCTATGTATATTTGTACTTAGTCTATGTATATTTATAATTAGTCTATGTATATTTATACTTAGTCTATGTATATTTATACTTAGTCTATGTATATTTGTACTTAGTCTATGTATATTTATGCTTAGTCTATGTATATTTGTACTTAGTCTATGTATATTTATACTTAGTCTATGTATATTTGTACTTAGTATATGTATATTTATACTTAGTCTACGTATATTTATACTTAGTCTATGTATATTTGTACTTAGTCAATGTATATTTATACTTAGTCTATGTATATTTGTACTTAGTCTATGTATATTTATACTTAGTCTATGTATATTTATACTTAATCTATGTATATTTGTACTTAGTCTATGTATATTTATACTTAGTCTATGTATATTTGTACATAGTCTATGTATATTTATACTTAGTCTACGTATATTTATACTTAGTCTATGTATATTTGTACTTAGTCTATGTATATTTGTACTTAGTCTATGTATATTTATACTTAGTCTATGTATATTTATACTTAGTCTATGTATATTTGTACTTAGTCTATGTATATTTATACTTAGTCTATGTATATTTGTACTTAGTCTACGTATATTTATACTTAGTCTATGTATATTTGTACTTAGTCTATGTATATTTATACTTAGTCTATGTATATTTGTACTTAGTCTATGTATATTTATACTTAGTCTATATATATTTATACTTAGTCTATGTATATTTGTTCTTAGTCTATGTATATTTATACTTAGTCTATGTATATTTGTACTTAGTCTATGTATATTTGTACTTAGTCTATGTATATTTGTACTTAGTCTATGTATATTTATACTTAGTCTATGTATATTTGTACTTAGTCTATGTATATTTGTACTTAGTCTATGTATATTTGTACTTAGTCTATGTATATTTATACTTAGTCTATGTATATTTGTACTTAGTCTATGTATATTTGTACTTAGTCTATGTATATTTATACTTAGTCTATGTATATTTATACTTAGTCTACGTATATTTGTACTTAGTCTATGTATATTTATACTTAGTCTATGTATATTTATACTTAGTCAATGTATATTTGTACTTAGTCTATGTATATTTATACTTAGTCTATGTATATTTGTACTTAGTCTATGTATATTTGTACTTAGTCTATGTATATTTGTACTTAGTCTATGTATATTTATACTTTGTCTATGTATATTTATACTTAGTCTATGTATATTTATACTTAGTCTATGTATATTTATACTTAGTCTATTTATACTTAGTCTATGTATATTTATACTTAGTCTATGTATATTTGTACTTAGTCTATGTATATTTATACTTAGTCTACGTATATTTGTACTTAGTCTATGTATATTTGTACTTAGTCTATGTATATTTGTACTTAGTCTATGTATATTTATACTTAGTCTATGTATATTTGTACTTAGTCTATGTATATTTATACTTAGTCTATGTATATTTGTACTTAGTCTATGTATATTTATACTTAGTCTATGTATATTTATACTTAGTCTATGTATATTTGTACTTAGTCTATGTATATTTATACTTAGTCTACGTATATTTGTACTATATTTTCCCATGACATATCGGGAGCCGTCGTGGTCGTGATCGTCTGGTAGTAGGATTTACAACTTCATGTGCAATGAGTGCCTATCACCACTAAAGTTGTGAGTTAGAACACCATTCATGGCGAGGTGTAATCGATACAACATTATGTGATAAACTTTGTCAGTAACGTGCGGGTACTGCGGTTTCCTAAGCCATAACTGAAATATTGTTGAAAGTTTGGCTAAACACCATAAACCAACCAAATTAAACCACCCATGTCATATCACGCTTTATTTCGTATATTGGTACACTCCTTGATATATAGAAGACACTCTGTTTGGTATATTGGTACACTCCTTGATATATAGAAGACACTCTGTTTGGTATATTGGTACACTCCTTGATATATAGAAGACACTCTGTTTCGTATATTGGTACACTCCTTGATATATAGAAGACACTCTGTTTGGTATATTGGTACACTCCTTGATATATAGAAGACACTCTGTTTGGTATATTGGTACACTCCTTGATATATAGAAGACACTCTGTTTGGTATATTGGTACACTCCTTGATATATAGAAGACACTCTGTTTGGTATATTGGTACACTCCTTGATATATAGAAGACACTCTGTTTGGTATATTGGTACACTCCTTGATATATAGAAGACACTCTGTTTGGTATATTGGTACACTCCTTGATATATAGAAGACACTCAGTTTGGTATATTGGTACACTCCTTGATATATAGAAGACACTCGGTTTGGTATACTGGTACACTCCTTGATATATAGAAGACACTCTGTTTGGTATATTGGTACACTCCTTGATATATAGAGGACACTCTGTTTGGTATATTGGTACACTCCTTGATATATAGAAGACACTCTGTTTGGTATATTGGTACACTCCTTGATATATAGAAGACACTCTGTTTGGTATATTGGTACACTCCTTGATATATAGAAGACACTCTGTTTGGTATATTGGTACACTCCTTGATATATAGAAGACACTCTGTTTGGTATATTGGTACACTCCTTGATATATAGAAGACACTGTTTGGTATATTGGTACACTCCTTGATATATAGAAGACATTCTGTTTGGTATATTGGTACACTCCTTGATATATAGAAGACACTCTGTTTGGTATATTGGTACACTCCTTGATATATAGAAGACACGCTGTTTGGTATATTGGTACACTCCTTGATATATAGAAGACACTCTGTTTGGTATATTGGTACACTCCTTGATATATAGAAGACACTCTGTTTGGTATATTGGTACACTCCTTGATATATAGAAGACACTCTGTTTGGTATATTGGTACACTCCTTGATATATAGAAGACACTCTGTTTGGTATATTGGTACACTCCTTGATATATAGAAGACACTCTGTTTGGTATATTGGTACACTCCTTGATATATAGAAGACACTCTGTTTGGTATATTGGTACACTCCTTGATATATAGAAGACATTCTGTTTGGTATATTGGTACACTCCTTGATATATAGAAGACACTCTGTTTGGTATATTGGTACATTCCTTGATATATAGAGGACACTCTGTTTGGTATATTGGTACACTCCTTGATATATAGAAGACACTCTGTTTGGTATATTGGTACACTCCTTGATATATAGAAGACACTGTTTGGTTTATTGGTACACTTCTTGATATATAGAAGACACTCTGTGTGGTATATTGGTACACTACTTGATATATAGAAGACACTCTGTTTGGTATATTGGTACACTCCTTGATATATAGAAGACACTCTGTTTGGTATATTGGTACACTCCTTGATATATAGAAGACACTCTGTTTGGTATATTGGTACACTCCTTGATATATAGAAGACACTATGTTTGGTATATTGGTAAACCCCTTGATATATAGAAGACACTCTGTTTGGTATATTGGTACACTCCTTGATATATAGAAGACACTCTGTTTGGTATATTGGTACACTCCTTGATATATAGAAGACACTCTGTTTGGTATATTGGTACACTCCTTGATATATAGAAGACACTCTGTTTGGTATATTGGTACACTGCTTGATATATAGAAGACACTCTGTTTGGTATATTGGTACACTCCTTGATATATATATATAAGACACTCTGTTTGATATATTGGTACACTCCTTGATATATATATAAGACACTCTGTTTGGTATATTGGTACACTCCTTGATATATAGAAGACACTCTGTTTGGTATATTGGTACACTCCTTGATATATAGAAGACACTCTGTTTGGTATATTGGTACACTCCTTGATATATAGAAGACACTCTGTTTGGTATATTGGTACACTCCTTGATATATAGAAGACACTCTGTTTGGTATATTGGTACACTCCTTGATATATAGAAGACACTCTGTTTGGTATATTGGTACACTCCTTGATATATAGAAGAGACTCTGTTTGGTTTATTGGTACACTCCTTGATATATAGAAGACACTCTGTTTGGTATATTGGTACACTCCTTGATATATAGAAGACACTCGGTTTGGTATATTGGTACACTCCTTGATATATAGAAGACACTCGGTTTGGTATATTGGTACACTCCTTGATATATAGAAGACACTCTGTTTGGTATATTGGTACACTCCTTGATATATATATATAAGACACTCTGTTTGGTATATTGGTACACTCCTTGATATATATATAAGACACTCTGTTTGGTATATTGGTACACTCCTTGATATATAGAAGACACTCTGTTTGGTATATTGGTACACTCCTTGATATATAGAAGACACTCTGTTTGGTATATTGGTACACTCCTTGATATATAGAAGACACTCTGTTTGGTATATTGGTACACTCCTTGATATATAGAAGACACTCTGTTTGGTATATTGGTACACTCCTTGATATATAGAAGACACTCTGTTTGGTATATTGGTAAACTCCTTGGTATATAGAATACACTCTGTTTGATATATTGGTACACTCCTTGATATATAGAAGACACTCTGTTTGGTATATTGGTACACTCCTTGATATATAGAAGACACTCTGTTTGGTATATTGGTACACTCCTTGATATATAGAAGACACTCTGCTTGGTATATTGGTACACTCCTTGATATATAGAAGACACTCTGTTTGGTATATTGGTACACTCCTTGATATATAGAAGACACTCTGTTTGGTATATTGGTACACTCCTTGATATATAGAAGACACTCTGTTTGGTATATTGGTACACTCCTTGATATATAGAAGACACTCTGTTTGGTATATTGGTACACTCCTTGATATATGGAAGACACTCTGTTTGGTATATTGGTACACTCCTTGATATATAGAAGACACTCTATTTGGTATATTGGTACACTCCTTGATATATAGAAGAGACTCTGTTTGGTTTATTGGTACACTCCTTGATATATAGAAGACACTCTGTTTGGTATATTGGTACACTCCTTGAAATATAGAAGACACTCGGTTTGGTATATTGGTACACTCCTTGATATATAGAAGACACTCGGTTTGGTATATTGGTACACTCCTTGATATATAGAAGACACTCTGTTTGGTATATTGGTACACTCCTTGATATATAGAAGACACTCTGTTTGGTATATTGGTACACTCCTTGATATATAGAAGACACTCTGTTTGGTATATTGGTACACTCCTTGATATATAGAAGACACTCTGTTTCGTATATTGGTACACTCCTTGATATATATAAGACACTCTGTTTGGTATATTGGTTCCATCCTTGATATATAGAAGACACTCTGTTTGGTATATTGGAACACTCCTTGATATATAGAAGACACTCTATTTGGTATATTGGTACACTCCTTGATATATAGAAGACACTCTGTTTCGTATATTGGTACACTCCTTGATATATAGAAGACACTCTGTTTCGTATATTGGTACACTCCTTGATATATAGAAGACACTCTGTTTGGTATATTGGTACACTCCTTGATATATAGAAGACACTCTGTTTGGTATATTGGTACACTCCTTGATATATAGAAGACACTCTGTTTGGTATATTGGTTCACTCCTTGATAAATAGAAGACACTCTGTTTGGTATATTGGTACACTCCTTGATATATAGAAGACACTCTGTTTGGTATATTGGCACACTCCTTGATATATAGAAGACACTCTGTTTGGTATATTGGTACACTCCTTGATATATAGAAGACACTCTGTTTGGTATATTGGTACACTCCTTGATATATAGAAGACACTCTGTTTGGTATATTGGTACACTCCTTGATATATAGAAGACATTCTGTTTGGTATATTGGTAGACTCCTTGATATATAGAAGACACTCTGTTTGGTATATTGGTACACTCCTTGATATATAGAAGACATTCTGTTTGGTATATTGGTACACTCCTTGATATATAGAAGACACTCTGTTTGGTATATTGGTACACTCCTTGATAAATAGAAGACACTCTGTTTGGTATATTGGTACACTCCTTGATATATAGAAGACACTCTGTGTGGTATATTGGTACACTCCTTGATATATAGAAGACACTCTGTTTGGTATATTGGTACACTCCTTGATATATAGAAGACACTCTGTTTGGTATATTGGTACAATCCTTGATATATAGATGACCCTCTGTTTGGTATATTGGTACACTCCTTGATATATAGAAGACACTCTGTTTGGTATATTGGTACACTCCTTGATATATAGAAGACACTCTGTTTGGTATATTGGTACACTCCTTGATATATAGAAGACATTCTGTTTGGTATATTGGTACACTCCTTGATATATAGAAGACACTCTGTTTGGTATATTGGTACACTCCTTGATATATAGAAGACACTCTGTTTGGTATATTGGTACACTCCTTGATATATAGAAGACATTCTGTTTGGTATATTGGTACACTCCTTGATATATAGAAGACACTCTGTTTGGTATATTGGTACACTCCTTGATATATAGAAGACACTGTTTGGTTTATTGGTACACGTCTTGATATATAAAAGACACTCTGTGTGGTATATTGGTACACTCCTTGATATATAGAAGACACTCTGTTTGGTATATTGGTACACTCCTTGATATATAGAAGACACTCTGTTTGGTATATTGGTACACTCCTTGATATATAGAAGACACTCTGTTTGGTATATTGGTACACTCCTTGATATATAGAAGACACTCTGTTTGGTATATTGGTACACTCCTTGATATATAGAAGACACTCTGTTTGGTATATTGGTACACTCCTTGATATATAGAAGACACTCTGTTTGGTATATTGGTACACTCCTTGATATATAGAAGACACTCTGTTTCATATATTGGTACACTCCTTGATATATAGAAGACACTCTGTTTCGTATATTGGTACACTCCTTGATATATAGAAGACACTCTGTTTCGTATATTGGTACACTCCTTGATATATAGAAGACACTCTGTTTGGTATATTGGTACAATCCTTGATATATAGATGACCCTCTGTTCGGTATATTGGTACACACCTTGATATATAGAAGACACTCTGTTTGGTATATTGGTACACTCCTTGATATATAGAAGACACTCTGTTTGGTATATTGGTACACTGCTTGATATATAGAAGACACTCTGTTTGGTATATTGGTACACTGCTTGATATATAGAAGACACTCTGTTTGGTATATTGGTACACTCCTTGATATATATATATAAGACACTCTGTTTGATATATTGGTACACTCTTTGATATATATATAAGACACTCTGTTTGGTATATTGGTACACTCCTTGATATATAGAAGACACTCTGTTTGGTATATTGGTACACTCCTTGATATATAGAAGACACTCTGTTTGGTATATTGGTACACTCCTTGATATATAGAAGACACTCTGTTTGGTATATTGGTACAATCCTTGATATATAGATGACCCTCTGTTCGGTATATTGGTACACTCCTTGATATATAGAAGACACTCTGTTTGGTATATTGGTACACTCCTTGATATATAGAAGACATTCTGTTTGTTTTATTGTTACACTCCTTGATATATAGAAGACACTCTGTTTGGTATATTGGCACACTCCTTGATATATAGAAGACACTCTGTTTGGTATATTGGCACACTCCTTGATATATAGAAGACACTCTGTTTGGTATATTGGTACACTCCTTGATATATAGAAGACACTCTGTTTGGTATATTGGTACACTCCTTGATATATAGAAGACACTCTGTTTGGTATATTGGTACACTCCTTGATATATAGAAGACATTCTGTTTGGTATATTGGTAGACTCCTTGATATATAGAAGACACTCTGTTTGGTATATTGGTACACTCCTTGATATATAGAAGACATTCTGTTTGGTATATTGGTACACTCCTTGATATATAGAAGACACTCTGTTTGGTATATTGGTACACTCCTTGATAAATAGAAGACACTCTGTTTGGTATATTGGTACACTCCTTGATATATAGAAGACACTCTGTGTGGTATATTGGTACACTCCTTGATATATAGAAGACACTCTGTTTGGTATATTGGTACACTCCTTGATATATAGAAGACACTCTGTTTGGTATATTGGTACAATCCTTGATATATAGATGACCCTCTGTTTGGTATATTGGTACACTCCTTGATATATAGAAGACACTCTGTTTGGTATATTGGTACACTCCTTGATATATAGAAGACACTCTGTTTGGTATATTGGTACACTCCTTGATATATAGAAGACATTCTGTTTGGTATATTGGTACACTCCTTGATATATAGAAGACACTCTGTTTGGTATATTGGTACACTCCTTGATATATAGAAGACACTCTGTTTGGTATATTGGTACACTCCTTGATATATAGAAGACATTCTGTTTGGTATATTGGTACACTCCTTGATATATAGAAGACACTCTGTTTGGTATATTGGTACACTCCTTGATATATAGAAGACACTGTTTGGTTTATTGGTACACGTCTTGATATATAGAAGACACTCTGTGTGGTATATTGGTACACTCCTTGATATATAGAAGACACTCTGTTTGGTATATTGGTACACTCCTTGATATATAGAAGACACTCTGTTTGGTATATTGGTACACTCCTTGATATATAGAAGACACTCTGTTTGGTATATTGGTACACTCCTTGATATATAGAAGACACTCTGTTTGGTATATTGGTACACTCCTTGATATATAGAAGACACTCTGTTTGGTATATTGGTACACTCCTTGATATATAGAAGACACTCTGTTTGGTATATTGGTACATTCCTTGATATATAGAAGACACTCTGTTTGGTATATTGGTACACTCCTTGATATATAGAAGACACTCTGTTTGGTATATTGGTACAATCCTTGATATATAGATGACCCTCTGTTCGGTATATTGGTACACTCCTTGATATATAGAAGACACTCTGTTTGGTATATTGGTACACTCCTTGATATATAGAAGACATTCTGTTTGGTATATTGGTACATTCCTTGATATATAGAAGACACTCTGTTTGGTATATTGGTACACTCCTTGATATATAGAAGACACTCTGTTTGGTATATTGGTACATTCCTTGATATATAGAAGACACTCTGTTTGGTATATTGGTACACTCCTTGATATATAGAAGACACTCTGTTTGGTATATTGGTACAATCCTTGATATATAGATGACCCTCTGTTCGGTATATTGGTACACTCCTTGATATATAGAAGACACTCTGTTTGGTATATTGGTACACTCCTTGATATATAGAAGACACTCGGTTTGGTATATTGGTACACTCCTTGATATATATATATAAGACACTCTGTTTGGTATATTGGTAAACTCCTTGATATATATATAAGACACTCTGTTTGGTATATTGGTACACTCCTTGATATATAGAAGACACTCTGTTTGGTATATTGGTACACTCCTTGATATATAGAAGACACTCTGTTTGGTATATTGGTACACTCCTTGATATATAGAAGACACTCTGTTTGGTATATTGGTACACTCCTTGATATATAGAAGACACTCTGTTTCATATATTGGTACACTCCTTGATATATAGAAGACACTCTGTTTCGTATATTGGTACACTCCTTGATATATAGAAGACACTCTGTTTGGTATATTGGTACACTCCTTGATATATAGAAGACACTCTGTTTGGTATATTGGTACAATCCTTGATATATAGATGACCCTCTGTTCGGTATATTGGTACACACCTTGATATATAGAAGACACTCTGTTTGGTATATTGGTACACTCCTTGATATATAGAAGACACTCTGTTTGGTATATTGGTACACTGCTTGATATATAGAAGACACTCTATTTGGTATATTGGTACACTGCTTGATATATAGAAGACACTCTGTTTGGTATATTGGTACACTCCTTGATATATATATATAAGACACTCTGTTTGATATATTGGTACACTCCTTGATATATATATAAGACACTCTGTTTGGTATATTGGTACACTCCTTGATATATAGAAGACACTCTGTTTGGTATATTGGTACACTCCTTGATATATAGAAGACACTCTGTTTGGTATATTGGTACACTCCTTGATATATAGAAGACACTCTGTTTGGTATATTGGTACAATCCTTGATATATAGATGACCCTCTGTTCGGTATATTGGTACACTCCTTGATATATAGAAGACACTCTGTTTGGTATATTGGTACACTCCTTGATATATAGAAGACATTCTGTTTGGTATATTGTTACACTCCTTGATATATAGAAGACACTCTGTTTGGTATATTGGCACACTCCTTGATATATAGAAGACACTCTGTTTGGTATATTGGCACACTCCTTGATATATAGAAGACACTCTGTTTGGTATATTGGTACATTCCTTGATATATAGAAGACACTCTGTTTGGTATATTGGTACACTCCTTGATATATAGAAGACACTCTGTTTCGTATATTGGTACACTCCTTGATATATAGAAGACACTCTGTTTGGTATATTGGTACACTCCTTGATATATAGAAGACACTCTGTTTGGTATATTGGTACACTCCTTGATATATAGAAGACACTCTGTTTGGTATATTGGTACACTCCTTGATATATAGAAGACACTCTGTTTCATATATTGGTACACTCCTTGATATATAGAAGACACTCTGTTTCGTATATTGGTACACTCCTTGATATATAGAAGACACTCTGTTTGGTATATTGGTACACTCCTTGATATATAGAAGACACTCTGTTTGGTATATTGGTACAATCCTTGATATATAGATGACCCTCTGTTCGGTATATTGGTACACTCCTTGATATATAGAAGACACTCTGTTTGGTATATTGGTAGACTCCTTGATATATAGAAGACACTCTGTTTGGTATATTGGTACACTCCTTGATATATAGAAGACACTCTGTTTGGTATATTGGTACACTCCTTGATATATATATATAAGACACTCTGTTTGGTATATTGGTAAACTCCTTGATATATATATAAGACACTCTGTTTGGTATATTGGTACACTCCTTGATATATAGAAGACACTCTGTTTGGTATATTGGTACACTCCTTGATATATAGAAGACACTCGGTTTGGTATATTGGTACACTCCTTGATATATAGAAGACACTCTGTTTGGTATATTGGTAGACTCCTTGATATATAGAAGACACTCTGTTTGGTATATTGGTAGACTCCTTGATATATAGAAGACACTCTGTTTCGTATATTGGTACACTCCTTGATATATAGAAGACACTCTGTTTCGTATATTGGTACACTCCTTGATATATAGAAGACACTCTGTTTGGTATATTGGTACACTCCTTGATATATAGAAGACACTCTGTTTGGTATATTGGTACACTCCTTGATATATAGAAGACACTCTGTTTGGTATATTGGTACACTCCTTGATATATAGAAGACACTCTGTTTGGTATATTGGTACACTCCTTGATATATAGAAGACACTCTGTTTGGTATATTGGTACACTCCTTGATATATAGAAGACACTCTGTTTTGTATATTGGTACACTCCTTGATATATAGAAGACACTCTGTTTGGTATATTGGTAGACTCCTTGATATATAGAAGACACTCTGTTTTGTATATTGGTACACTCCTTGATATATAGAAGACACTCTGTTTGGTATATTGGTACACTCCTTGATATATAGAAGACACTCTGTTTGGTATATTGGTAGACTCCTTGATATATAGAAGACACTCTGTTTGGTATATTGGTACACTCCTTGATATATAGAAGACACTCTGTTTTGTATATTGGTACACTCCTTGATATATAGAAGACACTCTGTTTGGTATATTGGTACACTCCTTGATATATAGAAGACACTATGTTTGCAGTCCGTATGCTATATTGGATTCATTTATTTATTTTATAAATATTTTTAATATGCCGAGTAAAGTATGTTCGTTCGCATACAATATAAAAATGTATATACATTTGCTGGCTTACTTGATAAAATTGAAGCAGTGTAGAGATATATTTACTTACATAGTGCCAGAGTACAATACTTGTATTCGACATGAGATAGTTGAATGTGTAATATGTATTAAACCTTATTACATTTATTAATGTCCTATACAAATAAAATTATACAGTTGTATATCAAGTGATCCCATTACATAGAACACTGATCTATAGGAATGATCGATAAAACTATCAGAGGAACACAAACGATAAGTATATGTATTTCTTAGACATCGTCTATAGCCCGTGAGTAAGGGAGATGTGTTACACAACAGACGATGGCATCTATGCGAATTTTTTAACCTTCCTGTATACGAATATTACCGTCTATTCGCTTATCGAGCTATACAATTATTATTCGTTTATTCGTGTATGGGTGGGTGACTAAGTGGATATTACTCTTATAAAACAAATTCTAATAAAAATAACATTTCATATCATAAAATTTGTTTGAACACAAATTGTCAATTATATTTCTTTTCCAGAATTGATTATTAGAACAGAAGCCCCTAAAACTACAGCTGATAATTACCTTATTCCTACAACTAGAGGTAATATTTTAGGACAGTATGACCCATCCTGGGACAATGAGATTCCTGGCAATGATAGATATATCCCGTCATGGTCACATGGTTACCAGAATCCGCCGGACGGCTACGGAACACATGGTATAAACATTATTATTTACTTAGAAAGCTGTAAGGAGTGTTTATTATGTTTTATTGTTTCTTTCCATCTGATCTTTAATATGGCTCTTGAGTAAAATGTCATCAATTACACGAAGCCATATTAATGACACAATGATGAATTATTATGTGAATACAAAGACTATTACATATTGACAGTCAATGTATTTTATTTGGATTGCCTTTTTTAATTAGTCCATACATCTGAAGAGGTCAAACAGTGTATTTTATTACATCCGCTTGATATAAACGTAGTTTGCGTGATGCTGTTGGTTGTGAGAATTGTCATACTAATTCAATGCATTGAACCTCAGGAAACTCGTAGTATGGAAATATATCACATTTTGGTGTGGTATGCAGGACGCTGTCTCTCTTTCAAGGTCGTATCTTATGCGCGAGGTATAATATCGTCTGGCAGAATTAAATGAAACAGGCGGCACACCATGCGGAAGACTTGCATGGTTATAAAGTTGATTGTAACATGTGTTATTGCCGAATACTCGGTGACAGGTGATTGTTAACGCCATATTGTTCTACATATAATTTGATTCCCTACTACATACAAATAGTAAGCTAACTATTAATTACGTTCTCTAATATCGAATTTTAATGGCAAAATCATCCCTTTATCTACCAGTCAAAAACACCTAGGAATTATCCTCTACCAACATGCAAAATGGAATGAACATTTAGAAAATAAGATAACAAATATAACCAAACATTTAGGTATATTACGTAAATTAAAATTCAGTATGAATAGATCCAACGTGGAAATAATGTATTTAGTCTACATTCGTCCCCTTTTTGAATATGCTTGGGATAATGTCTGGGATAATTATGGAATTGGCTATTCTGACAGATTAGAAAAACTCCAATTAGACGCTGCCAGAATAGTAACAGGTTTACCCATTTTTTATAAAATCAGAGTATTTATGCTGCGATAGGTTGGGAAACACTATCAGAGCGACGATATCGCAGAAAACTCAAATTAATTTTTAATATTAAAAGTGGAGTGGCACCTGAATACTTGCGTCATCTAGTTCCCCAAACTATTCAGAGTACTACTATATACCCTTTGTAAAATGGCGATCATTTAATAGTTCCTTTTTGTAGACAACCTATAACCGATTAGTCATTTATTCCCTCTACAGTAAAAGAATGGAACAAACTTGACATTGCAATCGGACAAATGGATTCATTGTCAAATTTTAAAAACGCACTTCGTATAAACAGCCAATCAAGTAAGATCTCAGTTCCCAAACTTTATTACTATGATCCTGGAAAGTTAAGCGTCATTTTAACACAACTTAGATGTACAGCTTCTTTCCTCAACCATGATCTATACAAGGTAAGTATCTTATCTAGCCCAGCGTGTAGCTGTGGTGCACCTCAAGAATATGCGGACTTCTTCTTTTTTGTTTGTACCAAATATTCTGAAATAAGAAACGATCTGTTTCTCAACATAATCAATTTGTCTCAATTGATAAATACTTCACTACTCACATCAGGAAGTGAAACTTTAAATTTTGCAGAAAATTGCTTTATTTTTTATTAAGTTTTTCGATTCATACAAAGGTCTAAGCGATTTATAATCGTTTAAATGTACTAACCAAGCATCATCCAGCATCCCCCCCACCCCCATATTTATGAAGTTATTGGTGTGTATTCTGTTCATAATAATAAAGGACGAAGTCCTTATAACGGTAAGCTGTCCGATTTTTCCTTCTATATTGATAGCCAAATATCTGTTCACCGGAAGTTTAAAAAATAGATCAATTGATAATTTAGAAACGCAAAAGAAATATATTTCAATGAAAAATTCACAATTCTTTAATTATTTACTCTATGCAAAATCGAAATAAACTTGAAATAAAATTCTAATAAAAAAATCTCTTTCTACGAAACTCCCGACGGAAGAGCGGCGTACAGTAGATAAAATGAGGCAAAGCAAATCGGCTACAACATTCATTCAAAATAAAAGATAATAGCCTCACCGGACGCAATTACGAACGAAATAAAAAGTATGTCTCCTAATTGTTCCTTCAAAACATGAATTAAACAAATGCTTTTATAAATAGATACCCCGCTAAGTTACTCATGTTTTGGGAGAAAATTATTCATGCGCAGTTGTTGAATGTTGCAGACGACGGGTTTTCATATTTGTAAACAGAAAACGATCGACAATTGCACTTGGAATCTATTGCTAAAATTCATTGAGGTACGCATATTTTGTTATCTTATGCCTGTAATTGGAAATAATATGATCTCCTGGTTCTATGCATATGTAGAACAAACAGTCAATATAATACATTTTTCTTACCTTGATCTATCCCAAAATGTCAAAATCCGTGATGTACCTTATTCATTGAAGAGTCCAAGGAATTCCGAATGTAAACTGACACACATTTATGGTATGAATAAAGGAAAGGTTTTTATTTCATGTGTATTATATACAAATGGATATGTGAACGTAAATGAATGAATGCTCTTTCAATTTTAACAGTTGTCATTAAATAATTTACACTAGAAAGGTTATTATGATGTCGTTCGAAATTGTGTCCGGACCTAGATCACAGAGTGACTAGAACGGGGTCATGAAAATCTGTTTAAAACCCATAACAATGCATCGAATAATATATAGACTATGATTCAAAAGGAATATTGGTGTTTAATCTGAAATATGAACATGCAATCAGCTTCATCAATTTGGTCAAATTTATTATCAAATGTCAATATCATCGAAATTGTTCGTAATTGCGTCCGGTGAGGCTAACGTGTACGGATCATCGTATTATTGAAATTTTAGGACTTCGTCCTTCAAACAGGTTGCCTGTCTCATATTAATTATGATCATATATTAATTATTTTTTCATATCACAGCAAAACAATTTTACTTGGCAACGGGTAGTATTTAATTCACATCTTATTGATAGCTTCTGATTCCACCTGTGATCTCTTCCTCTTCATACTTTACTTATCTTTTCAGATAGAACAAGTGGCAGAGGAAAACAAAATTCATCTATAGTTTCAAGACAGAGTATAATAACTGTTTTAAGTATTTCTTGTATCACATGGTTGTATAGTATGCTGTGAATATGAACAAACAAACAAACAAACACTTAAGAAATATCGTGCAATTAATAAATAATAATGTCGTTGTAACATTTTCATGTACAGTACACCCTAATTCAGCAGCACCACGAAGTATGGTATTTACTACAAACTATTAGAAAAGATATGAAAATGTCAAAGTTTTTGTTGTGGAATATTTTCAGTTTGAGTTATTCCTCTTTCCGTATTCTATCCATATTTGAAAACGGCGCAAATTTCCCTAGTGGAAAAATTGGGATACCATTAGTATGTTACATTATACAGTCTCTTATGAACAGTGTGGTATAAGACTAAACTTGGATAGCAGATATGATTAGGGTAATGATAATATGAAGGCATGCAATTCTAGGTCTATGCAATCGTGCTACACGCTTGCAGGATATTGTCTTTCACTACCTAGCAATATGAAAGCGAAATGCATAATATGGATGGTAGCAACTATGGTATACTTATAATCGGGTCTGATTGTTCTCTAAGCATAGTTATTTGTAGTGAAAAAATATGCATTTTATGCAAATCGTAGAGTATGGCTATATCTTTATAAATCGTTTATATCTGATCTTCTTGACAACTAGAATTCTATTTTAATGCTGTAAAGGTTTACACAAATAGTTTTCTTATGTTAACTCTGACTCCTTTAATGATAAGAAGAAATATGCATTTTTTTTAAATATGTTTCCAATCGGATAAACATTTACATACAGCATCCCTTCACTTAATAATTTTATGTTGTCACCAATACATCTCTGTTTCAACCTCCATGTTTTGAAGTCGAACAGACCTATCTTGCTTCACAGTAGCTAAGCATTCACGTTACACAGAATAAATTCAGCGACAAACTGTTGGAAACGAATCACATTGTCTCTTCGAAGAATGAGAACAGCTTAACAAGTGGCCGAGGTTTTACTGTTGTTAATGAAAACTAGATGATATGAGAGAGAGAGAGAGAGAGAGAGAGAGAGAGAGAGAGAGCTAATGTCGGAGAGTAGAACGGATATATGAGTAATATATCAGCTAAGCCCAATTAGTATTTGTGGAAGATTTGTGAGGATTGTGACGTCACCGGAGGTTGAATTACCGGAAAAAACGTCACCGGATCCGGAAGTAAAAGGGAGATAATTTCCCGCGTTTTTTTTTCAGGAACTCCTCTAGATTCTAGGTACGAACAATGGAATTTTGAATCCCACCAATCGTAGCCCTTCTTGTTTCGAATTCAAAACCAACCAATCGTATGCTTTCGATTTGAATCCAAACATTGTCTGGATTGGCTTTCATATTCGAGGGTAATAATAATATTTTCTATATTTTCATCAGCATACGATGACATATTGTTATTAACATACTATACATATCATATAATGGAAAATGCAGCTGCATGGTCGGTGGATTTGTTAATGATTGTACTATATTTTTTGTGAATGTATCAATCAATAACTACCATTATTTCATAGGACATTATTTTACTTTACAAATGTACCGATGAATACAGGGCCAATATCCAAATGGTCAAAAGGGGTGATACTCATCAGAAGCTTGCTTTTATTCCCATTTCTAAAGCTCATACAAATAAACAATATATTGTCGGATAATGTAGATAAATTATATATATACAGTGACAATTGGAGTATAAATTTACTTGTTATGGCTTTGACTGCCTTGTTATTATATTTAAGAATATAAAATACAAGTAATGTTTGTATATCATACTAAGAATTTTCTTTTGAAGAATTTAATCTGCGTTATATTTTTGACAAACTTTTCGTCTGCTAAATCTATTGATTTTATGCTATCGGATAATCAAGATATTTAAAATGTCCTTTGTTAAAAGTCGCGTGGCGTCTGATACATTCCTATTTAATTGTATGTTTCAGATGATACTTTTAATTATAATTTAATAGTTTATGTACCTTAACAGATCGTCATCAATAAATAAGGTTGCCATTCATGGATTCAAAAGTAGTTATTGAAAATATGTAAATTCGGTAGTTATTGATAGATTCATTCACAAAAAATATAGTACAATCATTAACAAATCCACCGACCATGCAGCTGTTTTTTCCATTATATGATAATATGTATAGTATGCTGATAATAATAATACGTCATCGTATGCTGATGAAAATATAGAAAATATTATTATTACCCTCGAATATGAAAGTTTAATTTAAATTGAAAGATTTGGTAGCAACCAGATGCAAGCCAATCCAGATACTGTTTGGATTCAAATCGAAAGCATACGATTTGTTGGTTTTGAATTCGAAGCAAGTTCCTGAAAAAAACGCTTCCGGTGACGTCCCTTCCGGTGACACCACAATCCTCACAAGTCCTCCACAAATACTAATTAAGTTGTGCTGATATACTACTTATATGTGTGTTGTCTTTGTAATAAATATTTTTTACATCCAGTCAAGGAAAACAATTATCAATAAACAATAGTGATTCAGTTTGATCATCTATTTGTAATTAAAGAACTGATAAAAACTTAAGATTATGATTATAAGCTATAATGAAATGTCTAACATCCTAATGAAATGCTGTTTTCCCATCCCCGTATTTTTTAAAATGTACAAACACTAATTGTCGATATTACAGTGTTATTGAGTATACATTTATTTAATGGGTGTGGATGCAATAGACCAAACTATTTGTCCTGAGGTGCAGGGAACGACCAAGTGTTCTATTGCAGGAGGCCAACCACCGAATGCAATAGAACACTTGGTCATTCCCAGCACCGAAGGACAAATAGTTTGGTCTATTGCATCCACACCCATTAAATAACTGTTTGATTTCCTAATTAAAAAGAAGCAAGGTAGTGGATATGAATTAAATATATTCATGCATATATTGTAGAAATATAGAATCTAACACAGGGGAGAATACAAGACACAGGCACTTGTTTCATTCAAAAAATATATGCCCCCTCCTCTTCCTTACATCAAGGTAAACATCTGCCCTTTACTCCTTCCCCATTCGCCTCAATATTTTTCGCTTATTTGTGATCCTTTCGCGGACCCAATTATATCGTTACACTCCCGAGATATTTCTCTTTTCGACCGCCACATTTAAATATAAATACCGGGACCCCCTCAGACGAATTGGACAAGAATATTCAGCGAAAGTCTCATTTTCTATTTTTCAGTCACTGAAACGGATACAGTCACTTCCGGTCCGTTCTAAATTGATTTAGAAACTAAATAAAAAGGTGTTTTAAAAATCAAATGTCAGTAATTTGGAGTTGAACATATTTTTATAATCTGCATTGGAACAATTATCTGTATTTTAAAGGCTTACTTTACATTTGAGAGGAGATGATCATGATGGCATTGTTACACATGGCCGGTCTAGAGAATTCCGAATGCATATGAAAAATCCAGCGGAAACCGGAAGTGGTTGTATTCGTTTCAGTGACTGAAAAATAGAAAATGCGACTTTCGCTGAATATTCTTGTCCAATTCGTCTGAGGGGGTCCCGGTATTTATATTTAAATGTGGCAGTCGAGAAGAGAAATATCTCGGGAATGTAACGATATAATTGGGTGAGCGAAAGGATCACAAATAAGCGAAAAATATTGAGGCGAAGTGGGGAAGGAGTAAAGGGCAGATGTTTACCTTGATGTAAGGAAGAGGAGAGGGCATATATTTTTTGAATGAAACAAGTGCCTGTGGTACAAGATAGGGAAATCTCCGACACCCGAGGGCTGCCGAGTTAGAGAACGATTGTAATCTGTGTCGCAGATTTCCTTTTCTTGTACTTTTTCCTGTGTTTGATTTTATTTCTCACTAAACACCTACTTTTTTTTGTTTACATTCCATCGAGTGTTTTCCCGCAATTTATTTTTCCATTGCTGAAGTACATATTCGATTTATCCATATGCAACTGTATCTCAGCAGTATTTCAAATGTATTTCATCATAAAGTACAATGTATTTAATAAAGATATTATAAATGTTACTACAACAGAGATAAATACCTGTAAAAAAATATTTGAATTTGGTCAAAGGGAGGTAATTTCTTTCTTTACGTTACTTACTAACAAGGGAGAGCACTCTATTATATTCTCAAAGTAAGCAAGCATTGACTGGAAGAGAGCCTGAAAAAAGAATCAAACACCGTGAAAGGTACACGTTAGTTAGCAGAATATAATACATCAATGAATTTAAAAATACTTATGTAGTAGAATCGTGGTTAATTGTTTATTTTAAAAAGGAAAAGCACGGAGAATTGGGGGGCAGTTGACATAAACTGTACAGCATGCATTTGCCGATAAAACGCTAAAAATAGGAACTGGTCTGTCTCAAAAGTGAGAAAAACTGATGAAAATGATTTATTTGTTGAATTAGATAACAATGAACAAGTGGAATACAGAGTAAAAAGTCCTAAATTTTTATATTACATATGTTTTTCAATATTATTATTTAAATATTAGAATTTTTAAACTTTATGAAAACAGAAATTTTTTAAAAATTTAGAAATTTTATGAAAACTGAAATTTTTGAAAAAAATTTGAAAATTTTGAAATCTTAAGAAAATTTTGATATCCTATGAAAAATTTGAATTTTTTGGAAATTTTTGAAGTTTTGAAATTTGTTGTTCAATGAAAAAACGGTTCAAAGGTCAGTTCAATAGTCTGTCGTGCAATAGTCTCTTGAAGACTATTGACGCGTCAATAGATCACAGGGGAGCAAAAAACGCAAAAATATCTTAAAATATGTAGTTACTTAAATAAACAAGAACAAATTTACAATTAGATAATAATCTTTATCATCCTTCCCTCCTGCTATATCTACTTGCTGACTCCATAAGCAAAACTCGTATCAAAGTTCGCGTGAGCTGACCTGGACTTATCAACAGTGAGCAGGAGTTATCACCAAATTCTCCCAACATTTAAACGATAATTCCTGTGAAGATGACAAAAGTAAATAAAATTCAGCAACACCATTAGCTAATTAACATTTTATTTTTTAAACATATATCAAATTAGGAACTGTCGTGTCAGCAATATCAACACACATCGTCTTACAAAAATGTACTTGTCACAATTCTTGATAACCTCTGCTGAGACTTCATAATTTTTACATCATAAGCGAGGTCGTGACCTTTATGTTTTCTAAAACGGAACGGCATTGGTAAACACAACCGGTGAATTGCCGACTTTGATGTTTGTAATAAAAAAAACCAATGAATATCACCATTAAAGGAAAAATTCAACAATCTTAACATTTATATAAACCTGTAAAAATGAATGGTATTTTTGCAAACTACTTATGAACTATGTTTTGGGGAAGCGTATTTTGAATATTTTGAATCAAGTGATTTTTCCCACGAAAATACAAATATAGATATATCCGTGTTTATTACATACTTAGTTCAAATAAAAGCATTTTTGTATGACCAATATGACTGGAAGTAATCTGTCCATATTTTCACACCCCGGGAAAATAACCGGTTATTGGATTACTACAAGATCATTTCCATATCGAGGGCCATATTGACCCGGGCCAATATGGGCCTCGACTTCGTCTCAGGCCAATATGGGAGTCTCTTTTCTAGATGTCGGAAGTATGTAATACATAGTTGAATACATGGGCATTTCCATATTGGCCCTCGACTGCGTCTCGGGCCAATATGGGGGTCTCGGGATGATAACCAGGCCAATATGGAAATGCCCATGTATTAATCTGTATATATTTCTTTTATTTTTCAACCAATTGATACATTTTCACATGCAATTTGAATTTATGTATGGTTTTCTACAAAACCTTTTTTACTGCTTTCATGCAATAGGTAACATATTTGTTGGTCTGGTTGTGAGGAAGTTGTATTATGATAATGATTGATGAATGTCTATAGAAACAACGTGCACATGTTATACATAATTATATCACCATTGTTAGCTCCCCGCTTTCTTTTGTCTGCAGTGTCATACTGCATTCCAAATGTCTTGTAATGTCTATTATACAAGATGGCATATGAGTCATTTGGAATCAGAATGAATGAATGAATGCACTTGATGACTCTGTAGCTTGATAGTGTAGAATGGTTTCGTTTAAATACATTTATTGTATTCATAATATGTATAAAAGATTTGTATTGAATGACGGTTGTGATTGATTATTTATAATAAATATAATTTAGAACTTCCGTGTGTCATAATATACATGTACGTTTTATATACAATGACAGGCTATTGTGGCTTTTATTTGATTTGTTCCTGTTGTTACATTTCTTGGCTTATGTCATATGAACACACAATATTGAAGTCAGGAGACATTCTCAATACAAAAAACCCCACAAAAATACCAATTACATTATGTAAGGCACAACAAAAAAACAACTTCCTGCAATGAAACTTAAAAATCGCACAAATACAGAGAATGGAACTATATTCCATGTCACAATTGCTCGACTTGAAAATAAGATTTACAAAAATAATTGCCTCCTATACATAAAAGACCACTTCAATATTCTGGTGTTTTAATAAAATGTGCTTTTTATAATAGCTTACGTGAGGAATTGTATGCTAAAATTCAAAATTATTGTAAAAATTTCATCAACTTGGATAATAAATCCAAATGTGTATGGTTAATGACCACTGAAGATATATTTTTAGTTGAAAATTTATGTCATTTTCTTATTCAAAGCACTTTTTTTTTTTTATATTTTAAACATCTTATTCAAAGCACTAAGTACGCCATACGGTTAATAGCTAATGGTTCCTTGAACGAATTTAAAATGTAAACATTAAGTATTATATAAAACATTCGTCACCTTGACAATGGTATGATTATTATTTTGATTCTGCAAATTTCTAAGCAAATTTTATTTGCAGAAGTTTGTCAATGTTTAAATACGATAAATATATTATAAATAGCCTTATCATTACAAAATATATCAATAAAACATATCAACATAAAAATAAATGTCTACTTTTGACAGCCAGGTTTCCAAAAGGGAGATAATCTAAACACAAATCGAACACACCCGTTACTCAATCTCCCCCGAAAGAGTTCGAATCTTGGGTCACGCGCGCATATCATTTGCATTACTGTTGTGCACAACAGAATTATCTGCTGTCAAATATTTTGCGATTTGCTCATAAATTGTGCTTTTGAGCAGATTTTTAATGTTATGCAGTTGATTTTAGTTAAATTAAGTGGCATATTAAGTAAAAATATTCAATAAAAAAATTCCACGATATTCGCCTTTCATATTACTTTAAAGGGTTGTTTTCTTTTATAAAACCACATAATAATTGATTATCTAAATCAATTATTATGTGGTTTTATGTAACAGTTATTGAAAATTTAATAATTCAGCAGTCGCAGAGGAATATAATTTATACCTATTCCTCACAATAAACAATTTTGAAAACACAACGACATTCGAGAAAATCGATAGAATGAAATGGCAGTTTTTACTGCTGTCTCTAATTGCCTTTCCGCTGCAGCAATACTATAAGATAGCACGAATCAAAGAACATGGATATATATACTAAAATAACTTTAAGACCGAAACTATATCGTTCGTGTAGAAATCGTGTGTTATGTCTACTTTTGGTGATAATATTTGGTTTAAATGTAATTAATTTTTCGCATAATATCTCAGTTTACCATGACAACGAAATTAGTAAGACCACGACAGAACATCGACGTATTAATGTGGAGGATGGATGTGCTTACCCTCCACAGAATGACGATGTGGATTACAATCCAAAAGTTGTGACAGAACCATGTGAAAATATGCAGATTTATGACAATTTATTTATTCATTTGCATAACGCAATTATTAATACTAACAAATTACATATGTTGAAAACAGGAATAGAACAGAATGTGCGAGAAACAGATGAAGTATCTGGTCATTTTACCACCCATGTAGGAAACGTTAAATTACATTCTGGGTTTTGTGCTCTTCAATGTAATTTTGATCTAGATGACTACACGATGCACGAGTTGTTTATACAAGACAATGTTAAACGATGGATAGATGGTGTTTTGGTAGTAGACCAGCCATTGGTCTACACTACTACCGAACTCGTGTTCACTGTAGCTGTACAAAGGTCTGATAATACCAACATATATGTCCTCATCAGGGAATGGTACAACATATTTATTGTTACTTATTTTCTTCAACAGACAGCCACGGAGTGTAAGATTAAAGTATTATTTGTTGACGATTGGCCAAAATCAAATCTTGATGACGCATGGGAAACTATGTTTGGTAGTATTCAAAGAATAGCGTTTATCAAACGGCCCCAATTATATAAAAACCTTGTGTGGATTATTCCGAAATCAAAAAGTCCAATGGGTGACATGCGACTGAAGATATTACCATTGATGGAATCATTTCAGACGTACGTGCTTCATAGACATGGATTGACGATAGCCAATAATAATAACTGTAAGAAGCTAAATATTCTTTTGGTGCAAAACAAAAGAGATTATAACTCAGATGTAGGGTTTGAAAGAGAAATTAAAAACGTACATGAAATATGGCAAGAAATTACACGAATTAATCCTGAACATAACACAACAGTGGTTCGAATAGAAGACCTTTCTCTTAAAAATCAATTGTCTTATATTTCACAAACTAATATTTTAATAGGCATGCACAGTACAGCAATGACATATATAATGTTTTTACCAAAACAGGCTGGAGTTATTGAATTGTTTCCAAAGGATACACTAACAACTAACAATCAATACAAAATTATCGCTAGATGGCGTCAGTTATATTATATTTCTTGGCAAAATACACAGCCTTGGAATGACATCGCTAAAGACGGCAGTACGTATATTCCTTTAAACGTTATTTCTTTTCTACTTCGAAAAACAGTCAAGAAAATTTGTAATATGTAAATTATGATAATAAAATTATATTCCATAATAATAATTCATGTTTCCAGTAATATTAAGGTATCATGGTAGTACTGATTTATAATGACCGACAATGGTGACATTTTTACTGTTTTCACCATTTTGGCTATATATTAACGTTGTTTGCTTAGCTATACGTGAGGGTTGGGATTTTACTTGCATGTGGAAAGCACTTGCATGACCGTATCATTTTCCTAAGAGGGGGATTTGGGTCGTCCATAAAACTAGTTTAAACCCGCCACATGTTATCGAAATGCCTGTGCCAAGCCAAGAAAGTGGGCGGTCATGTGTTTGCGTGATATTACCTCGTTCTACGATTGTTCTATTGGATTGGAACGTGTTCCGAAAGTGTGGTATTTTTTGTTTTTCATTTTATCGCCACTTTTATGAAAAGAACCTAAAAATATATAACATGTGCCAGTATTATCTAATCAGTATAAATATATCCTATGTATATAGCAAACTGGTTCATGATTATTTCTTAATTCTGTACTGGAGCCGTCGTGGACGTGATCGTATGTTAGTTGGATCTACAACTACCTATGCAATCGGTGCCTATCCCCACTGATGTTGTGGATTCGACTGCCGCTCAGGGCTAGGTGAACAACATTATGTGATAAAGTTTGTCAGTGACTTGTGGCAGGTCGGTGGTTTTCTCGGGTTCTCCACCATTACAGCTCACCTCCACGATATAACTGAAATATTGTTGAAAGTGGCGTTAAACACCAAAAAACCAAATTAATTATTTACTACCTTAACTTGAACAATATTTCTTTGTATGACCTCAATAATAGTAAGCGATTTTAAGAATTCATTTTAAATATGTATGTTTGACCTGTTACTACTAGATTTATCAATTCTAGATAATTTCTGTTAACATAGAATTTTTATTTATTTTCTATTAATGTCAGCACAATGACCATTGAATGCTATGTCTCGATAGGTATGCATTTATGGTTGTACATTTGATAAATGTTTAACGTTTCCTGTTTGTGATAATTTAAGCAATTAAGGTAGAATTTTATTATTTTGCTTGTAAATGATTGGAGGTTAATAAAAGATTTTAAGGCTGTATTTATCTTTATGTATTATATTCCGTTGTTTCGTGATACATTTACTTTAATTTCTACTAATCATTGCTGCTCCACCTATAACACCTTGAGTTGTTGAAAATCGACGAAAATTTGTGTCGAATCAAGATGGGGCTATTATTTTCACAGTTTTCCGGTTGTTGACTGATTTTGTCTGTTTATATAATTATGAGTTTTGACTTTCCCTTTGTAAGATTGTTCGGAGTTCGGTGATTTTGTTATTACCCTTATTCAGTTCAATACCGGTATACATTCACGCACATTGCATCTGTTACGGACGCAGAACGTTATTTCCTGCCGACAAATTGATTAAGATATTTTAAAATCGCCAAATTAAGCTACAAGATTCGAAGCGTCAATATGATTAGAAGTGCGAACCACCTTGACGAATAGGATTTTTATCTTGATTGCCCTGTTTAAATCATATTTAGTTTTTACTTTTACAGTCACCTTTGTACGCAGAAAAAAGAGAAAATGTGAAGGTGCCAAAAGGTAATTAGAAGCCGTAAGTCAAAGAACAGACAATATAATGGTCAAAAGCGAACGAACAAACAATGATGTAGAAAATAAAGGTAATAACAAAATTACCGAACTCCGAACAATCTTATAAAGGGAAAGTCAAAACTCATAATTATATAAACAGACAAAATCAGTCAACAACCGGAAAACTGTGAAAACCGTAATGACCCTGACTTGGTACAGGCATTTCTAAAGAAATGGTGGGTTGAATCAGATTTTAAGGCGCCAAACCTCCCGCTCTCATTACGGTTCAAAGGTTCCGGCTGTCACTGTAACAGTATTTAAATACAGGAACAAAATAGGTAAAATAGTTGTCAAAGCAGTACCATATTCGGTGACGTAAATGTCAAAAATACTTTTACGTCACACATTGACAAAAAAATTATTGACATTTGCGACTTCTTTATCTTTATACATTTTCACTATATGAAAATGCATCGCTTATAATTTTTTCTGCAGAGACGGAATATATTTCGACAAGATATTGGTATCGGAATATAAACTTTTTAAGAGATCGAATAAGGCGAATCTTTTTATAGCCCTGGTCCAGTAGCCTGTTTCTCAGATGAAGATGACGTTTCAGGAAATCAGAATAATTGCTACTGGCCCTTGCATAACGAATCAATTGCGAGATGTAAACACCATATGCAGGAGAAACTGGTATATTGCTGCACATGTTTGGAAAATTTATGATTTTAAAATTGAAGTCGTCCCGCTTATCATAAATTTTAGTACTGAGTTGACCACTGTCGTCAAATTCGAGGTATAAGTCCAAAAATGATGCGGACGAAGCTGTATCGGTGGTCTCTTTAACTTCCAGCTCTGGAGGATATATCAATGGAAGAAATTCTGCAAATCTAGAATTATTGATAGATAAAACGTCATCAATATACCTGTATGTGAAATTAAAGGCTCTAGCCTCATGAATCTTCTTATCTTTTACAAGCTTTTGAAGAAACTCCGACTCATATGAGTATAAAAATAAATCGGCTAGAAGAGGGGCACAATTCGTACCCATTGGTATGCCGACGACCTGCTGAAACAGTGTCCCTCCAAAGGAGACAAATATGTTATCGATGAGGAACTCCAGCATACTGATCACTTGTTCCTCGGAGTAGCATGTTTTACCTTTATGAATTTTGTTTGAAAAATATGTGGAATTGTAGCCTAACACAACAAATTTTGAGCCGCTGAAGATGGAGCAACACGAACACCACTCGGATGTAGGGTACATCGTGTTACTCTTCTAACAAACCCAGTGCTAAGTCAGGAATGAGGAAAGGATCAGATTGTGATTACGACAAACGAAACATATCCGTCATCATTTGTGACACAGAACATAAGTAGCAGTTAATCAAGTCATGGAGGCGAGCGTAAATCTTTCGAAGTTATGCCTTCAACTTAGCCACTAGGAACCCTTGGTTCAGTAGCTTCCCTGTTAGTAGCAACTCTCTATCAAGGAAATTATGATAGAAACCACGAGCTCTGGAATATTGGATAAATTGAGATATATATATATATATATAAATAGTCTACTGGAATGTCGCTACCTATAAATGTAAAGTTCACAATGGGAAATCGAAATCATCTCTCTTGTCGTAGTTTTGTTCTTAACCAGCATTGACTGTCAATTTCGAGGTTGAGGTCTAATATTATTTTCCAAAGATACCATTTTCCCATAATATTAACAGTATCTCATGAGACCATGCTGTAACATATGCATTTTCGCTATCTAAAAACGCTGTTAACATGGTACCATTTTGTAATTTGGCTGTTACTGATTTTAATACAAATAAATGGTCGATTGTTGAGCTTCCTTTCTGACCACTAATTTGACATTCTGTAAAGCTAGGTTATTATGTTACTCTTGCATCTATTATTCTCAAATAACTTTTCAATGTTACTAGTCACGATAACGTCACTAGTGCTAACAAAATCTTCCGGGTAGCTCCCTTTCCTTGGTAAAAACATTACATACTACTGTTCTTCTAGGTTCCAGGAATGATCTCTTCTTCCAAAACTATCTTAAAAAATCAATAGATTATTGTCAAGTCCTTTTCCTCCATACTTTATAATTTCATTTAACATTCGTCGATTCCTGCTCTCTTATTGTTTCTCAATCGTGTTTTAGCTTAAAATTTAATCTTCAGTAATTTTATCATTAATGTTTAAATCTCATCCGTTTCGTCTCTTCTGTTTGTGATTTCGTTGAATTTAATTGTAATCAGATTTGATCATACATTATCCAATTTGTCGAACGATTATAAAAACAATTCAGATCTTCAAAGTACCCAACAGTTTCCATTTAAGTGTTTTCTGGATCAAACAGTTTATTTCCGCTTTTATCCTAATGACAAAAAAAATCATTCTTATCATTTCGTAAATTTGATTTCCTCATTTTCCATATTACATTATATTTCTTCCTTTCTCACTTATGAAATACTTTTAAGCTTTCGTTCAGCTTCAATTGTTTCTGCTTCCTTAAGCATAATTCGCACAGTTTCTTGCTGTGCAACATAGTTTTAATGTTAATTTAATTAAGTATGTATCCTTGACCTGAATCACATCAATGTATTTATTTCTCGCTTCTCATTTTTCTCATTTCTCATTTTTGTATACTACATTTCTTGCTCTCTCAGTGTTATTTTCCAACATTTGTTTCAGCAGAAAAATCATTTAACAATTTTCTAGCTGATTTGACCGATATTGTTGCATTGGTGTATATAGTTTTCCATCACTGTTTAATTGTTAGTGTAATACTGTGTATATCTTTTCCAGTGAGTATGTTGTGTTATATTCAATTTCCACGTTTCATGCTGTTTCTTCTGACTATCACTAAATGTCAATGTTACTTCTATACTATTGTGGTCAATTTGTCTCTTTCCTGACTGGTACGTTGTCATATATACACATCGTTTCTACATACTGGTCACATTTTTAAAAATATGAATTGATTTCAACAGAAGTACGCCGCACTAGTGTTAGGTGTACATGTATACTCCCCATTTATGTAGGAACACACTTGTTAAAAAGGGCGACTGGTGAACCCATTCATAAGTGTCCGTTCAGCTATCTTTAATTCATCATTTAACTTTAAATTCACTGGTAACTTCATTAGATAAAAGCTAATTATATACAATTCACAACACTATTGTAAAAAGTGAAATAATTTGCATCAAAGCCACTTTAAACAGATCTTGTTAATATGCATTTTTATATATTAAGCCAACAACATACATGTTCTTAAACTTTGTACCCCTGTGCCATTAGTCTGACTTAGGCAGGAAGTGTCAAATCAAAAGAGACAGGTATTATATATATATGAGTTAGATTGCTGTCAAATTATAATATTAAGTATATATGTACCATCTACACACGCTTATACACATGTCTTACGTCTATCCCTAGATTTGCCTTACGAGACAAGGTAACACTACGACTATTGAAGCTCCTTTTTTAGGGAGTGGATGTAGTCGAGTGGTCTAGGGCGCTGGACGTAAGGCTAAGCGAATGGTGCTGCAGTGTAACAATGGTGTGGGTTCAAATCCCGTCGATATATATATATACGTCTGAAAATTAAACCAAACAGTGTTAGAATTAGATTTTAGAGCTGTCAAATTTTTGTTCTTCCCTCGACAGAATTTGAACCCACACCATTGATACACTGCAGCACCATTCGCTTAGCCTTACGTCCAGCGCCCTAGACCACTCACACTCCCTTTCAAAGGAGCTTCAATAGTCGTAGTGTTACCTTGTCTCGTAAGGAAATCTAGGGATAGACGTAAGACATGTGTATAAGCGTATGTAGATGGTACATATATACTTAATATTATAATTTGACAGCAATCTAACTCAGCAATTTTTAATATATTGTATAGGATAATGAAGAATTCATTATACAGTCACAGGAAATAAAGTATAGTATACAAGCGTCTAGAAAGCAAGTGACAACCATACAATATATCTGTCCCACTGGATTTCAAAGTTACTTTAAAGGATACTAGGTTAATATATATATACGTCTGAAAATTAAACCAAACAGTGTTAGAATTAGATTTTTAAGCTGTCAATTTTTTGTTCTTCCCTCGACGGGATTTGAACTCACACTATTGATACACTGCAGCACCAATCGCTTAGCCTTATGTCCAGCGCCCTAGACCACTCGATATATAGAAGTCTAGAAGATTGTGCAACGATACCGATAAAGATGTTACAAAAAATATATTGACAAAATTTTTGATCAACAAATGGCTGTTGATCGAAAATTTTGTCAATATATTTTTTGTAACATCTTTATCGGTATCGTTGCACAATCTTCTAGACTTCCATAATTTATTTTGTTTGTGCTGCATCGTCATGTCTCGACGATCCGTTACTCATTAAGTTCTCTGGTTGGTAGATTCCCTTAGACTTTATATATATATATATGTATATATCCAATTCACACAGAAATTCAGCAGCACACATACAGGAGAAGAAATCATCATATACTGCAATGCCAACAGTAGTATATGGGTATAGTTCAGTTATCACTTGCGGAGGATCGATGAGGATCAGACCATTGCGCATGCTTGACCGGAAGTGACGTCAGTTACGCAATATCCGTCCTAGTGGGGCCTTTTTCACCGGAAGTGACAAAGTCACGTGACCGGAAGAGGCCCTGTCCGGTCTTACTTTTTTTCCCCATACTTTTTTCCCGTACTTTTTTGTCCGTACTTTTTTCCCCGTACTTTTTGCTTCCAGTACTTTTTTTTTAAATTTTTTCCCGTACTAATCCCCCCCCCGTATTTTTTTTCTTGTATTTTTTTTTACCGTAATTTTTTTCCCGTACTTTTTTTTTCCACGTATTTTTTTTCCCGTATTTTTTTCACCGTACTTTTTTTTCCCGTACTATTTTCCCGTACTTTTTCAAAAGTAGCGACGTTTGAAATCCAACGTATTAAAATATCAGTGAGTTGTTTTTTTATTACATGTCGTTATAACACAGTTCATGTTCCTTGCAGAATATCCATTCAAACGTCACCCGTAGGGCTTCCCCTGGACGGGTGGCGTGCGCGTATGCGCGATCTGAAGGGATCAAAAATGAATTTATTTAACCTAAAAGAGGATTGAAATGTTTTTTAGTACCAACCAATCATATCACTGGAAATTGAACCAATCACAAGTCGCCATTTACGGCCGATTATCCAATCAGATTGTAAGAAGAGGGGTGTCATGTAATACGTTCGCGTCCGAACAATATATACATTTTTTTTCATTTTTTTCAATTTTTCTTTTTTTTTTTCATTTCATTTTTTTTTCATTTTTTTTTTCATTTTTTTTATATCAGTCTTATTATTTCTGATTTTTTTTTTCATACAACATTTTCAACAAGTAACAACACAAAATTCTATACAATGGTTGTCGCTTCCACTGGATTTTCTAAGAACCTGGTGACTAATTGTTCGTTTTTGGTATATTTTTCGTGAAATTTCTATCTATAGCGACTTTCTTGATTCCATCCTCTAATTTTCGTGTTTATTCAACATCTTAATCACTATTTTGTTGACTTGTTGCAGTTTTGTCGTAGATGTTTACGTTGATGTGTGATATTTTCATAATGTGTTTCGTTTTGTTTTTGTTTGTAACGTGTTTTGTGTGGAATTTCAACCCTACTGCTGCTGCTGCTGCTCTGTATTTTCCAAATATTTCCACTATTCAACTGACCTTGTTCCATATTTTCCAAATCATTTCACTATTTTCTTCCGTATTTTTCATATCTTTTCTGTCTTTTCTTCCATATTTTCCAAATCATTTCAATATTCAACTTACTTTTCTTCCGTATTTTCCATTTCTTTTCACTATTCAACTTGGGTTTCTTCCATAATGTCCATATCTTTTAACTATTTGACTTGTCTTTCTTCCATATTTTCCATATCATTTCACAATTTTCTTCTGTATTTTCCATATCTTATAGCTACTCGACTTGCCTTTCTTTCTTGTTTTCCATATCATTTCACTATTCAACTTACTTTTCTTCCGTATTTTCCATATCATTTCACATTTTAACTTACTTTTTTTCCATATTTTCCAGTTATTTGCCCCTTCCCCACCATTTTATTTTCATCATCTGTGTCCTATAACCTTATTATGTTCTACAAACTAGCCCTTTCACTTCTTATCTGCCCCTTCCCCGCTATTTTATTTTCATAATTACATTATTTATTTCAATAATTACATTTCTTACAAAAGTTTGCCACCATTTTATTTTCCAAATCTTTTCATTATTCAACTGACTTTTCTTCCGTATTTTCCATATCTTTTCACTATTCAGCTTGGGTTTCTTCCATAATGTCCATATCTTTTAACTATTTGACTTGTCTTTCTTCCATATTTTCCATATAATTTCACAATTTTGTTCTGTATTTTCCATACCTTATATCTATTCGACTTCTCTTTCTTCCTTGTTTTCCATATCATTTCACTATTCAACTTACTTTTCTTCCGTATTGTTCATATCATTTCACATTTCAACTAGGGTTTCTTCCGTATTTTCCATATCATTTCACATTTCAACTTGGGTTTCTTCCATATTTTTCATATCTTTTCACTATTTTCTTCTGTATTTTTCAAATTTTCCATATCATTTCACATTTCAACTTGGGTTTCTTCCGTATTTTCCATATCATTTCACATTTCAACTTGGGTTTCTTTCATATTTTTCATATCTTTTCACTATTTTCATCTGTATTTTCCGTATTTTCCATATCATTTCACATTTCAACTTACTTTTTTTCCATATTTTCCAGTTATTTGCCCCTTCCCCACCATTTTATTTTCATCATCTGTGTCCTATAACCTTATTATGTTCTACAAACTAGCCCTTTCACTTGTTATCTGCCCCTTCCCCGCTATTTTATTTTCATAATTACATTATTTATTTCAATAATTACATTTCTTACAAAAGTTTGCCACCATTTTATTTTCCAAATCTTTTCACTATTCAACTGACTTTTCTTCCGTATTTTCCATATCTTTTCACTATTCAGCTTGGGTTTCTTCCATAATGTCCATATCTTTTAACTATTTGACTTGTCTTTCTTCCATATTTTCCATATAATTTCACAATTTTGTTCTGTATTTTCCATACCTTATATCTATTCGACTTCTCTTTCTTCCTTGTTTTCCATATCATTTCACTATTCAACTTACTTTTCTTCCGTATTGTTCATATCATTTCACATTTCAACTAGGGTTTCTTCCGTATTTCCCATATCATTTCACATTTCAACTTGGGTTTCTTCCATATTTTTCATATCTTTTCACTATTTTCTTCTGTATTTTTCAAATTTTCCATATCATTTCACATTTCAACTTACTTTTCTTACGTATTTTCCATATCATTTCACATTTCAACTTGGGTTTCTTCCATATTTTTCATATATTTTCACTATTTTCATCTGTATTTTCCAAATTTTCCATATCATTTCACATTTCAACTTACTTTTTTTCCATATTTTCCAGTTATCTGCCGCTTCCTCGCCATTTTATTTTCATTATCCGTGTCCTATAACCTTATTATTTTCTATGAACTAGCCCTTTCACTGCTTATCTGCCCCTTCTCCGCCATTCTAATTTCATAATTACATTATTTATTTCAATAATTACATTTCTTACAAAAGTATGCCACCATTTTATTTTCCAAATCTTTCCACTATTCAACTTACCTTTCTTCCATATTTTCCAAATCTTTTCATTATTTTCTTCCGTATTTTTCATATCTTTTCTGTCTTTTCTTCCATATTTTCCAAATCATTTCAATATTCAACTGACTTTTCTTCCATATTTTCCATATCTTTTCACTATGCAACTTATTTTTCTTCCATACTTTCCAAATCTTATCACTATTCAACTTTCTTTTCTTCCATATTTTTCATACTAGAGTAGTAGTACAAAATGGCCCATTGTTGTTTGTCATTCGATTTACGGCTTCTGATTATTCATTTAGTATCTTTTGGTCATTGTGTTGTTTGTCATTCGATTGATGGCTTCTGATTATTCCTATAGTATCCTCTAGTTTTTCGTGTAAGGGGACATTTTGTACTACTACTCTAGTAAGAAAAATGCGCGGTAAAATAACGTCACTTCCTGTGACGTCACTTCCGGTCACGTGACTGACGTCACTTCCGGTCACGTCACTTCTGGACACGTGACTTTCGGTGACGTCATTTCCGGTGACGTCTCATTCGGTAGCACACCTTTCCCAAATTATGATGGTCTACAGGTTCACTACCACTGCAATGCTCACAGAGTAATGATGAAGAACCCTATTATATTTTGAAAACCAATAATCCGGTTATTTTGGGGGATTTTTTGGGGGGGAGAACCTCTATACTGTTATGTATTTATTGCAATATAATCACTGCTATTGTTGTCTATGACACGTAAACAGGATCCACACATGTAATACTATAATAATTTTAACTGAACACCAGTTATTTAATGATGATTTTTTTTATATAAATGATGGGAAATGTTTTACTACATAGTATCAGATAAAAATGGTGAAATATATCAACGTTCGTACAGTGTTATCAACGTAGACGTTCACTGTTGGATGATCAGCAATTGGTCAAATTTATCAATATATTTCAGCCTGGTAGTAGATTGGTAAGACAATTCATATTTAATCATCAGCTTTTGTAAAGGAGCTAAAACCATCTCATTGGGCAACATTGTATTAATGTGGTTGCTTTTAGAAGCTATAACATGCTGTAGTATTGATAGTAAAAAGAGATTCTGGGCTGAAATTGAAAATTTAGGAAAATAATAAAACTTGTAAAAAATAGATTCTGTGACGAAAATGAATTTTATTTTTTTGAAAAAGTACGGGAAACTGATACGCGGAAAATGACGTCACGTACGCGGAAACCAAGCAACGTTGCATTTCAAACGTTGTGGTTTGAAAAAGTACGGTAAAATGAAATGTCTTATGACGTCATGTACGCGGAAAACTAGTAACGTGGCAAGTTATATTCTTTTTACAGAGTTTTAATATGTTTATATAGATTTCACTGTTCTGAGAGTAAACACCACAATATCATAGTCATGGCGTATGAAGTTAGGATTTTAATCATTCTTTTATATTTCCAGAATTAGCAAAACAGGATTAATCTTGGAAAATCAGCAAACGTGGAGAGAAGAAAATTCTGATTTGAAAGAATCATTAGAAACAATGAAAAAGATATGGAACATATGGAAGAAACGTAAGTTGAATAGTGAAAAAATATGAAATATACGGAAGAAAAGTAAGTTGAAAAGTGAAAAGATACGAAAAATATGGAAGAAAAGTAAGTTCAAAAGTGAAAAGATATTGAAAATGCGGAAGGAAATTGCGAAATGATATGGAAAATATGGAAGAAAAGTATTTTGAAATGTGAAATGATTTGGAAAATACAGAAGAAAATAGAGATAAGATAGGGAAAATATGAAATAAAAAAAGTAAAATAAGTTGAATAGTGAAAAGGTATCGAAGATATGGAAGAAAAGTCAGTTGAATAGTGAAATGATTTAAAAAATATGGAAGAAAGGTAGGTTGAATAGTGGAAAGATTTGGAAAATACAGAAGAAAAAGTAAGTTGAATAATGAAAAGATAGGGAAAATATGGAAGAAAGGCAAGTCGAATAGTGATAAGATATGAAAAATATGGAAGAAAAGAAAGTTGAATAGTGATAAGATTTGGAAAGCATGAAAGAAAAATAAATTGAATAGTGAAAAGATATGGAAAATATGGAAGAAAAGACGGAAAAGATATGAAAAATACGGAAGAAAATAGTGAAAAGATAGGGAAAATACAGAAGAAAATTGTGAAATGATGTGAAAAATATGGAAGAAAAGTAAGTTGAAATGTGAAATGTTATGGAAAATATGGCAGAAAATAGTGAAAAGATATGGAAAATATGGAAGAAAATAGTGAAATATATGGAAATTATCGAAGAAAAGTAGGTTGAATTGTGAAATGATATGAAAAATATGGATGAAAAGTCAGTTGAATAGTAAAAAGATTTGGAAAATACAGAAGAAAATAGTGAAAAGATATATAAAATATGGAAGAAAGGCAAGTCGAATAGTGATAAGATATGAAAAATATGGAAGAAAAGAAAGTTGAATAGTGATAATATTTGGAAAGTATGGAAGAAAAATAAGTTGAATAGTGAAAAGATATGGAAAATATGGAAGAAAAGTCAGAAAAGATATGAAAAATACGGAAGAAAATAATGAAAAGATTTGGAAAATATGGAAGAAAGGTAAGTTGAATAGTGTAAAGATTTGGAAAATAAAATGGTGGCAAACTTTTGTAAGAAATGTAATTATTGAAATAAATAATGTAATTATGAAAATAAAATGGCGGGGAAGGGGCAGATAACTGGAAAATATGGAAAAAAGTAAGTTGAAATGTGAAATGATATGGAAAATTTGGAAAATACAGAAGAAAATAGTGAAAAGATATGAAAAATATGGAAGAAACCCAAGTTGAAATGTGAAATGATATGGAAAATATGGAAGAAACCCAAGTTGAAATGTGAAATGATATGGAAAATACAGAAGAAAAGTAAGTTGAATAGTGAAATGATATGAAAAACAAGGAAGAAAGGCAAGTCGAATAGCAATAAGATATGGAAAATACAGAAGAAAATTGTGAAATGATATGGAAAATATGGAAGAAAGACAAGTCAAATAGTGAAAAGAGATGAACATTATGGAAGAAACCCAAGTTGAATAGTGAAAAGAAATGGAAAATACGGAAGAAAAGTAAGTTGAATATTGAAATGATTTGGAAAATATGGAAGAAAAGACAGAAAAGATATGAAAAATACGGAAGAAAATAGTGAAAAGATTTGGAAAATATGGAAGAAATGTAGGTTGAATAGTTGAAAGATTTGGAAAATAAAATGGTGGCAAACTTTTGTAAGAAATGTAATTATTGAAATAAATAATATAATTATGAAAATAAAATGGCGGAGAAGGGGCAGATAACCAGTGAAAGGGCTAATCCTTAGAAAATAATAAGGTTATAGGACACGGATAATGAAAATAAAATGGCGGGGAAGGGGCAGATAACTGGAAAATATGGAAAAAAAGTAAGTTGAAATGTGAAATGATATGGAAAATTTGGAAAATACAGATGAAAATAGTGAAAAGATATTAAAAATATGAAAGAAACCCAAGTTGAAATGGGAAATGATATGGAAAATACGGAAGAAACCCAAGTTGAAATGTGAAATGATATGGAAAATATGGAAGAAAGACAAGTCAAATAGTGAAAAGATATGGACATTATGGAAGAAACCCAAATTGAATAGTGAAAATAAATGGAAAATACGGAAGAAAAGTAAGTTGAATATTGAAATGATTTGGAAAATATGGAAGAAAAGACAGAAAAGATATGAAAAATACGGAAGAAAAGAAAGTTGAATAGTGATAATATTTGGAAAGTATGGAAGAAAAATAAGTTGAATAGTGAAAAGATATGGAAAATATGGAAGAAAAGTCAGAAAAGATATGAAAAATACGGAAGAAAATAATGAAAAGATTTGGAAAATATGGAAGAAAGGTAAGTTGAATAGTGTAAAGATTTGGAAAATAAAATAGTGGCAAACTTTTTTAAGAAATGTAATTATTGAAATAAATAATGTAATTATGAAAATAAAATGGCGGGGAAGGGGCAGATAACTGGAAAATATGGAAAAAAGTAAGTTGAAATGTGAAATGATATGGAAAATTTGGAAAATACAGAAGAAAATAGTGAAAAGATATGAAAAATATGGAAGAAACCCAAGTTGAAATGTGAAATGATATGGAAAATATGGAAGAAACCCAAGTTGAAATGTGAAATGATATGGAAAATACAGAAGAAAAGTAAGTTGAATAGTGAAATGATATGAAAAACAAGGAAGAAAGGCAAGTCGAATAGCTATAAGATATGGAAAATACAGAAGAAAATTGTGAAATGATATGGAAAATATGGAAGAAAGACAAGTCAAATAGTGAAAAGAGATGAACATTATGGAAGAAACCCAAGTTGAATAGTGAAAAGAAATGGAAAATACGGAAGAAAAGTAAGTTGAATATTGAAATGATTTGGAAAATATGGAAGAAAAGACAGAAAAGATATGAAAAATACGGAAGAAAATAGTGAAAAGATTTGGAAAATATGGAAGAAATGTAGGTTGAATAGTTGAAAGATTTGGAAAATAAAATGGTGGCAAACTTTTGTAAGAAATGTAATTATTGAAATAAATAATATAATTATGAAAATAAAATGGCGGAGAAGGGGCAGATAACCAGTGAAAGGGCTAATCCTTAGAAAATAATAAGGTTATAGGACACGGATAATGAAAATAAAATGGCGGGGAAGGGGCAGATAACTGGAAAATATGGAAAAAAAGTAAGTTGAAATGTGAAATGATATGGAAAATTTGGAAAATACAGATGAAAATAGTGAAAAGATATTAAAAATATGAAAGAAACCCAAGTTGAAATGGGAAATGATATGGAAAATACGGAAGAAACCCAAGTTGAAATGTGAAATGATATGGAAAATATGGAAGAAAGACAAGTCAAATAGTGAAAAGATATGGACATTATTGAAGAAACCCAAATTGAATAGTGAAAATAAATGGAAAATACGGAAGAAAAGTAAGTTGAATATTGAAATGATTTGGAAAATATGGAAGAAAAGACAGAAAAGATATGAAAAATACGGAAGAAAATAGTGAAAAGATTTGGAAAATATGGAAGAAAGGTCAGTTGAATAGTGGAAATATTTGGAAGATACACAAAGCGCAGCAGCAGCAGCAGCAGCAGTAATAGGGTTGAAATTCCACCCAAAACACGTTACAAACAAAAACAAAACGAAACACATTATGAAAATATCACACATTAACGTAAGCATCTATGACAAAACTGCAACAAGTCAACAAAATAGTGATTAAGATGTTGAATAAACACGAAAATTAGAGGATGGATTCAAGAAAGTCGTTATCGATAGAAAGTTCACGAAAAATATACCAAAAACGAACAATTAGTCACCAGGCTCTTAAAAAATCCCGTGGAAGCGACAACCATTGTACAGAATTGTATGTTGTTACTTGTTCAAAATGTTGTATGAAAAAAAATATCAGAAATAATAAGCATGATATAAAAAAAGGACAATTTAAAAAAAAAAAATTAGATATATATTTAGTGTAGATATAACCTAGATATATATATATTTAGTGTAGATATAACCTAGAAATATATATTTAGTGTAGATATAACCTAGATATATATTTAGTGTATATATAACCTAGGTATATATTTAGTGTAGATATAACCTAGATATATATTTAGTGTAGATATAACCTAGATATATATTTAGTGTAGATATAACCTAGATATATATTTAGTGTAGATATAACCTAGATATATATTTAGTGTATATATAACCTAGATATATATTTAGTGTAGATATAACCTATATATATATTTAGTGTAGATATAACCTAGATATATATTTAGTGTAGATATAACCTAGATATATATTTAGTGTAGATATAACCTAGATATATATTTAGTGTACAAGATGTGTTTTGGAATAACCACCATTACGAACAAAGAAGAATATTGGAAAACCAAATAAATGAAGTCTTTTAGAGGAAGTAATCCAACCGGCCTAAACATGGTAGCAAAATCAGCTAACACTACTTTCCCTGAGTGAGATGAGCATTAATTCGAATAAATTACATTAATTATTAACTGTAAATTTTAGGTATAAATATATCAGTTGTACCATTTTAGTGTAGAAGCACTGACTACTGGATTGTGTTGGTTTTTTTTTAATAAGACCAGAATAAGCAGGTGGCATTTCACAAGAACGTCTTCGATATTGATAAAAAAAATGTTTTTTTAAATAAAATCATTGTCAATTTAATATGCAAACAATCGGGCCAATTTCTAACTATATTTCACTTTATTTTATCTCCATACTAAACGTTGAGTTCTGTCACAGTTGTGGTATGAGAAGTGCGATCAATTGACTGTGGAAAATGTTAACATTCACTTTTTAGACGTTCTTTATGTCTATACCAAGTCTTTAATTCTGCTACAGTTGTGGGAAGTTCCCGTCCCATCGTCTCGGGTAATAATAATAAAGACAGTGTCACAATAACATTCATAGCGGCAAATATTGCAGCAGGTCCCCAAGATATGTATTCTGCCTGAAATTACACATTGTCATTAATTGATAATACTTCTGTACCATAAAACTTGCTATGCACTGTTAGTTAGCAATTATAATATTTTTGAATGTAATCATTATTTATGTTATATTTTCAATATTTCATACAAAACTTCCAAATTAGCACTCCATAGATAGCTTTAGGCAGAGGCGTAGGAGTGGATCGTAGAGTGAGGGACAAGCTTTTTGATGGAACCTGAAAGTGGGGTGGAAGTCGTGAAAGTGACGAGAAAGTTGGGGGACAACATTGTAAGTGCACTGGAAATTATATTGTGTATAATCTTTTAATATTAACATACACAACTTGACGTGTGTAAAACATATATATAAATTAAATCGACATTTTGCCAAACATAGAATTTTTTTTTTATCCTTCACTTACCAATGTGATAGCGAACGGTGATAGCATAGAGCCTATCCTTGATACAGTCGACGCCATACCAAGACCAACGTTTCTGAAATAGACATACTTTGTATTTGCATCACAAAATTAATGTGTATGTTTGCATAACTATATCGTGTATGCTTTGATTTTGACAAACATTTCCAGTGGCAGTTAAGCATCGTTTCCTGGGGTGTCATATCCTCTCCTTATTTCTGTATGGTTTGTAGATATTGTTGAACTTGTTCTGTATGGTTTGTAGATATTGTTGAACTTGTTCTGTATGGTTTGTAGATATTGTTGAACTTGTTCTGTATGGTTTGTAGATATTGTTGAACTTGTTCTGTATGGTTTGTAGATATTGTTGAACTTGTTCTGTATGGTTTGTAGATATTGTTGAACTTGTTCTGTGTGGTTTGTAGATATTGTTAAACTTGTTCTGTATGGTCTGTAGATATTGTTGAACTTGTTCTGTATGGTTTGTAGATATTGTTGAACTTGTTCTGTATGGTTTGTAGATATTGTTAAACTTGTTCTGTATGGTTTGTAGATATTGTTGAACTTGTTCTGTATGGTTTGTAGATATGGTTGAACTTGTTCTGTATGGTTTGTAGATATTGTTGAACTTGTTCTGTATGGTTTGTAGATATTGTTGAACTTGTACTGTATGGTTTGTAGATATTGTTGAACTTGTTCTGTATAGTTTGTAGATATTGTTGAACTTGTTCTGTATGGTTTGTAGATATTGTTGAACTTGTTCTGTATGGTTTGTAGATATTGTTGAACTTGTTCTGTATAGTTCGTAGATATTGTTGAACTTGTTCTGTATAGTTTGTAGATATTGTTGAACTTGTTCTATATGGTTTGTAGATATTGTTGAACTTGTTCTGTATGGTCTGTAGATATTGTTGAACTTGTTCTGTATGGTTTGTAGATATTGTTGAACTTGTTCTGTATGGTCTGTAGATATTGTTGAACTTGTTCTGTGTGGTTTGCAGATATTGTTAAACTTGTTCTGTATGGTTTGTAGATATTGTTAAACTTGTTCTGTATGGTTTGTAGATATTGTTAAATTTGTTCTGTATGGTTTGTAAATATTGTTGAACTTGTTCTGTATGGTTTGTAGATATTGTTAAACTTGTTCTGTATGGTTTGTAGATATTGTTGAGCTTGTTCAGTATAGTTTGTAGATATTGTTGAACTTGTTCTGTATGGTTTGTAGATATTGTTGAACTTGTTCTGTATGGTTTGTAGATATTGTTGAACTTGTTCTGTATGGTTTGTAGATATTGTTGAACTTGTTCTGTATGGTTTGTAGATATTATTGAACTTGTTCTGTATGGTTTGTTGATATTGTTGAACTTGTTCGGTATGGTCTGTAGATATTGTTGAAACTTGTTCTGTATGGTTTGTAGATATTGTTGAACTTGTTCTGTGTGGTTTGTAGATATTGTTGAACTTGTTCTGTATGGTTTGTAGATATTGTTAAACTTGTTCTGTATGGTTTGTAGATATTGTTGAACTTGTTCTGTATGGTTTGTATATATTGTTAAACTTGTTCTGTATGGTTTGTAGATACTGTTAAACTTGTTCTGTATGGTTTGTAGATATTGTTGAACTTGTTCTGTATGGTTTGTATATATTGTTAAACTTGTTCTGTATGGTTTGTAGATATTGTTAAACTTGTTCTTTGTTCTGAATGGTTTGTAGATATTGTTGAACTTGTTCTGTATGGTTTGTAGATATTGTTGAACTTGTTCTGTATGGTTTGTAGATATTGTTGAACTTGTTCTGTATGGTTTGTAGATATTGTTGAACTTGTTCTGTATGGTTTGTAGATATTGTTTTTAATTTGTTCTGTATGGTTTGTAGATATTGTTGAACTTGTTCTGTATGGTTTGTATGTATTGCTAAACTTGTTCTGTATGGTTTGTAGATATTGTTGAACTTGTTCTGTATGGTTTGTAGATATTGTTGAACTTGTTCTGTATGGTTTGTAGATATTGTTGAACTTGTTCTGTATGGTTTGTAGATATTGTTGAACTTGTTCTGTATGGTTTGTAGATATTATTGAACTTGTTCTGTATGGTTTGTAGATATTGTTGAACTTGTTCGGTATGGTCTGTAGATATTGTTGAAACTTGTTCTGTATGGTTTGTAGATATTGTTGAACTTGATCTGTGTGGTTTGTAGATATTGTTGAACTTGTTCTGTATGGTTTGTAGATATTGTTAAACTTGTTCTGTATGGTTTGTAGATATTGTTGAACTTGTTCTGTATGGTTTGTATATATTGTTAAATTTGTTCTGTATGGTTTGTAGATATTGTTAAACTTGTTCTGTATGGTTTGTAGATATTGTTGAACTTGTTCTGTATGGTTTGTATATATTGTTAAACTTGTTCTGTATGGTTTGTAGATATTGTTAAACTTGTTCTTTCTTCTGAATGGTTTGTAGATATTGTTGAACTTGTTCTGTATGGTTTGTAGATATTGTTGAACTTGTTCTGTATGGTTTGTAGATATTGTTGAACTTGTTCTGTATGGTTTGTAGATATTGTTGAACTTGTTCTGTATGGTTTGTAGATATTGTTGAACTTGTTCTGTATGGTTTGTAGATATTGTTTTTAATTTGTTCTGTATGGTTTGTAGATATTGTTGAACTTGTTCTGTATGGTTTGTATGTATTGCTAAACTTGTTCTGTATGGTTTGTATATATTGTTGAACTTGTTCTGTATGGTTTGTAGATATTGTTAAGCTTGTTCTGTATGGTTTGTAGATGTTGTTAAACTTGTTCTGTATGGTTTGTAGATATTGTTGAACTTGTTCTGTATGGTCTGTAGATATTGTTGAACTTGTTCTGTATGGTTTGTAGATATTGTTAAACTTGTTCTGTTTGGTCTGTAGATATTGTTGAACTTGTTCTGTATGGTCTGTAGATATTGTTGAACTTGTTCTGTGTGGTTTGCAGATATTGTTAAACTTGTTCTGTATGGTTTGTAGATATTGTTAAACTTGTTCTGTATGGTTTGTAGATATTGTTAAACTTGTTCTGTATGGTTTGTAAATATTGTTGAACTTGTTCTGTATGGTTTGTAGATATTGTTAAACTTGTTCTGTATGGTTTGTAGATATTGTTGAACTTGTTCAGTATAGTTTGTAGATATTGTTGAACTTGTTCTGTATGGTTTGTAGATATTGTTGAACTTGTTCTGTATGGTTTGTAGATATTGTTGAACTTGTTCTGTATGGTTTGTAGATATTGTTGAACTTGTTCTGTATGGTTTGTAGATATTATTGAACTTGTTCTGTATGGTTTGTAGATATTGTTGAACTTGTTCTGTATGGTTTGTAGATATTGTTGAACTTGTTCTGTGTGGTTTGTAGATATTGTTAAACTTGTTCTCTATGGTTTGTAGATATTGTTGAACTTGTTCTGTATGGTTTGTAGATATTGTTAAACTTGTTCTGTATGGTTTGTAGATATTGTTAAACTTGTTCTGTATGGTTTGTAGATATTGTTAAACTTGTTCTGTATGGTTTGTAGATATTGTTGAACTTGTTCTGTATGGTTTGTAGATATTGTTGAACTTGTTCTGTATAGTTTGTAGATATTGTTAAACTTGTTCTGTATGATCTGTAGATATTGTTGAACTTGTTCTGTATGGTTTGTAGATATTGTTGAACTTGTTCTGTATGGTTTGTAGATATTGTTGAACTTGTTCTGTATGGTTTGTAGATATTGTTGAACTTGTTCTGTATGGTTTGTAGATATTATTGAACTTGTTCTGTATGGTTTGTAGATATTGTTGAACTTGTTCTGTATGGTTTGTAGATATTGTTGAACTGGTTCTGTGTAGTTTGTAGATATTGTTAAACTTGTTCTGTATGGTTTGTAGATATTGTTGAACTTGTTCTGTATGGTTTGTAGATATTGTTAAACTTGTTCTGTATGGTTTGTAGATATTGTTAAACTTGTTCTGTATGGTTTATAGATATTGTTGAACTTGTTCTGTATGGTTTGTAGATATTGTTGAACTTGTTCTGTATAGTTTGTAGATATTGTTAAACTTGTTCTGTATGATCTGTAGATATTGTTGAACTTGTTCTGTATGGTTTGTAGATATTGTTGAACTTGTTCTGTATGGTTTGTAGATATTGTTGAACTTGTTCTGTATGGTTTGTAGATTTTGTTGAACTTGTTCTGTGTGGTTTGTAGATATTGTTGAACTTGTTCTGTATGGTTTGTAGATATTGTTAAACTTGTTCTGTATGGTTTGTAGATATTGTTGGACTTTTTCTGTATGGTTTGTAGATATTGATAAACTTGTTCTGTATGGTTTGTAGATATTGTTGAACTTGTTCTGTATGGTTTGTAGATATTGTTGAACTTGTTCTGTATGGTTTGTAGATATTGTTGAACTTGTTCTGTATGGTTTGTATATATTGTTAAACTTGTTCTGTATGGTTTGTAGATATTGTTGAACTTGTTCTGTATGGTTTGTAGATATTGTTGAACTTGTTCTGTTTGGTTTGTAGATATTGTTGAACTTGTTCTGTATGGTTTGTAGATATTGTTAAACTTGTTCTGTATGGTTTGTAGATATTGTTGAACTTGTTCTGTATGGTTTGTAGATATTGTTGAACTTGTTCTGTATGGTTTGTAGATATTGTTGAACTTGTTCTTTATGGTTTGTAGATATTGTTGAACTTGTTCTGTATGGTTTGTAGATATTGTTAAACTTGTTCTGTGTGGTTTGTAGATATTGTTGAACTTGTTCTGTATGTTTCGTAGATATTGTTAAACTTGTTCTGTATGGTTTGTAGATATTGTTGAACTTGTTCTGTATGGTTTGTAGATATTGTTAAACTTGTTCTGTATGGTTTGTAGATATTGTTGAACTTGTTCTGTATGGTTTGTATATATTGTTAAACTTGTTCTGTATGGTTTGTAGATATTGTTAAACTTGTTCTGTATGGTTTGTGGATATTGTTGAACTTGTTCTGTATGGTTTGTATATTTTGTTAAACTTGTTCTGTATGGTTTGTAGATATTGTTAAACTTGTTCTGTATGGTTTGTAGATTTTGTTGAACTTGTTCTGTATGGTTTGTAGATATTGTTGAACTTGTTTTGTATGGTTTGTAGAGATTGTTGAACTTGTTCTGTATGGTTTGTAGATATTGTTAAACTTTTTCTGTATGGTTTGTAGATATTGTTAAACTTGTTCTGTATGGTTTGTAGATATTGTTGAACTTGTTCTGTATGGTTTGTATATATTGTTGAACTTGTTCTGTATGATTTGTAGATATTGTTAAGCTTGTTCTGTATGGTTAGTAGATATTGTTGAACTTGTTCTGTATGGTTTGTAGATATTGTTAAGCTTCTTCTGTATGGTTTGTAGATATTGTTGAACTTGTTCTGTATGGTTTGTAGATATTGTTAAACTTGTTCTGTATGGTCTGTAGATATTGTTGAACTTGTTCTGTATGGTTTGTAGATATTGTTGAACTTGTTCTGTATGGTCTGTAGATATTGTTGAACTTGTTCTGTGTGGTTTGTAGATATTGTTAAACTTGTTCTGTATGGTTTGTAGATACTGTTAAACGTGTTCTGTATGGTTTGTGGATATTGTTAAACTTGTTCTGTATGGTTTGTATATATTGTTGAACTTGTTCTGTATGGTTTGTAGATATTGTTAAACTTGTTCTGTATGGTTTGTAGATATTGTTGAACTTGTTCTGTATGGTTTGTAGATATTGTTAAACTTGTTCTGTATGGTTTGTAGATATTGTTAAACTTGTTCTGTATGGTTTGTAGATATTGTTGAACTTGTTCTGTATGGTTTGTAGATATTGTTGAACTTGTTCTGTATAGTTTGTAGATATTGTTAAACTTGTTCTGTATGATCTGTAGATATTGTTGAACTTGTTCTGTATGGTTTGTAGATATTGTTGAACTTGTTCTGTATGGTTTGTAGATATTGTTGAACTTTTTCTGTATGGTTTGTAGATTTTGTTGAACTTGTTCTGTGTGGTTTGTAGATATTGTTGAACTTGTTCTGTATGGTTTGTAGATATTGTTAAACTTGTTCTGTATGGTTTGTAGATATTGTTGAACTTGTTCTGTATGGTTTGTAGATATTGTTGAACTTGTTCTGTATGGTTTGTAGATATTGTTGAACTTGTTCTGTATGGTTTGTATGTATTGTTAAACTTGTTCTGTATGGTTTGTAGATATTGTTGAACTTGTTCTGTATGGTTTGTAGATATTGTTGAACTTGTTCTGTTTGGTTTGTAGATATTGTTGAACTTGTTCTGTATGGTTTGTAGATATTGTTAAACTTGTTCTGTATGGTTTGTAGATATTGTTGAACTTGTTCTGTATGGTTTGTAGATATTGTTGAACTTGTTCTGTATGGTTTGTAGATATTGTTGAACTTGTTCTTTATGGTTTGTAGATATTGTTGAACTTGTTCTGTATGGTTTGTAGATATTGTTAAACTTGTTCTGTGTGGTTTGTAGATATTGTTGAACTTGTTCTGTATGTTTCGTAGATATTGTTAAACTTGTTCTGTATGGTTTGTAGATATTGTTGAACTTGTTCTGTATGGTTTGTAGATATTGTTAAACTTGTTCTGTATGGTTTGTAGATATTGTTGAACTTGTTCTGTATGGTTTGTATATATTGTTAAACTTGTTCTGTATGGTTTGTAGATATTGTTAAACTTGTTCTGTATGGTTTGTAGATATTGTTGAACTTGTTCTGTATGGTTTGTATATTTTGTTAAGCTTGTTCTGTATGGTTTGTAGATATTGTTAAACTTGTTCTGTATGGTTTGTAGATTTTGTTGAACTTGTTCTGTATGGTTTGTAGATATTGTTGAACTTGTTTTGTATGGTTTGTAGAGATTGTTGAACTTGTTCTGTATGGTTTGTAGATATTGTTAAACTTTTTCTGTATGGTTTGTAGATATTGTTAAACTTGTTCTGTATGGCTTGTAGATATTGTTGAACTTGTTCTGTATGGTTTGTATATATTGTTGAACTTGTTCTCTATGATTTGTAGATATTGTTAAGCTTGTTCTGTATGGTTAGTAGATATTGTTGAACTTGTTCTGTATGGTTTGTAGATATTGTTAAGCTTCTTCTGTATGGTTTGTAGATATTGTTGAACTTGTTCTGTATGGTTTGTAGATATTGTTAAACTTGTTCTGTATGGTTTGTAGATATTGTTGAACTTGTTCAGTATAGTTTGTAGATATTGTTGAACTTGTTCTGTATGGTTTGTAGATATTGTTGAACTTGTTCTGTATGGTTTGTAGATATTGTTGAACTTGTTCTGTATGGTTTGTAGATATTGTTGAACTTGTTCTGTATGGTTTGTAGATATTATTGAACTTGTTCTGTATGGTTTGTAGATATTGTTGAACTTGTTCTGTATGGTTTGTAGATATTGTTGAACTTGTTCTGTGTGGTTTGTAGATATTGTTAAACTTGTTCTCTATGGTTTGTAGATATTGTTGAACTTGTTCTGTATGGTTTGTAGATATTGTTAAACTTGTTCTGTATGGTTTGTAGATATTGTTAAACTTGTTCTGAATGGTTTGTAGATATTGTTAAACTTGTTCTGTATGGTTTGTAGATATTGTTGAACTTGTTCTGTATGGTTTGTAGATATTGTTGAACTTGTTCTGTATAGTTTGTAGATATTGTTAAACTTGTTCTGTATGATCTGTAGATATTGTTGAACTTGTTCTGTATGGTTTGTAGATATTGTTGAACTTGTTCTGTATGGTTTGTAGATATTGTTGAACTTGTTCTGTATGGTTTGTAGATATTGTTGAACTTGTTCTGTATGGTTTGTAGATATTATTGAACTTGTTCTGTATGGTTTGTAGATATTGTTGAACTTGTTCTGTATGGTTTGTAGATATTGTTGAACTGGTTCTGTGTAGTTTGTAGATATTGTTAAACTTGTTCTGTATGGTTTGTAGATATTGTTGAACTTGTTCTGTATGGTTTGTAGATATTGTTAAACTTGTTCTGTATGGTTTGTAGATATTGTTAAACTTGTTCTGTATGGTTTATAGATATTGTTGAACTTGTTCTGTATGGTTTGTAGATATTGTTGAACTTGTTCTGTATAGTTTGTAGATATTGTTAAACTTGTTCTGTATGATCTGTAGATATTGTTGAACTTGTTCTGTATGGTTTGTAGATATTGTTGAACTTGTTCTGTATGGTTTGTAGATATTGTTGAACTTGTTCTGTATGGTTTGTAGATTTTGTTGAACTTGTTCTGTGTGGTTTGTAGATATTGTTGAGCTTGTTCTGTATGGTTTGTAGATATTGTTAAACTTGTTCTGTATGGTTTGTAGATATTGTTGGACTTTTTCTGTATGGTTTGTAGATATTGATAAACTTGTTCTGTATGATTTGTAGATATTGTTGAACTTGTTCTGTATGGTTTGTAGATATTGTTGAACTTGTTCTGTATGGTTTGTATATATTGTTAAACTTGTTCTGTATGGTTTGTAGATATTGTTGAACTTGTTCTGTATGGTTTGTAGATATTGTTGAACTTGTTCTGTTTGGTTTGTAGATATTGTTGAACTTGTTCTGTATGGTTTGTAGATATTGTTAAACTTGTTCTGTATGGTTTGTAGATATTGTTGAACTTGTTCTGTATGGTTTGTAGATATTGTTGAACTTGTTCTGTATGGTTTGTAGATATTGTTGAACTTGTTCTTTATGGTTTGTAGATATTGTTGAACTTGTTCTGTATGGTTTGTAGATATTGTTAAACTTGTTCTGTGTGGTTTGTAGATATTGTTGAACTTGTTCTGTATGTTTCGTAGATATTGTTAAACTTGTTCTGTATGGTTTGTAGATATTGTTGAACTTGTTCTGTATGGTTTGTAGATATTGTTAAACTTGTTCTGTATGGTTTGTAGATATTGTTGAACTTGTTCTGTATGGTTTGTATATATTGTTAAACTTGTTCTGTATGGTTTGTAGATATTGTTAAACTTGTTCTGTATGGTTTGTAGATATTGTTGAACTTGTTCTGTATGGTTTGTATATTTTGTTAAACTTGTTCTGTATGGTTTGTAGATATTGTTAAACTTGTTCTGTATGGTTTGTAGATTTTGTTGAACTTGTTCTGTATGGTTTGTAGATATTGTTGAACTTGTTTTGTATGGTTTGTAGAGATTGTTGAACTTGTTCTGTATGGTTTGTAGATATTGTTAAACTTTTTCTGTATGGTTTGTAGATATTGTTAAACTTGTTCTGTATGGTTTGTAGATATTGTTGAACTTGTTCTGTATGGTTTGTATATATTGTTGAACTTGTTCTGTATGATTTGTAGATATTGTTAAGCTTGTTCTGTATGGTTTGTAGATATTGTTGAACTTGTTCTGTATGGTTTGTAGATATTGTTAAGCTTCTTCTGTATGGTTTGTAGATATTGTTGAACTTGTTCTGTATGGTTTGTAGATATTGTTAAACTTGTTCTGTATGGTCTGTAGATATTGTTGAACTTGTTCTGTATGGTTTGTAGATATTGTTGAACTTGTTCTGTATGGTCTGTAGATATTGTTGAACTTGTTCTGTGTGGTTTGTAGATATTGTTAAACTTGTTCTGTATGGTTTGTAGATACTGTTAAACTTGTTCTGTATGGTTTGTGGATATTGTTAAACTTGTTCTGTATGGTTTGTATATATTGTTGAACTTGTTCTGTATGGTTTGTAGATATTGTTAAACTTGTTCTGTATGGTTTGTAGATATTGTTGAACTTGTTCTGTATGGTTTGTAGATATTGTTAAACTTGTTCTGTATGGTTTGTAGATATTGTTAAACTTGTTCTGTATGGTTTGTAGATATTGTTGAACTTGTTCTGTATGGTTTGTAGATATTGTTGAACTTGTTCTGTATAGTTTGTAGATATTGTTAAACTTGTTCTGTATGATCTGTAGATATTGTTGAACTTGTTCTGTATGGTTTGTAGATATTGTTGAACTTGTTCTGTATGGTTTGTAGATATTGTTGAACTTTTTCTGTATGGTTTGTAGATTTTGTTGAACTTGTTCTGTGTGGTTTGTAGATATTGTTGAACTTGTTCTGTATGGTTTGTAGATATTGTTAAACTTGTTCTGTATGGTTTGTAGATATTGTTGAACTTGTTCTGTATGGTTTGTAGATATTGTTGAACTTGTTCTGTATGGTTTGTAGATATTGTTGAACTTGTTCTGTATGGTTTGTATGTATTGTTAAACTTGTTCTGTATGGTTTGTAGATATTGTTGAACTTGTTCTGTATGGTTTGTAGATATTGTTGAACTTGTTCTGTTTGGTTTGTAGATATTGTTGAACTTGTTCTGTATGGTTTGTAGATATTGTTAAACTTGTTCTGTATGGTTTGTAGATATTGTTGAACTTGTTCTGTATGGTTTGTAGATATTGTTGAACTTGTTCTGTATGGTTTGTAGATATTGTTGAACTTGTTCTTTATGGTTTGTAGATATTGTTGAACTTGTTCTGTATGGTTTGTAGATATTGTTAAACTTGTTCTGTGTGGTTTGTAGATATTGTTGAACTTGTTCTGTATGTTTCGTAGATATTGTTAAACTTGTTCTGTATGGTTTGTAGATATTGTTGAACTTGTTCTGTATGGTTTGTAGATATTGTTAAACTTGTTCTGTATGGTTTGTAGATATTGTTGAACTTGTTCTGTATGGTTTGTATATATTGTTAAACTTGTTCTGTATGGTTTGTAGATATTGTTAAACTTGTTCTGTATGGTTTGTAGATATTGTTGAACTTGTTCTGTATGGTTTGTATATTTTGTTAAGCTTGTTCTGTATGGTTTGTAGATATTGTTAAACTTGTTCTGTATGGTTTGTAGATTTTGTTGAACTTGTTCTGTATGGTTTGTAGATATTGTTGAACTTGTTTTGTATGGTTTGTAGAGATTGTTGAACTTGTTCTGTATGGTTTGTAGATATTGTTAAACTTTTTCTGTATGGTTTGTAGATATTGTTAAACTTGTTCTGTATGGCTTGTAGATATTGTTGAACTTGTTCTGTATGGTTTGTATATATTGTTGAACTTGTTCTCTATGATTTGTAGATATTGTTAAGCTTGTTCTGTATGGTTAGTAGATATTGTTGAACTTGTTCTGTATGGTTTGTAGATATTGTTAAGCTTCTTCTGTATGGTTTGTAGATATTGTTGAACTTGTTCTGTATGGTTTGTAGATATTGTTAAACTTGTTCTGTATGGTTTGTAGATATTGTTGAACTTGTTCAGTATAGTTTGTAGATATTGTTGAACTTGTTCTGTATGGTTTGTAGATATTGTTGAACTTGTTCTGTATGGTTTGTAGATATTGTTGAACTTGTTCTGTATGGTTTGTAGATATTGTTGAACTTGTTCTGTATGGTTTGTAGATATTATTGAACTTGTTCTGTATGGTTTGTAGATATTGTTGAACTTGTTCTGTATGGTTTGTAGATATTGTTGAACTTGTTCTGTGTGGTTTGTAGATATTGTTAAACTTGTTCTCTATGGTTTGTAGATATTGTTGAACTTGTTCTGTATGGTTTGTAGATATTGTTAAACTTGTTCTGTATGGTTTGTAGATATTGTTAAACTTGTTCTGAATGGTTTGTAGATATTGTTAAACTTGTTCTGTATGGTTTGTAGATATTGTTGAACTTGTTCTGTATGGTTTGTAGATATTGTTGAACTTGTTCTGTATAGTTTGTAGATATTGTTAAACTTGTTCTGTATGATCTGTAGATATTGTTGAACTTGTTCTGTATGGTTTGTAGATATTGTTGAACTTGTTCTGTATGGTTTGTAGATATTGTTGAACTTGTTCTGTATGGTTTGTAGATATTGTTGAACTTGTTCTGTATGGTTTGTAGATATTATTGAACTTGTTCTGTATGGTTTGTAGATATTGTTGAACTTGTTCTGTATGGTTTGTAGATATTGTTGAACTGGTTCTGTGTAGTTTGTAGATATTGTTAAACTTGTTCTGTATGGTTTGTAGATATTGTTGAACTTGTTCTGTATGGTTTGTAGATATTGTTAAACTTGTTCTGTATGGTTTGTAGATATTGTTAAACTTGTTCTGTATGGTTTATAGATATTGTTGAACTTGTTCTGTATGGTTTGTAGATATTGTTGAACTTGTTCTGTATAGTTTGTAGATATTGTTAAACTTGTTCTGTATGATCTGTAGATATTGTTGAACTTGTTCTGTATGGTTTGTAGATATTGTTGAACTTGTTCTGTATGGTTTGTAGATATTGTTGAACTTGTTCTGTATGGTTTGTAGATTTTGTTGAACTTGTTCTGTGTGGTTTGTAGATATTGTTGAACTTGTTCTGTATGGTTTGTAGATATTGTTAAACTTGTTCTGTATGGTTTGTAGATATTGTTGGACTTTTTCTGTATGGTTTGTAGATATTGATAAACTTGTTCTGTATGATTTGTAGATATTGTTGAACTTGTTCTGTATGGTTTGTAGATATTGTTGAACTTGTTCTGTATGGTTTGTATATATTGTTAAACTTGTTCTGTATGGTTTGTAGATATTGTTGAACTTGTTCTGTATGGTTTGTAGATATTGTTGAACTTGTTCTGTTTGGTTTGTAGATATTGTTGAACTTGTTCTGTATGGTTTGTAGATATTGTTAAACTTGTTCTGTATGGTTTGTAGATATTGTTGAACTTGTTCTGTATGGTTTGTAGATATTGTTGAACTTGTTCTGTATGGTTTGTAGATATTGTTGAACTTGTTCTTTATGGTTTGTAGATATTGTTGAACTTGTTCTGTATGGTTTGTAGATATTGTTAAACTTGTTCTGTGTGGTTTGTAGATATTGTTGAACTTGTTCTGTATGTTTCGTAGATATTGTTAAACTTGTTCTGTATGGTTTGTAGATATTGTTGAACTTGTTCTGTATGGTTTGTAGATATTGTTGAACTTGTTCTGTATGGTTTGTAGATATTGTTGAACTTGTTCTGTATGGTTTGTATATATTGTTAAACTTGTTCTGTATGGTTTGTAGATATTGTTAAACTTGTTCTGTATGGTTTGTAGATATTGTTGAACTTGTTCTGTATGGTTTGTATATTTTGTTAAACTTGTTCTGTATGGTTTGTAGATATTGTTAAACTTGTTCTGTATGGTTTGTAGATTTTGTTGAACTTGTTCTGTATGGTTTGTAGATATTGTTGAACTTGTTTTGTATGGTTTGTAGAGATTGTTGAACTTGTTCTGTATGGTTTGTAGATATTGTTAAACTTTTTCTGTATGGTTTGTAGATATTGTTAAACTTGTTCTGTATGGTTTGTAGATATTGTTGAACTTGTTCTGTATGGTTTGTATATATTGTTGAACTTGTTCTGTATGATTTGTAGATATTGTTAAGCTTGTTCTGTATGGTTTGTAGATATTGTTGAACTTGTTCTGTATGGTTTGTAGATATTGTTAAGCTTCTTCTGTATGGTTTGTAGATATTGTTGAACTTGTTCTGTATGGTTTGTAGATATTGTTAAACTTGTTCTGTATGGTCTGTAGATATTGTTGAACTTGTTCTGTATGGTTTGTAGATATTGTTGAACTTGTTCTGTATGGTCTGTAGATATTGTTGAACTTGTTCTGTGTGGTTTGTAGATATTGTTAAACTTGTTCTGTATGGTTTGTAGATACTGTTAAACTTGTTCTGTATGGTTTGTGGATATTGTTAAACTTGTTCTGTATGGTTTGTATATATTGTTGAACTTGTTCTGTATGGTTTGTAGATATTGTTAAACTTGTTCTGTATGGTTTGTAGATATTGTTGAACTTGTTCTGTATGGTTTGTAGATATTGTTAAACTTGTTCTGTATGGTTTGTAGATATTGTTAAACTTGTTCTGTATGGTTTGTAGATATTGTTGAACTTGTTCTGTGTGGTTTGTAGATATTGTTGAACTTGTTCTGTATAGTTTGTAGATATTGTTAAACTTGTTCTGTATGATCTGTAGATATTGTTGAACTTGTTCTGTATGGTTTGTAGATATTGTTGAACTTGTTCTGTATGGTTTGTAGATATTGTTGAACTTGTTCTGTATGGTTTGTAGATTTTGTTGAACTTGTTCTGTGTGGTTTGTAGATATTGTTGAACTTGTTCTGTATGGTTTGTAGATATTGTTAAACTTGTTCTGTATGGTTTGTAGATATTGTTGAACTTGTTCTGTATGGTTTGTAGATATTGTTGAACTTGTTCTGTATGGTTTGTAGATATTGTTGAACTTGTTCTGTATGATTTGTATATATTGTTAAACTTGTTCTGTATGGTTTGTAGATATTGTTGAACTTGTTCTGTATGGTTTGTAGATATTGTTGAACTTGTTCTGTTTGGTTTGTAGATATTGTTGAACTTGTTCTGTATGGTTTATAGATATTGTTAAACTTGTTCTGTATGGTTTGTAGATATTGTTGAACTTGTTCTGTATGGTTTGTAGATATTGTTGAACTTGTTCTGTATGGTTTGTAGATATTGTTGAACTTGTTCTTTATGGTTTGTAGATATTGTTGAACTTGTTCTGTATGGTTTGTAGATATTGTTAAACTTGTTCTGGGTGGTTTGTAGATATTGTTGAACTTGTTCTGTATGTTTCGTAGATATTGTTAAACTTGTTCTGTATGGTTTGTAGATATTGTTGAACTTGTTCTGTATGGTTTGTAGATATTGTTAAACTTGTTCTGTATGGTTTGTAGATATTGTTGAACTTGTTCTGTATGGTTTGTATATATTGTTAAACTTGTTCTGTATGGTTTGTAGATATTGTTAAACTTGTTCTCTATGGTTTGTAGATATTGTTGAACTTGTTCTGTATGGTTTGTATATTTTGTTAAACTTGTTCTGTATGGTTTGTAGATATTGTTAAACTTGTTCTGTATGGTTTGTAGATTTTGTTAAACTTGTTCTGTATGGCTTGTAGATATTGTTAAGCTTCTTCTGTATGGTTTGTAGAAATTGTTGAACTTGTTCTGTATGGTTTGTAGATATTGTTAAACTTGTTCTGTATGGTCTGTAGATATTGTTGAACTTGTTCTGTATGGTTTGTAGATATTGTTGAACTTGTTCTGTATGGTCTGTAGATATTGTTGAACTTGTTCTGTGTGGTTTGTAGATATTGTTAAACTTGTTCTGTATGGTTTGTAGATACTGTTAAACTTGTTCTGTATGGTTTGTGGATATTGTTAAACTTGTTCTGTATGGTTTGTATATATTGTTGAACTTGTTCTGTATGGTTTGTAGATATTGTTAAACTTGTTCTGTATGGTTTGTAGATATTGTTGAACTTGTTCTGTATGGTTTGTAGATATTGTTGAACTTGTTCTGTATGGTTTGTAGATATTATTGAACTTGTTCTGTATGGTTTGTAGATATTGTTGAACTTGTTCTGTATGGTTTGTAGATATTGTTGAACTTGTTCTGTATGGTTTGTAGATATTATTGAACTTGTTCTGTATGGTTTGTAGATATTGTTGAACTTGTTCTGTATGGTTTGTAGATATTGTTGAACTTGTTCTGTGTGGTTTGTAGATATTGTTAAACTTGTTCTGTATGGTTTGTAGATATTGTTGAACTTGTTCTGTAAGGTTTGTAGATATTGTTAAACTTGTTCTGTATGGTTTGTAGATATTGTTAAACTTGTTCTGTATGGTTTGTAGATATTGTTAAACTTGTTCTGTATGGTTTGTAGATATTGTTGAACTTGTTCTGTATGGTTTGTAGATATTGTTGAACTTGTTAAGTATAGTTTGTAGATATTGTTAAACTTGTTCTGTATGATCTGTAGATATTGTTGAACTTGTTCTGTATGGTTTGTAGATATTGTTGAACTTGTTCTGTATGGTTTGTAGATATTGTTGAACTTGTTCTGTATGGTTTGTAGATATTGTTGAACTTGTTCTGTATGGTTTGTATATATTGTTAAACTTGTTCTGTATAGTTTGTAGATATTGTTAAACTTGTTCTGTATGGTTTGTAGATTTTGTTGAACTTGTTCTGTATGGTTTGTAGATATTGTTGAACTTGTTTTGTATGGTTTGTAGAGATTGTTGAACTTGTTCTGTATGGTTTGTAGATATTGTTGAACTTGTTCTGTATGGTTTGTAGATATTGATAAACTTGTTCTGTATGGTTTGTAGATATTGTTGAACTTGTTCTGTATGGTTTGTATATATTGTTAAACTTGTTCTGTATGGTTTGTATATATTGTTGAACTTGTTCTGTATGGTTTGTAGATATTGTTAAGCTTGTTCTGTATGGTTTGTAGATATTGTTGAACTTGTTCTGTATGGTTTGTAGATATTGTTAAGCTTGTTCTGTATGGTTTGTAGATATTGTTGAACTTGTTCTGTATGGTTTGTAGATATTGTTGAACTTGTTCTGTATGGTCTGTAGATATTGTTGAACTTGTTCTGTGTGGTTTGTAGATATTGTTAAACTTGTTCTGTATGGTTTGTAGATATTGTTAAAATTGTTCTGTATGGTTTGTAGATATTGTTAAACTTGTTCTGTATGGTTTGTATATATTGTTGAACTTGTTCTGTATGGTTTGTAGATATTGTTAAACTTGTTCTGTATGGTTTGTAGATATTGTTGAACTTGTTCTGTATGGTTTGTAGATATTGTCAAACTTGTTCTGTATGGTCTGTATATATTGTTGAACTTGTTCTGTATGGTTTGTAGATATTGTTGAACTTGTTCGGTATGGTCTGTAGATATTGTTGAAACTTGTTCTGTATGGTTTGTAGATATTGTTGAACTTGTTCTGTGTGGTTTGTAGATATTGTTGAACTTGTTCTGTATGGTTTGTAGATATTGTTAAACTTGTTCTGTATGGTTTGTCGATATTGTTGAACTTGTTCTGTATGGTTTGTATATATTGTTAAACTTGTTCTGTATGGTTTGTAGATATTGTTAAACTTGTTCTGTATGGTTTGTAGATATTGTTGAACTTGTTCTGTATGGTTTGTATATATTGTTAAACTTGTTCTGTATGGTTTGTAGATATTGTTAAACTTGTTCTTTGTTCTGAATGGTTTGTAGATATTGTTGAACTTGTTCTGTATGGTTTGTAGATATTGTTGAACTTGTTCTGTATGGTTTGTAGATATTGTTGAACTTGTTCTGTATGGTTTGTAGATATTGTTGAACTTGTTCTGTATGGTTTGTAGATATTGTTGAACTTGTTCTGTATGGTTTGTAGATATTGTTTTTAATTTGTTCTGTATGGTTTGTAGATATTGTTGAACTTGTTCTGTATGGTTTGTATGTATTGTTGAACTTGTTCTGTATGGTTTGTAGATATTGTTAAGCTTGTTCTGTATGGTTTGTAGATATTGTTGAACTTGTTCTGTATGGTCTGTAGATATTGTTGAACTTGTTCTGTATGGTTTGTAGATATTGTTAAACTTGTTCTGTATGGTCTGTAGATATTGTTGAACTTGTTCTGTATGGTTTGTAGATATTGTTGAACTTGTTCTGTATGGTCTGTAGATATTGTTGAACTTGTTCTGTGTGGTTTGCAGATATTGTTAAACTTGTTCTGTATGGTTTGTAGATATTGTTAAACTTGTTCTGTATGGTTTGTAGATATTGTTAAACTTGTTCTGTATGGTTTGTAGATATTGTTGAACTTGTTCAGTATAGTTTGTAGATATTGTTGAACTTGTTCTGTATGGTTTGTAGATATTGTTGAACTTGTTCTGTATGGTTTGTAGATATTCTTGAACTTGTTCTGTATTGTTTGTAGATATTGTTGAACTTGTTCTGTGTGGTTTGTAGATATTATTGAACTTGTTCTGTATGGTTTGTAGATATTGTTGAACTTGTTCTGTATGGTTTGTAGATATTGTTGAACTTGTTCTGTGTGGTTTGTAGATATTGTTAAACTTGTTCTGTATGGTTTGTAGATATTGTTGAACTTGTTCTGTATGGTTTGTAGATATTGTTAAACTTGTTCTGTATGGTTTGTAGATATTTTTAAACTTGTTCTGTATGGTTTGTAGATATTGTTAAACTTGTTCTGTATGGTTTGTAGATATTGTTGAACTTGTTCTGTATGGTTTGTAGATATTGTTGAACTTCTTCTGTATGGTTTGTAGATATTGTTAAACTTGTTCTGTATGATCTGTAGATATTGTTGAACTTGTTCTGTATGGTTTGTAGATATTGTTGAACTTGTTCTGTATGGTTTGTAGATATTGTTGAACTTGTTCTGTATGGTTTGTAGATATTGTTGAACTTGTTCTGTATGGTTTGTAGATATTATTGAACTTGTTCTGTATGGTTTGTAGATATTGTTGAACTTGTTCTGTATGGTTTGTAGATATTGTTGAACTGGTTCTGTGTAGTTTGTAGATATTGTTAAACTTGTTCTGTATGGTTTGTAGATATTGTTGAACTTGTTCTGTATGGTTTGTAGATATTGTTGAACTTGTTCTGTATGGTTTGTAGATATTGTTAAACTTGTTCTGTATGGTTTGTAGATATTGTTAAACTTGTTCTGTATGGTTTGTAGATATTGTTGAACTTGTTCTGTATGGTTTGTAGATATTGTTGAACTTGTTCTGTATAGTTTGTAGATATTGTTAAACTTGTTCTGTATGATCTGTAGATATTGTTGAACTTGTTCTGTATGGTTTGTAGATTTTGTTGAACTTGTTCTGTGTGGTTTGTAGATATTGTTGAACTTGTTCTGTATGGTTTGTAGATATTGTTAAACTTGTTCTGTATGGTTTGTAGATATTGTTGGACTTTTTCTGTGTGGTTTGTAGATATTGATAAACTTGTTCTGTATGGTTTGTAGATATTGTTGAACTTGTTCTGTATGGTTTGTAGATATTGTTGAACTTGTTCTGTATGGTTTGTAGATATTGTTGAACTTGTTCTGTATGGTTTGTAGATATTGTTAAACTTGTTCTGTATGGTTTGTAGATATTGTTGAACTTGTTCTGTATGGTTTGTAGATATTGTTGAACTTGTTCTGTTTGGTTTGTAGATATTGTTGAACTTGTTCTGTATGGTTTGTAGATATTGTTGAACTTGTTCTGTATGGTTTGTAGATATTGTTGAACTTGTTCTGTATGTTTGTAGATATTGTTGAACTTGTTCTGTATGGTTTGTAGATATTGTTGAACTTGTTCTTTATGGTTTGTAGATATTGTTGAACTTGTTCTGTATGGTTTGCAGATATTGTTAAACTTGTTCTGTATGGTTTGTAGATATTGTTAAACTTGTTCTGTATGGTTTGTAGATATTGTTAAACTTGTTCTGTATGGTTTGTAAATATTGTTGAACTTGTTCTGTATGGTTTGTAGATATTGTTAAACTTGTTCTGTATGGTTTGTAGATATTGTTGAACTTGTTCAGTATAGTTTGTAGATATTGTTGAACTTGTTCTGTATGGTTTGTAGATATTGTTGAACTTGTTCTGTATGGTTTGTAGATATTGTTGAACTTGTTCTGTATGGTTTGTAGATATTGTTGAACTTGTTCTGTATGGTTTGTAGATATTATTGAACTTGTTCTGTATGGTTTGTAGATATTGTTGAACTTGTTCTGTATGGTTTGTAGATATTGTTGAACTTGTTCAGTATAGTTTGTAGATATTGTTGAACTTGTTCTGTATGGTTTGTAGATATTGTTGAACTTGTTCTGTATGTTTGTAGATATTGTTGAACTTGTTCTGTATGGTTTGTAGATATTGTTGAACTTGTTCTTTATGGTTTGTAGATATTGTTGAACTTGTTCTGTATGGTTTGCAGATATTGTTAAACTTGTTCTGTATGGTTTGTAGATATTGTTAAACTTGTTCTGTATGGTTTGTAGATATTGTTAAACTTGTTCTGTATGGTTTGTAAATATTGTTGAACTTGTTCTGTATGGTTTGTAGATATTGTTAAACTTGTTCTGTATGGTTTGTAGATATTGTTGAACTTGTTCAGTATAGTTTGTAGATATTGTTGAACTTGTTCTGTATGGTTTGTAGATATTGTTGAACTTGTTCTGTATGGTTTGTAGATATTGTTGAACTTGTTCTGTATGGTTTGTAGATATTGTTGAACTTGTTCTGTATGGTTTGTAGATATTATTGAACTTGTTCTGTATGGTTTGTAGATATTGTTGAACTTGTTCTGTATGGTTTGTAGATATTGTTGAACTGGTTCTGTGTAGTTTGTAGATATTGTTAAACTTGTTCTGTATGGTTTGTAGATATTGTTGAACTTGTTCTGTATGGTTTGTAGATATTGTTAAACTTGTTCTGTATGGTTTGTAGATATTGTTAAACTTGTTCTGTATGGTTTGTAGATATTGTTAAACTTGTTCTGTATGGTTTGTAGATATTGTTGAACTTGTTCTGTATGGTTTGTAGATATTGTTGAACTTGTTCTGTATAGTTTGTAGATATTGTTAAACTTGTTCTGTATGATCTGTAGATATTGTTGAACTTGTTCTGTATGGTTTGTAGATATTGTTGAACTTGTTCTGTATGGTTTGTAGATATTGTTCAACTTGTTCTGTATGGTTTGTAGATTTTGTTGAACTTGTTCTGTGTGGTTTGTAGATATTGTTGAACTTGTTCTGTATGGTTTGTAGATATTGTTAAACTTGTTCTGTATGGTTTGTAGATATTGTTGGACTTTTTCTGTATGGTTTGTAGATATTGATAAACTTGTTCTGTATGGTTTGTAGATATTGTTGAACTTGTTCTGTATGGTTTGTAGATATTGTTGAACTTGTTCTGTATGGTTTGTAGATATTGTTGAACTTGTTCTGTATGGTTTGTATATATTGTTAAACTTGTTCTGTATGGTTTGTAGATATTGTTGAACTTGTTCTGTATGGTTTGTAGATATTGTTGAACTTGTTCTGTTTGGTTTGTAGATATTGTTGAACTTGTTCTGTATGGTTTGTAGATATTGTTGAACTTGTTCTGTATGGTTTGTAGATATTGTTGAACTTGTTCTGTATGTTTGTAGATATTGTTGAACTTGTTCTGTACGGTTTGTAGATATTGTTGAACTTGTTCTTTATGGTTTGTAGATATTGTTGAACTTGTTCTGTATGGCTTGTAGATATTGTTAAACTTGTTCTGTGTGGTTTGTAGATATTGTTGAACTTGTTCTGTATGTTTCGTAGATATTGTTGAACTTGTTCTGTATGGTTTGTAGATATTGTTGAACTTGTTCTGTATGGTTTGTAGATATTGTTAAACTTGTTCTGTATGGTTTGTAGATATTGTTGAACTTGTTCTGTTTGGTTTGTATATATTGTTAAACTTGTTCTGTATGGTTTGTAGATATTGTTAAACTTGTTCTGTATGGTTTGTAGATATTGTTGAACTTGTTCTGTATGGTTTGTAGATTTTGTTAAACTTGTTCTGTATGGTTTGTAGATATTGTTGAACTTGTTTTGTATGGTTTGTAGAGATTGTTGAACTTGTTCTGTATGGTTTGTAGATATTGTTAAACTTTTCCTGTATGGTTTGTAGATATTGTTAAACTTGTTCTGTATGGTTTGTAGATATTGTTGAACTTGTTCTGTATGGTTTGTATATATTGTTGAACTTGTTCTGTATGATTTGTAGATATTGTTAAGCTTGTTCTGTATGGTTAGTAGATATTGTTGAACTTGTTCTGTATGGTTTGTAGATATTGTTAAGCTTCTTCTGTATGGTTTGTAGATATTGTTGAACTTGTTCTGTATGGTTTGTAGATATTGTTAAACTTGTTCTGTATGGTCTGTAGATATTGTTGAACTTGTTCTGTATGGTTTGTAGATATTGTTGAACTTGTTCTGTATGGTCTGTAGATATTGTTGAACTTGTTCTGTGTGGTTTGTAGATATTGTTAAACTTGTTCTGTATGGTTTGTAGATACTGTTAAACTTGTTCTGTATGGTTTGTAGATATTGTTAAGCTTGTTCTGTATGGTTTGTATATATTGTTGAACTTGTTCTGTATGGTTTGTAGATATTGTTAAACTTGTTCTGTATGGTTTGTAGATATTGTTGAACTTGTTCTGTATGGTTTGTAGATATTGTTGAACTTGTTCTGTATGGTTTGTAGATATTATTGAACTTGTTCTGTATGGTTTGTAGATATTGTTGAACTTGTTCTGTATGGTTTGTAGATATTGTTGAACTTGTTCTGTATGGTTTGTAGATATTATTGAACTTGTTCTGTATGGTTTGTAGATATTGTTGAACTTGTTCTGTATGGTTTGTAGATATTGTTGAACTTGTTCTGTGTGGTTTGTAGATATTGTTAAACTTGTTCTGTATGGTTTGTAGATATTGTTGAACTTGTTCTGTATGGTTTGTAGATATTGTTAAACTTGTTCTGTATGGTTTGTAGATATTGTTAAACTTGTTCTGTATGGTTTGTAGATATTGTTAAACTTGTTCTGTATGGTTTGTAGATATTGTTGAACTTGTTCTGTATGGTTTGTAGATATTGTTGAACTTATTCTGTATAGTTTGTAGATATTGTTAAACTTGTTCTGTATGATCTGTAGATATTGTTGAACTTGTTCTGTATGGTTTGTAGATATCGTTGAACTTGTTCTGTATGGTTTGTAGATATTGTTGAACTTGTTCTGTATGGTTTGTAGATATTGTTGAACTTGTTCTGTATGGTTTGTATATATTGTTAAACTTGTTCTGTATGGTTTGTAGATATTGTTAAACTTGTTCTGTATGGTTTGTAGATTTTGTTGAACTTGTTCTGTATGGTTTGTAGATATTGTTGAACTTGTTTTGTATGGTTTGTAGAGATTGTTGAACTTGTTCTGTATGGTTTGTAGATATTGTTGAACTTGTTCTGTATGGTTTGTAGATATTGTTGAAATTGTTCTGTATGGTTTGTAGATATTGTTGAACTTGTTCTGTATGGTTTGTAGATATTGTTAAACTTGTTCTGTATGATCTGTAGATATTGTTGAACTTGTTCTGTATGGTTTGTAGATATTGTTGAACTTGTTCTGTATGGTTTGTAGATATTGTTGAACTTGTTCTGTATGGTTTGTAGATATTGTTGAACTTGTTCTGTATGGTTTGTAGATATTATTGAACTTGTTCTGTATGGTTTGTAGATATTGTTGAATTTGTTCTGTATGGTTTGTAGATATTGTTGAACTGGTTCTGTGTAGTTTGTAGATATTGTTAAACTTGTTCTGTATGGTTTGTAGATATTGTTGAACTTGTTCTGTATGGTTTGTAGATATTGTTAAACTTGTTCTGTATGGTTTGTAGATATTGTTAAACTTGTTCTGTATGGTTTGTAGATATTGTTAAACTTGTTCTGTATGGTTTGTAGATATTGTTGAACTTGTTCTGTATGGTTTGTAGATATTGTTGAACTTGTTCTGTATAGTTTGTAGATATTGTTAAACTTGTTCTGTATGATCTGTAGATATTGTTGAACTTGTTCTGTATGGTTTGTAGATATTGTTGAACTTGTTCTGTATGGTTTGTAGATATTGTTGAACTTGTTCTGTATGGTCTGTAGATTTTGTTGAACTTGTTCTGTGTGGTTTGTAGATATTGTTGAACTTGTTCTGTATGGTTTGTAGATATTGTTAAACTTGTTCTGTATGGTTTGTAGATATTGTTGGACTTTTTCTGTATGGTTTGTAGATATTGATAAACTTGTTCTGTATGGTTTGTAGATATTGTTGAACTTGTTCTGTATGGTTTGTAGATATTGTTGAACTTGTTCTGTATGGTTTGTAGATATTGTTGAACTTGTTCTGTATGGTTTGTATATATTGTTAAACTTGTTCTGTATGGTTTGTAGATATTGTTGAACTTGTTCTGTATGGTTTGTAGATATTGTTGAACTTGTTCTGTTTGGTTTGTAGATATTGTTGAACTTGTTCTGTATGGTTTGTAGATATTGTTGAACTTGTTCTGTATGGTTTGTAGATATTGTTGAACTTGTTCTGTATGGTTTGTAGATATTGTTGAACTTGTTCTGTATGGTTTGTAGATATTGTTGAACTTGTTCTTTATGGTTTGTAGATATTGTTGAACTTGTTCTGTATGGTTTGTAGATATTGTTAAACTTGTTCTGTGTGGTTTGTAGATATTGTTGAACTTGTTCTGTATGTTTCGTAGATATTGTTAAACTTGTTCTGTATGGTTTGTAGATATTGTTGAACTTGTTCTGTATGGTTTGTAGATATTGTTAAACTTGTTCTGTATGGTTTGTAGATATTGTTGAACTTGTTCTGTATGGTTTGTAGATATTGTTGAACTTGTTCTGTATGGTTTGTAGATTTTGTTAAACTTGTTCTGTATGGTTTGTAGATATTGTTGAACTTGTTCTGTATGGTTTGTAGATATTGTTGAACTTGTTCTGTATGGTTTGTAGATATTGTTAAACTTGTTCTGTATGGTTTGTAGATATTGTTAAACTTGTTCTGTATGGTTTGTAGATATTGTTGAACTTGTTCTGTATGATTTGTATATATTGTTGAACTTGTTCTGTATGATTTGTAGATATTGTTAAGCTTGTTCTGTATGGTTAGTAGATATTGTTGAACTTGTTCTGTATGGTTTGTAGATATTGTTAAGCTTCTTCTGTATGGTTTGTAGATATTGTTGAACTTGTTCTGTATGGTTTGTAGATATTGTTAAACTTGTTCTGTATGGTCTGTAGATATTGTTGAACTTGTTCTGTATGGTTTGTAGATATTGTTGAACTTGTTCTGTATGGTCTGTAGATATTGTTGAACTTGTTCTGTGTGGTTTGTAGATATTGTTAAACTTGTTCTGTATGGTTTGTAGATACTGTTAAACTTGTTCTGTATGGTTTGTAGATATTGTTAAACTTGTTCTGTATGGTTTGTATATATTGTTGAACTTGTTCTGTATGGTTTGTAGATATTGTTAAACTTGTTCTGTATGGTTTGTAGATATTGTTGAACTTGTTCTGTATGGTTTGTAGATATTGTTGAACTTGTTCTGTATGGTTTGTAGATATTATTGAACTTGTTCTGTATGGTTTGTAGATATTGTTGAACTTGTTCTGTATGGTTTGTAGATATTGTTGAACTTGTTCTGTATGGTTTGTAGATATTATTGAACTTGTTCTGTATGGTTTGTAGATATTGTTGAACTTGTTCTGTATGGTTTGTAGATATTGTTGAACTTGTTCTGTGTGGTTTGTAGATATTGTTAAACTTGTTCTGTATGGTTTGTAGATATTGTTGAACTTGTTCTGTATGGTTTGTAGATATTGTTAAACTTGTTCTGTATGGTTTGTAGATATTGTTGAACTTGTTCTGTATGGTTTGTAGATATTGTTAAACTTGTTCTGTATGGTTTGTAGATATTGTTGAACTTGTTCTGTATGGTTTGTAGATATTGTTAAACTTGTTCTGTATGATCTGTAGATATTGTTGAACTTGTTCTGTATGGTTTGTAGTTATTGTTGAACTTGTTCTGTATGGTTTGTAGATATTGTTGAACTTGTTCTGTATGGTTTGTAGATATTGTTGAACTTGTTCTGTATGGTTTGTATATATTGTTAAACTTGTTCTGTATGGTTTGTAGATATTGTTAAACTTGTTCTGTATTGTTTGTAGATTTTGTTGAACTTGTTCTGTATGGTTTGTAGATATTGTTGAACTTGTTTTGTATGGTTTGTAGAGATTGTTGAACTTGTTCTGTATGGTTTGTAGATATTGTTGAACTTGTTCTGTATGGTTTGTAGATATTGTTAAACTTGTTCTGTATGGTCTGTAGATATTGTTGAACTTGTTCTGTATGGTTTGTAGATATTGTTGAACTTATTCTGTATGGTCTGTAGATATTGTTGAACTTGTTCTGTGTGGTTTGTAGATATTGTTAAACTTGTTCTGTATGGTTTGTAGATACTGTTAAACTTGTTCTGTATGGTTTGTAGATATTGTTAAACTTGTTCTGTATGGTTTGTATATATTGTTGAACTTGTTCTGTATGGTTTGTAGATATTGTTAAACTTGTTCTGTATGGTTTGTAGATATTGTTGAACTTGTTCTGTATGGTTTGTAGATATTGTTGAACTTGTTCTGTATGGTTTGTAGATATTATTGAACTTGTTCTGTATGGTTTGTAGATATTGTTCAACTTGTTCTGTATGGTTTGTAGATATTGTTGAACTTGTTCTGTATGGTTTGTAGATATTATTGAACTTGTTCTGTATGGTTTGTAGATATTGTTGAACTTGTTCTGTATGGTTTGTAGATATTGTTGAACTTGTTCTGTGTGGTTTGTAGATATTGTTAAACTTGTTCTGTATGGTTTGTAGATATTGTTGAACTTGTTCTGTATGGTTTGTAGATATTGTTGAACTTGTTCTCTATGGTTTGTAGATATTGTTAAACTTGTTCTGTATGGTTTGTAGATATTGTTGAACTTGTTCTGTATAGTTTGTAGATATTGTTAAACTTGTTCTGTATGACCTGTAGATATTGTTGAACTTGTTCTGTATGGTTTGTAGATATTGTTGAACTTGTTCTGTATGGTTTGTAGATATTGTTGAACTTGTTCTGTATGGTTTGTAGATATTGTTGAACTTGTTCTGTATGATTTGTATATATTGTTAAACTTGTTCTGTATGGTTTGTAGATATTGTTAAACTTGTTCTGTATGATTTGTAGATTTTGTTGAACTTGTTCTGTATGGTTTGTAGATATTGTTGAACTTGTTTTGTATGGTTTGTAGAGATTGTTTAAATTGTTCTGTATGGTTTGTAGATATTGTTGAACTCGTTCTGTATGGTTTGTAGATATTGTTACACTTGTTCTGTATGGTTTGTAGATATTGTTGAACTTGTTCTGTATGGTTTGTAGATATTGTTAAACTTGTTCTGTATGGTTTGTATATATTGTTGAACTTGTTCTGTATGGTTTGTAGATATTGTTAAGCTTGTTCTGTATGGTTTGTAGATATTGTTGAACTTGTTCTGTATGGTTTATAGATATTGTTAAGCTTGTTCTGTATGGTTTGTAGATATTGTTGAACTTGTTCTGTATGGTTTGTAGATATTGTTGAACTTGTTCTGTATGGTCTGTAGATATTGTTGAACTTGTTCTGTATGGTTTGTAGATATTGTTGAACTTGTTCTGTATGGTCTGTAGATATTGTTGAACTTGTTCTGTGTGGTTTGTAGATATTGTTAAACTTGTTCTGTATGGTTTGTAGATATTGTTAAAATTGTTCTGTATGGTTTGTAGATATTGTTAAACTTGTTCTGTATGGTTTGTATATATTGTTGAACTTGTTCTGTATGGTTTGTAGATATTGTTGAACTTGTTCTGTATGGTTTGTAGATATTGTTGAACTTGTTCTGTATGGTTTGTAGATATTGATGAACTTGTTCTGTATGGTTTGTAGATATTGTTAAACTTGTTCTGTATGGTTTGTAGATATTGTTGAACTTGTTCTGTATGGTTTGTAGATATTATTGAACTTGTTCTGTATGGTTTGTAGATATTGTTGAACTTGTTCTGTATGGTTTGTAGATATTGTTGAACTTGTTCTGTATGCTTTGTAGATATTATTGAACTTGTTCTGTATTGTTTGTAGATATTGTTGAACTTGTTCTGTATGGTTTGTAGATATTGTTGAACTTGTTCTGTGTGGTTTGTAGATATTGTTAAACTTGTTCTGTATGGTTTGTAGATATTGTTGAACTTGTTCTGTATGGTTTGTAGATATTGTTAAACTTGTTCTGTATGGTTTGTAGATATTGTTAAACTTGTTCTGTATGGTTTGTAGATATTGTTAAACTTGTTCTGTATGGTTTGTAGATATTGTTGAACTTATTCTGTATGGTTTGTAGATATTGTTGAACTTGTTCTGTATAGTTTGTAGATATTGTTAAACTTGTTCTGTATGATCTGTAGATATTGTTGAGCTTGTTCTTTATGGTTTGTAGATATTGTTGAACTTGTTCTGTATGGTTTGTAGATATTGTTGAACCTATTCTGTATGGTTTGTAGATATTGTTGAACTTGTTCTGTGTGGTTTGTAGATATTGTTGAACTTGTTCTGTATGGTCTGTAGATATTGTTGAACTTGTTCTGTGTGGTTTGTAGATATTGTTAAACTTGTTCTGTATGGTTTGTAGATATTGTTAAAATTGTTCTGTATGGTTTGTAGATATTGTTAAACTTGTTCTGTATGGTTTGTATATATTGTTGAACTTGTTCTGTATGGTTTGTAGATATTGTTGAACTTGTTCTGTATGGTTTGTAGATATTGTTGAACTTGTTCTGTATGGTTTGTAGATATTGATGAACTTGTTCTGTATGGTTTGTAGATATTGTTAAACTTGTTCTGTATGGTTTGTAGATATTGTTGAACTTGTTCTGTATGGTTTGTAGATATTATTGAACTTGTTCTGTATGGTTTGTAGATATTGTTGAACTTGTTCTGTATGGTTTGTAGATATTGTTGAACTTGTTCTGTATGGTTTGTAGATATTATTGAACTTGTTCTGTATTGTTTGTAGATATTGTTGAACTTGTTCTGTATGGTTTGTAGATATTGTTGAACTTGTTCTGTGTGGTTTGTAGATATTGTTAAACTTGTTCTGTATGGTTTGTAGATATTGTTGAACTTGTTCTGTATGGTTTGTAGATATTGTTAAACTTGTTCTGTATGGTTTGTAGATATTGTTAAACTTGTTCTGTATGGTTTGTAGATATTGTTAAACTTGTTCTGTATGGTTTGTAGATATTGTTGAACTTATTCTGTATGGTTTGTAGATATTGTTGAACTTGTTCTGTATAGTTTGTAGATATTGTTAAACTTGTTCTGTATGATCTGTAGATATTGTTGAGCTTGTTCTGTATGGTTTGTAGATATTGTTGAACTTGTTCTGTATGGTTTGTAGATATTGTTGAACCTATTCTGTATGGTTTGTAGATATTGTTGAACTTGTTCTGTGTGGTTTGTAGATATTGTTGAACTTGTTCTGTATGGTTTGTAGATATTGTTAAACTTGTTCTGTATGGTTTGTAGATATTGTTGGACTTTTTCTGTATAGTTTGTAGATATTGTTAAACTTGTTCTGTATGGTTTGTAGATATTGTTGAACTTGTTCTGTATGGTTTGTAGATATTGTTGAACTTGTTCTGTATGGTTTGTAGATATTGTTGAACTTGTTCTGTATGGCTTTATATATTGTTAAACTTGTTCTGTATGGTTTGTAGATATTGTTGAACTTGTTCTGTATGGTTTGTAGATATTGTTGAACTTGTTCTGTTTGGTTTGTAGATATTGTTGAACTTGTTCTGTATGGTTTGTAGATATTGTTGAACTTGTTCTGTATGGTTTGTAGATATTGTTGAACTTGTTCTGTATGGTTTGTAGATATTGTTGAACTTGTTCTGTATGGTTTGTAGATATTGTTGAACTTGTTCTTTATGGTTTGTAGATATTGTTGAACTTGTTTTGTATGGTTTGCAGATATTGTTAAACTTGTTCTGTGTGGTTTGTAGATATTGTTAAACTTGTTCTGTATGGTTTGTAGATATTGTTGAACTTGTTCTGTATGGTTTGTATATATTGTTAAACTTGTTCTCTATGGTTTGTAGATATTGTTAAACTTGTTCTGTATGGTTTGTAGATTTTGTTGAACTTGTTCTGTATGGTTTGTAGATATTGTTGAACTTGTTTTGTATGGTTTGTAGAGATTGTTGAACTTGTTCTGTGTGGTTTGTAGATATTGTTGAACTTGTTCTGTATGGTTTGTAGATATTGTTGAACTTGTTCTGTATGGTTTGTATATATTGTTAAACTTGTTCTGTATGGTTTGTATATATTGTTGAACTTGTTCTGTATGGTTTGTAGATATTGTTAAGCTTGTTCTGTATGGTTTGTAGATATTGTTGAACTTGTTCTGTATGGTTTGTAGATATTGTTAAGCTTGTTCTGTATGGTTTGTAGATATTGTTAAACTTGTTCTGTATGGTCTGTAGATATTGTTGAACTTGTTCTGTATCGTTTGTAGATATTGTTGAACTTGTTCTGTATGGTCTGTAGATATTGTTGAACTTGTTCTGTGTGGTTTGTAGATATTGTTAAACTTGTTCTGTATGGTTTGTAGATATTGTTAAACTTGTTCTGTATGGTTTGTAGATATTTTTGAACTTGTTCTGTATGGTTTGTATATATTGTTGAACTTGTTCTGTATGGTTTGTAGATATTGTTAAACTTGTTCTGTATGGTTTGTAGATATTGTTGAACTTGTTCTGTATGGTTTGTAGATATTGTTGAACTTGTTCTGTATGGTTTGTAGATATTGTTGAACTTGTTCTGTGTGGTTTGTAGATATTGTTAAACTAGTTCTGTATGGTTTGTAGATATTGTTGAACTTTTTCTGTATGGTTTGTATATATTGTTAAACTTGTTCTGTATGGTTTGTATATATTGTTGAACTTGTTCTGTATGGTTTGTAGATATTGTTAAGCTTGTTCTGTATGGTTTGTAGATATTGTTGATCGTGTTCTGTATGGTTTGTAGATATTGTTAAGCTTGTTCTGTATGGTTTGTAGATATTGTTGAACTTGTTCTGTATGGTTTGTAGATATTGTTAAACTTGTTCTGTATGGTTTGTAGATATTGTTGGACTTTTTCTGTATGGTTTGTAGATATTGATAAACTTGTTCTGTATGGTTTGTAGATATTGTTGAACTTGTTCTGTATGGTTTGTAGATATTGTTGAACTTGTTCTGTATGGTTTGTAGATATTGTTGAACTTGTTCTGTATGGTTTGTATATATTGTTAAACTTGTTCTGTATGGTTTGTAGATATTGTTGAACTTGTTCTGTATGGTTTGTAGATATTGTTGAACTTGTTCTGTTTGGTTTGTAGATATTGTTGAACTTGTTCTGTATGGTTTGTAGATATTGTTGAACTTGTTCTGTATGGTTTGTAGATATTGTTGAACTTGTTCTGTATGGTTTGTAGATATTGTTAAACTTGTTCTGTATGGTTTGTAGATATTGTTGAACTTGTTCTGTATGGTTTGTATATATTGTTAAACTTGTTCTGTATGGTTTGTAGATATTGTTGAACTTGTTCTGTATGGTTTGTAGATATTGTTGAACTTGTTCTGTATGGTTTGTATATTTTGTTAAACTTGTTCTGTATGGTTTGTAGATTTTGTTGAACTTGTTCTGTATGGTTTGTAGATATTGTTGAACTTGTTTTGTATGGTTTGTAGAGATTGTTGAACTTGTTCTGTATGGTTTGTAGATATTGTTAAACTTGTTCTGTATGGTTTGTAGATATTGTTAAACTTGTTCTGTATGGTTTGTAGATATTGTTGAACTTGTTCTGTATGGTTTGTATATATTGTTGAACTTGTTCTGTATGATTTGTAGATATTGTTAAGCTTGTTCTGTATGGTTAGTAGATATTGTTGAACTTGTTCTGTATGGTTTGTAGATATTGTTAAACTTGTTCTGTATGGTCTGTAGATATTGTTGAACTTGTTCTGTATGGTTTGTAGATATTGTTGAACTTGTTCTGTATGGTCTGTAGATATTGTTGAACTTGTTCTGTGTGGTTTGTAGATATTGTTAAACTTGTTCTGTATGGTTTGTAGATATTGTTAAACTTGTTCTGTATGGTTTGTAGATATTGTTAAACTTGTTCTGTATGGTTTGTATATATTGTTGAACTTGTTCTGTATGGTTTGTAGATATTGTTAAACTTGTTCTGTATGGTTTGTAGATATTGTTGAACTTGTTCTGTATGGTTTGTAGATATTGTTGAACTTGTTCTGTATGGTTTGTAGATATTATTGAACTTGTTCTGTATGGTTTGTAGATATTGTTGAACCTGTTCTGTATGGTTTGTAGATATTGTTGAACTTGTTCTGTATGGTTTGTAGATATTATTGAACTTGTTCTGTATGGTTTGTAGATATTGTTGAACTTGTTCTGTATGGTTTGTAGATATTGTTGAACTTGTTCTGTGTGGTTTGTAGATATTGTTAAACTTGTTCTGTATGGTTTGTAGATATTGTTGAACTTGTTCTGTATGGTTTGTAGATATTGTTAAACTTGTTCTGTATGGTTTGTAGATATTGTTAAACTTGTTCTGTATGGTTTGTAGATATTGTTAAACTTGTTCTGTATGGTTTGTAGATATTGTTGAACTTGTTCTGTATGGTTTGTAGATATTGTTGAACTTGTTCTGTATAGTTTGTAGATATTGTTAAACTTGTTCTGTATGATCTGTAGATATTGTTGAACTTGTTCTGTATGGTTTGTAGATATTGTTGAACTTGTTCTGTATGGTTTGTAGATATTGTTGAACTTGTTCTGTATGGTTTGTAGATATTGTTGAACTTGTTCTGTATGGTTTGTATATATTGTTAAACTTGTTCTGTATGGTTTGTAGATATTGTTAAACTTGTTCTGTATGGTTTGTAGATATTGTTGAACTTGTTCTGTATGGTTTGTAGATATTGTTGAACTTGTTTTGTATGGTTTGTAGAGATTGTTGAACTTGTTCTGTATGGTTTGTAGATATTGTTGAACTTGTTCTGTATGGTTTGTAGATATTGTTAAGCTTGTTCTGTATGGTTTGTAGATATTGTTGAACTTGTTCTGTATGGTTTGTAGATATTGTTAAGCTTGTTCTGTATGGTTTGTAGATATTGTTGAACTTGTTCTGTATGGTTTGTAGATATTGTTGAACTTGTTCTGTATGGTCTGTAGATATTGTTGAACTTGTTCTGTATGGTTTGTAGATATTGTTGAACTTGTTCTGTATGGTCTGTAGATATTGTTGAACTTGTTCTGTGTGGTTTGTAGATATTGTTAAACTTGTTCTGTATGGTTTGTAGATATTGTTAAAATTGTTCTGTATGGTTTGTAGATATTGTTAAACTTGTTCTGTATGGTTTGTATATATTGTTGAACTTGTTCTGTATGGTTTGTAGATATTGTTAAACTTGTTCTGTATGGTTTGTAGATATTGTTGAACTTGTTCTGTATGGTTTGTAGATATTGTTGAACTTGTTCTGTATGGTTTGTAGATATTGATGAACTTGTTCTGTATGGTTTGTAGATATTGTTAAACTTGTTCTGTATGGTTTGTAGATATTGTTGAACTTGTTCTGTATGGTTTGTAGATATTGTTGAACTTGTTCTGTATAGTTTGTAGATATTGTTAAACTTGTTCTGTATGATCTGTAGATATTGTTGAACTTGTTCTGTATGGTTTGTAGATATTGTTGAACTTGTTCTGTATGGTTTGTAGATATTGTTGAACTTGTTCTGTATGGTTTGTAGATATTGTTGAACTTGTTCTGTATGGTTTGTAGATATTGTTAAACTTGTTCTGTATGGTTTGTAGATATTGTTAAACTTGTTCTGTATGGTTTGTAGATTTTGTTGAACTTGTTCTGTATGGTTTGTAGATATTGTTGAACTTGTTTTGTATGGTTTGTAGATATTGTTGAACTTGTTCTGTATGGTTTGTAGATATTGTTGAACTTGTTCTGTATGGTTTGTAGATATTGTTAAGCTTGTTCTGTATGGTTTGTAGATATTGTTGAACTTGTTCTGTATGGTTTGTAGATATTGTTAAGCTTGTTCTGTATGGTTTGTAGATATTGTTGAACTTGTTCTGTATGGTTTGTAGATATTGTTGAACTTGTTCTGTATGGTCTGTAGATATTGTTGAACTTGTTCTGTATGGTTTGTAGATATTGTTGAACTTGTTCTGTATGGTCTGTAGATATTGTTGAACTTGTTCTGTGTGGTTTTTAGATATTGTTAAACTTGTTCTGTATGGTTTGTAGATATTGTTAAAATTGTACTGTATGGTTTGTAGATATTGTTAAACTTGTTCTGTATGGTTTGTATATATTGTTGAACTTGTTCTGTATGGTTTGTAGATATTGTTAAACTTGTTCTGTATGGTTTGTAGATATTGTTGAACTTGTTCTGTATGGTTTGTAGATATTGTTGAACTTGTTCTGTATGGTTTGTAGATATTGATGAACTTGTTCTGTATGGTTTGTAGATATTGTTAAACTTGTTCTGTATGGTTTGTAGATATTGTTGAACTTGTTCTGTATGGTTTGTAGATATTATTGAACTTGTTCTGTATGGTTTGTAGATATTGTTGAACTTGTTCTGTATGGTTTGTAGATATTGTTGAACTTGTTCTGTATGGTTTGTAGATATTATTGAACTTGTTCTGTATTGTTTGTAGATATTGTTGAACTTGTTCTGTATGGTTTGTAGATATTGTTAAACTTGTTCTGTATGGTTTGTAGATATTGTTGGACTTTTTCTGTATAGTTTGTAGATATTGTTAAACTTGTTCTGTATGGTTTGTAGATATTGTTGAACTTGTTCTGTATGGTTTGTAGATATTGTTGAACTTGTTCTGTATGGTTTGTAGATATTGTTGAACTTGTTCTGTATGGCTTTATATATTGTTAAACTTGTTCTGTATGGTTTGTAGATATTGTTGAACTTGTTCTGTATGGTTTGTAGATATTGTTGAACTTGTTCTGTTTGGTTTGTAGATATTGTTGAACTTGTTCTGTATGGTTTGTAGATATTGTTGAACTTGTTCTGTATGGTTTGTAGATATTGTTGAACTTGTTCTGTATGGTTTGTAGATATTGTTGAACTTGTTCTGTATGGTTTGTAGATATTGTTGAACTTGTTCTTTATCGTTTGTAGATATTGTTGAACTTGTTCTGTATGGTTTGCAGATATTGTTAAACTTGTTCTGTGTGGGTTGTAGATATTGTTAAACTTGTTCTGTATGGTTTGTAGATATTGTTGAACTTGTTCTGTATGGTTTGTATATATTGTTAAACTTGTTCTCTATGGTTTGTAGATATTGTTAAACTTGTTCTGTATGGTTTGTAGATTTTGTTGAACTTGTTCTGTATGGTTTGTAGATATTGTTGAACTTGTTTTGTATGGTTTGTAGAGATTGTTGAACTTGTTCTGTGTGGTTTGTAGATATTGTTCAACTTGTTCTGTATGGTTTGTAGATATTGTTGAACTTGTTCTGTATGGTTTGTATATATTGTTAAACTTGTTCTGTATGGTTTGTATATATTGTTGAACTTGTTCTGTATGGTTTGTAGATATTGTTAAGCTTGTTCTGTATGGTTTGTAGATATTGTTGAACTTGTTCTGTATGGTTTGTAGATATTGTTAAGCTTGTTCTGTATGGTTTGTAGATATTGTTAAACTTGTTCTGTATGGTCTGCAGATATTGTTGAACTTGTTCTGTATCGTTTGTAGATATTGTTGAACTTGTTCTGTATGGTCTGTAGATATTGTTGAACTTGTTCTGTGTGGTTTGTAGATATTGTTAAACTTGTTCTGTATGGTTTGTAGATATTGTTAAACTTGTTCTGTATGGTTTGTAGATATTTTTAAACTTGTTCTGTATGGTTTGTATATATTGTTGAACTTGTTCTGTATGGTTTGTAGATATTGTTAAACTTGTTCTGTATGGTTTGTAGATATTGTTGAACTTGTTCTGTATGGTTTGTAGATATTGTTGAACTTGTTCTGTATGGTTTGTAGATATTGTTGAACTTGTTCTGTGTGGTTTGTAGATATTGTTAAACTTGTTCTGTATGGTTTGTAGATATTGTTGAACTTGTTCTGTATGGTTTGTATATATTGTTAAACTTGTTCTGTATGGTTTGTATATATTGTTGAACTTGTTCTGTATGGTTTGTAGATATTGTTAAGCTTTATCTGTATGGTTTGTAGATATTGTTGATCGTGTTCTGTATGGTTTGTAGATATTGTTAAGCTTGTTCTGTATGGTTTGTAGATATTGTTGAACTTGTTCTGTATGGTTTGTAGATATTGTTAAACTTGTTCTGTATGGTTTGTAGATATTGTTGGACTTTTTCTGTATGGTTTGTAGATATTGATAAACTTGTTCTGTATGGTTTGTAGATATTGTTGAACTTGTTCTGTATGGTTTGTAGATATTGTTGAACTTGTTCTGTATGGTTTGTAGATATTATTGAACTTGTTCTGTATTGTTTGTAGATATTGTTGAACTTGTTCTGTATGGTTTGTAGATATTGTTAAACTTGTTCTGTATGGTTTGTAGATATTGTTGGACTTTTTCTGTATAGTTTGTAGATATTGTTAAACTTGTTCTGTATGGTTTGTAGATATTGTTGAACTTGTTCTGTATGGTTTGTAGATATTGTTGAACTTGTTCTGTATGGTTTGTAGATATTGTTGAACTTGTTCTGTATGGCTTTATATATTGTTAAACTTGTTCTGTATGGTTTGTAGATATTGTTGAACTTGTTCTGTATGGTTTGTAGATATTGTTGAACTTGTTCTGTTTGGTTTGTAGATATTGTTGAACTTGTTCTGTATGGTTTGTAGATATTGTTGAACTTGTTCTGTATGGTTTGTAGATATTGTTGAACTTGTTCTGTATGGTTTGTAGATATTGTTGAACTTGTTCTGTATGGTTTGTAGATATTGTTGAACTTGTTCTTTATGGTTTGTAGATATTGTTGAACTTGTTCTGTATGGTTTGCAGATATTGTTAAACTTGTTCTGTGTGGTTTGTAGATATTGTTAAACTTGTTCTGTATGGTTTGTAGATATTGTAGAACTTGTTCTGTATGGTTTGTATATATTGTTAAACTTGTTCTCTATGGTTTGTAGATATTGTTAAACTTGTTCTGTATGGTTTGTAGATTTTGTTGAACTTGTTCTGTATGGTTTGTAGATATTGTTGAACTTGTTTTGTATGGTTTGTAGAGATTGTTGAACTTGTTCTGTGTGGTTTGTAGTTATTGTTCAACTTGTTCTGTATGGTTTGTAGATATTGTTGAACTTGTTCTGTATGGTTTGTATATATTGTTAAACTTGTTCTGTATGGTTTGTATATATTGTTGAACTTGTTCTGTATGGTTTGTAGATTTTGTTAAGCTTGTTCTGTATGGTTTGTAGATATTGTTGAACTTGTTCTGTATGGTTTGTAGATATTGTTAAGCTTGTTCTGTATGGTTTGTAGATATTGTTAAACTTGTTCTGTATGGTCTGTAGATATTGTTGAACTTGTTCTGTATCGTTTGTAGATATTGTTGAACTTGTTCTGTATGGTCTGTAGATATTGTTGAACTTGTTCTGTGTGGTTTGTAGATATTGTTAAACTTGTTCTGTATGGTTTGTAGATATTGTTAAACTTGTTCTGTATGGTTTGTAGATATTTTTAAACTTGTTCTGTATGGTTTGTATATATTGTTGAACTTGTTCTGTATGGTTTGTAGATATTGTTAAACTTGTTCTGTATGGTTTGTAGATATTGTTGAACTTGTTCTGTATGGTTTGTAGATATTGTTGAACTTGTTCTGTATGGTTTGTAGATATTGTTGAACTTGTTCTGTGTGGTTTGTAGATATTGTTAAACTTGTTCTGTATGGTTTGTAGATATTGTTGAACTTGTTCTGTATGGTTTGTATATATTGTTAAACTTGTTCTGTATGGTTTGTATATATTGTTGAACTTGTTCTGTATGGTTTGTAGATATTGTTAAGCTTGTTCTGTATGGTTTGTAGATATTGTTGATCGTGTTCTGTATGGTTTGTAGATATTGTTAAGCTTGTTCTGTATGGTTTGTAGATATTGTTGAACTTGTTCTGTATGGTTTGTAGATATTGTTAAACTTGTTCTGTATGGTTTGTAGATATTGTTGGACTTTTTCTGTATGGTTTGTAGATATTGATAAACTTGTTCTGTATGGTTTGTATATATTGTTAAACTTGTTCTGTATGGTTTGTAGATATTGTTAAACTTGTTCTGTATAGTTTGTAGATATTGTTGAACTTGTTCTGTATGGTTTGTATATTTTGTTAAACTTGTTCTGTATGGTTTGTAGATTTTGTTGAACTTGTTCTGTATGGTTTGTAGATATTGTTGAACTTGTTTTGTATGGTTTGTAGAGATTGTTGAACTTGTTCTGTATGGTTTGTAGATATTGTTAAACTTGTTCTGTATGGTTTGTAGATATTGTTAAACTTGTTCTGTATGGTTTGTAGATATTGTTGAACTTGTTCTGTATGGTTTGTATATATTGTTGAACTTGTTCTGTATGATTTGTAGATATTGTTAAGCTTGTTCTGTATGGTTAGTAGATATTGTTGAACTTGTTCTGTATGGTTTGTAGATATTGTTAAGCTTCTTCTGTATGGTTTGTAGATATTGTTGAACTTGTTCTGTATGGTTTGTAGATATTGTTAAACTTGTTCTGTATGGTCTGTAGATATTGTTGAACTTGTTCTGTATGGTTTGTAGATATTGTTGAACTTGTTCTGTATGGTCTGTAGATATTGTTGAACTTGTTCTGTGTGGTTTGTAGATATTGTTAAACTTGTTCTGTATGGTTTGTAGATATTGTTAAACTTGTTCTGTATGGTTTGTAGATATTGTTAAACTTGTTCTGTATGGTTTGTATATATTGTTGAACTTGTTCTGTATGGTTTGTAGATATTGTTAAACTTGTTCTGTATGGTTTGTAGATATTGTTGAACTTGTTCTGTATGGTTTGTAGATATTGTTGAACTTGTTCTGTATGGTTTGTAGATATTATTGAACTTGTTCTGTATGGTTTGTAGATATTGTTGAACTTGTTCTGTATGGTTTGTAGATATTGTTGAACTTGTTCTGTATGGTTTGTAGATATTATTGAACTTGTTCTGTATGGTTTGTAGATATTGTTGAACTTGTTCTGTATGGTTTGTAGATATTGTTGAACTTGTTCTGTGTGGTTTGTAGATATTGTTGAACTTGTTCTGTATGGTTTGAAGATATTGATGAACTTGTTCTGTATGGTTTGTAGATATTGTTAAACTTGTTCTGTATGGTTTGTAGATATTGTTGAACTTGTTCTGTATGGTTTGTAGATATTATTGAACTTGTTCTGTATGGTTTTTAGATATTGTTGAACTTGTTCTGTATGGTTTGTAGATATTGTTGAACTTGTTCTGTATGGTTTGTAGATATTATTGAACTTGTTCTGTATTGTTTGTAGATATTGTTGAACTTGTTCTGTATGGTTTGTAGATATTGTTGAACTTGTTCTGTGTGGTTTGTAGATATTGTTAAACTTGTTCTGTATGGTTTGTAGATATTGTTGAACTTGTTCTGTATGGTTTGTAGATATTGTTAAACTTGTTCTGTATGGTTTGTAGATATTGTTAAACTTGTTCTGTATGGTTTGTAGATATTGTTAAACTTGTTCTGTATGGTTTGTAGATATTGTTGAACTTATTCTGTATGGTTTGTAGATATTGTTGAACTTGTTCTGTATAGTTTGTAGATATTGTTAAACTTGTTCTGTATGGTTTGTAGATATTGTTGAACTTGTTCTGTATGGTTTGTAGATATTGTTGAACTTGTTCTGTATGGTCTGTAGATATTGTTGAACTTGTTCTGTATGGTTTGTAGATATTGTTGAACTTGTTCTGTATGGTCTGTAGATATTGTTGAACTTGTTCTGTGTGGTTTTTAGATATTGTTAAACTTGTTCTGTATGGTTTGTAGATATTGTTAAAATTGTACTGTATGGTTTGTAGATATTGTTAAACTTGTTCTGTATGGTTTGTAGATATTGTTGAACTTGTTCTGTATGGTTTGTAGATATTGTTAAACTTGTTCTGTATGGTTTGTAGATATTGTTGAACTTGTTCTGTATGGTTTGTAGATATTGTTGAACTTGTTCTGTATGGTTTGTAGATATTGATGAACTTGTTCTGTATGGTTTGTAGATATTGTTAAACTTGTTCTGTATGGTTTGTAGATATTGTTGAACTTGTTCTGTATGGTTTGTAGATATTATTGAACTTGTTCTGTATGGTTTGTAGATATTGTTGAACTTGTTCTGTATGGTTTGTAGATATTGTTGAACTTGTTCTGTATGGTTTGTAGATATTATTGAACTTGTTCTGTATTGTTTGTAGATATTGTTGAACTTGTTCTGTATGGTTTGTAGATATTGTTAAACTTGTTCTGTATGGTTTGTAGATATTGTTGGACTTTTTCTGTATAGTTTGTAGATATTGTTAAACTTGTTCTGTATGGTTTGTAGATATTGTTGAACTTGTTCTGTATGGTTTGTAGATATTGTTGAACTTGTTCTGTATGGTTTGTAGATATTGTTGAACTTGTTCTGTATGGCTTTATATATTGTTAAACTTGTTCTGTATGGTTTGTAGATATTGTTGAACTTGTTCTGTATGGTTTATAGATATTGTTGAACTTGTTCTGTTTGGTTTGTAGATATTGTTGAACTTGTTCTGTATGGTTTGTAGATATTGTTGAACTTGTTCTGTATGGTTTGTAGATATTGTTGAACTTGTTCTGTATGGTTTGTAGATATTGTTGAACTTGTTCTGTATGGTTTGTAGATATTGTTGAACTTGTTCTTTATGGTTTGTAGATATTGTTGAACTTGTTCTGTATGGTTTGCAGATATTGTTAAACTTGTTCTGTGTGGTTTGTAGATATTGTTAAACTTGTTCTGTATGGTTTGTAGATATTGTTGAACTTGTTCTGTATGGTTTGTATATATTGTTAAACTTGTTCTCTATGGTTTGTAGATATTGTTAAACTTGTTCTGTATGGTTTGTAGATTTTGTTGAACTTGTTCTGTATGGTTTGTAGATATTGTTGAACTTGTTTTGTATGGTTTGTAGAGATTGTTGAACTTGTTCTGTGTGGTTTGTAGATATTGTTCAACTTGTTCTGTATGGTTTGTAGATATTGTTGAACTTGTTCTGTATGGTTTGTATATATTGTTAAACTTGTTCTGTATGGTTTGTATATATTGTTGAACTTGTTCTGTATGGTTTGTAGATATTGTTAAGCTTGTTCTGTATGGTTTGTAGATATTGTTGAACTTGTTCTGTATGGTTTGTAGATATTGTTAAGCTTGTTCTGTATGGTTTGTAGATATTGTTAAACTTGTTCTGTATGGTCTGTAGATATTGTTGAACTTGTTCTGTATCGTTTGTAGATATTGTTGAACTTGTTCTGTATGGTCTGTAGATATTGTTGAACTTGTTCTGTGTGGTTTGTAGATATTGTTAAACTTGTTCTGTATGGTTTGTAGATATTGTTAAACTTGTTCTGTATGGTTTGTAGATATTTTTAAACTTGTTCTGTATGGTTTGTATATATTGTTGAACTTGTTCTGTATGGTTTGTAGATATTGTTAAACTTGTTCTGTATGGTTTGTAGATATTGTTGAACTTGTTCTGTATGGTTTGTAGATATTGTTGAACTTGTTCTGTATGGTTTGTAGATATTGTTGAACTTGTTCTGTGTGGTTTGTAGATATTGTTAAACTTGTTCTGTATGGTTTGTAGATATTGTTGAACTTGTTCTGTATGGTTTGTATATATTGTTAAACTTGTTCTGTATGGTTTGTATATATTGTTGAACTTGTTCTGTATGGTTTGTAGATATTGTTAAGCTTGTTCTGTATGGTTTGTAGATATTGTTGATCGTGTTCTGTATGGTTTGTAGATATTGTTAAGCTTGTTCTGTATGGTTTGTAGATATTGTTGAACTTGTTCTGTATGGTTTGTAGATATTGTTAAACTTGTTCTGTATGGTTTGTAGATATTGTTGGACTTTTTCTGTATGGTTTGTAGGTATTGATAAACTTGTTCTGTATGGTTTGTAGATATTGTTGAACTTGTTCTGTATGGTTTGTAGATATTGTTGAACTTGTTCTGTATGGTTTGTAGATATTGTTGAACTTGTTCTGTATGGTTTGTATATATTGTTAAACTTGTTCTGTATGGTTTTTAGATATTGTTGAACTTGTTCTGTATGGTTTGTAGATATTGTTGAACTTGTTCTGTTTGGTTTGTAGATATTGTTGAACTTGTTCTGTATGGTTTGTAGATATTGTTGAACTTGTTCTGTATGGTTTGTAGATATTGTTGAACTTGTTCTGTATGGTTTGTAGATATTGTTAAACTTGTTCTGTATGGTGTGTAGATATTGTTGAACTTGTTCTGTATGGTTTGTATATATTGTTGAACTTGTTCTGTATGGTTTGTAGATATTGTTAAACTTGTTCTGTATAGTTTGTAGATATTGTTGAACTTGTTCTGTATGGTTTGTATATTTTGTTAAACTTGTTCTGTATGGTTTGTAGATTTTGTTGAACTTGTTCTGTATGGTTTGTAGATATTGTTGAACTTGTTTTGTATGGTTTGTAGAGATTGTTGAACTTGTTCTGTATGGTTTGTAGATATTGTTAAACTTCTTCTGTATGGTTTGTAGATATTGTTAAACTTGTTCTGTATGGTTTGTAGATATTGTTGAACTTGTTCTGTATGGTTTGTAGATATTGTTGAACTTGTTCTGTATGGTTTGTAGATATTGTTGAACTTGTTCTGTATGGTTTTATATATTGTTAAACTTGTTCTGTATGGTTTGTAGATATTGTTGAACTTGTTCTGTATGGTTTGTAGATATTGTTGAACTTGTTCTGTATGGTTTGTAGATATTGTTGAACTTGTTCTGTTTGGTTTGTAGATATTGTTGAACTTGTTCTGTATGGTTTGTAGATATTGTTGAACTTGTTCTGTATGGTTTGTAGATGTTGTTAAACTTGTTCTGTATGATTTGTAGATATTCTTGAACTTGTTCTGTATGGTTTGAAGATATTGTTGAACTTGTTCTGTGTGGTTTGTAGATATTGTTCAACTTGTTCTGTATGGTTTGTAGATATTGTTGAACTATTTTTGTATGGTTTGTAGATATTGTTGAACTTGTTCTGTATGGTTTGTAGATATTGTTGAACTTGTTCTGTATGGTTTGTAGATATTGTTGAACTTGTTCTGTATGGTTTGTAGATACTGTTAAACTTGTTCTGTATGGTTTGTAGATATTGTTGAACTTGTTCTGTATGGTTTGTATATATTGTTGAACTTGTTCTGTATGATTTGTAGATATTGTTAAGCTTGTTCTGTATGGTTAGTAGATATTGTTGAACTTGTTCTGTATGGTTTGTAGATATTGTTAAGCTTCTTCTGTATGGTTTGTAGATATTGTTGAACTTGTTCTGTATGGTTTGTAGATATTGTTAAACTTGTTCTGTATGGTCTGTAGATATTGTTGAACTTGTTCTGTATGGTTTGTAGATATTGTTGAACTTGTTCTGTATGGTCTGTAGATATTGTTGAACTTGTTCTGTGTGGTTTGTAGATATTGTTAAACTTGTTCTGTATGGTTTGTAGATATTGTTAAACTTGTTCTGTATGGTTTGTAGATATTGTTAAACTTGTTCTGTATGGTTTGTATATATTGTTGAACTTGTTCTGTATGGTTTGTAGATATTGTTAAACTTGTTCTGTATGGTTTTTAGATATTGTTGAACTTGTTCTGTATGGTTTGTAGATATTGTTGAACTTGTTCTGTATGGTTTGTAGATATTATTGAACTTGTTCTGTGTGGTTTGTAGATATTGTTGAACTTGTTCTGTATGGTTTGTAGATATTGTTGAACTTGTTCTGTATGGTTTGTAGATATTATTGAACTTGTTCTGTATGGTTTGTAGATATTGTTGAACTTGTTCTGTATGGTTTGTAGATATTGTTGAACTTGTTCTGTGTGGTTTGTAGATATTGTTAAACTTGTTCTGTATGGTTTGTAGATATTGTTGAACTTGTTCTGTATGGTTTGTAGATATTGTTAAGCTTGTTCTGTATGGTTTGTAGATATTGTTAAACTTGTTCTGTATGGTTTGTAGATATTGTTGAACTTGTTCTGTATGGTTTGTAGATATTGTTGAACTTGTTCTGTGTGGTTTGTAGATATTGTTGAACTTGTTCTGTATGGTTTGTAGATATTGTTAAACTTGTTCTGTATGGTTTGTAGATATTGTTGGACTTTTTCTGTATAGTTTGTAGATATTGTTAAACTTGTTCTGTATGGTTTGTAGATATTGTTGAACTTGTTCTGTATGGTTTGTAGATATTGTTGAACTTGTTCTGTATGGTTTTATATATTGTTAAACTTGTTCTGTATGGTTTGTAGATATTGTTGAACTTGTTCTGTATGGTTTGTAGATATTGTTGAACTTGTTCTGTTTGGTTTGTAGATATTGTTGAACTTGTTCTGTATGGTTTGTAGATATTGTTGAACTTGTTCTGTATGGTTTGTAGATGTTGTTAAACTTGTTCTGTATGATTTGTAGATATTCTTGAACTTGTTCTGTATGGTTTGAAGATATTGTTGAACTTGTTCTGTGTGGTTTGTAGATATTGTTCAACTTGTTCTGTATGGTTTGTAGATATTGTTGAACTATTTTTGTATGGTTTGTAGATATTGTTGAACTTGTTCTGTATGGTTTGTAGATATTGTTGAACTTGTTCTGTATGGTTTGTAGATATTGTTGAACTTGTTCTGTATGGTTTGTAGATACTGTTAAACTTGTTCTGTATGTGTTGTAGATATTGTTGAACTTGTTCTGTATGGTTTGTATATATTGTTGAACTTGTTCTGTATGATTTGTAGATATTGTTAAGCTTGTTCTGTATGGTTAGTAGATATTGTTGAACTTGTTCTGTATGGTTTGTAGATATTGTTAAGCTTCTTCTGTATGGTTTGTAGATATTGTTGAACTTGTTCTGTATGGTTTGTAGATATTGTTAAACTTGTTCTGTATGGTCTGTAGATATTGTTGAACTTGTTCTGTATGGTTTGTAGATATTGTTGAACTTGTTCTGTATGGTCTGTAGATATTGTTGAACTTGTTCTGTGTGGTTTGTAGATATTGTTAAACTTGTTCTGTATGGTTTGTAGATATTGTTAAACTTGTTCTGTATGGTTTGTAGATATTGTTAAACTTGTTCTGTATGGTTTGTATATATTGTTGAACTTGTTCTGTATGGTTTGTAGATATTGTTAAACTTGTTCTGTATGGTTTTTAGATATTGTTGAACTTGTTCTGTATGGTTTGTAGATATTGTTGAACTTGTTCTGTATGGTTTGTAGATATTATTGAACTTGTTCTGTATGGTTTGTAGATATTGTTGAACTTGTTCTGTATGGTTTGTAGATATTGTTGAACTTGTTCTGTATGGTTTGTAGATATTATTGAACTTGTTCTGTATGGTTTGTAGATATTGTTGAACTTGTTCTGTATGGTTTGTAGATATTGTTGAACTTGTTCTGTGTGGTTTGTAGATATTGTTAAACTTGTTCTGTATGGTTTGTAGATATTGTTGAACTTGTTCTGTATGGTTTGTAGATATTGTTAAACTTGTTCTGTATGGTTTGTAGATATTGTTAAACTTGTTCTGTATGGTTTGTAGATATTGTTAAACTTGTTCTGTATGGTTTGTAGATATTATTGAACTTGTTCTGTATGGTTTGTAGATATTGTTGAACTTGTTCTGTATAATTTGTAGATATTGTTAAACTTGTTCTGTATGATCTGTAGATATTGTTGAACTTGTTCTGTATGGTTTGTAGATATTGTTGAACTTGTTCTGTATGGTTTGTAGATATTGTTGAACTTGTTCTGTATGGTTTGTAGATATTGTTGAACTTGTTCTGTATGGTTTGTATATATTGTTAAACTTGTTCTGTATGGTTTGTAGATATTGTTGAACTTGTTCTGTATGGTTTGTAGATATTGTTGAACTTGTTCTGTATGGTCTGTAGATATTGTTGAACTTGTTCTGTATGGTTTGTAGATATTGTTGAACTTGTTCTGTATGGTTTGTAGATATTGTTGAACTTGTTCTGTATGGTCTGTAGATATTGTTGAACTTGTTCTGTGTGGTTTTTAGATATTGTTAAACTTGTTCTGTATGGTTTGTAGATATTGTTAAAATTGTTCTGTATGGTTTGTAGATATTGTTAAACTTGTTCTGTATGGTTTGTATATATTGTTGAACTTGTTCTGTATGGTTTGTAGATATTGTTAAACTTGTTCTGTATGGTTTGTAGATATTGTTGAACTTGTTCTGTATGGTTTGTAGATATTGTTGAACTTGTTCTGTATGGTTTGTAGATATTGATGAACTTGTTCTGTATGGTTTGTAGATATTGTTAAACTTGTTCTGTATGGTTTGTAGATATTGTTGAACTTGTTCTGTATGGTTTGTAGATATTATTGAACTTGTTCTGTATGGTTTGTAGATATTGTTGAACTTGTTCTGTATGGTTTGTAGATATTGTTGAACTTGTTCTGTATGGTTTGTAGATATTATTGAACTTGTTCTGTATTGTTTGTAGATATTGTTGAACTTGTTCTGTATGGTTTGTAGATATTGTTAAACTTGTTCTGTATGGTTTGTAGATATTGTTGGACTTTTTCTGTATAGTTTGTAGATATTGTTAAACTTGTTCTGTATGGTTTGTAGATATTGTTGAACTTGTTCTGTATGGTTTGTAGATATTGTTGAACTTGTTCTGTATGGTTTGTAGATATTGTTGAACTTGTTCTGTATGGCTTTATATATTGTTAAACTTGTTCTGTATGGTTTGTAGATATTGTTGAACTTGTTCTGTATGGTTTGTAGATATTGTTGAACTTGTTCTGTTTGGTTTGTAGATATTGTTGAACTTGTTCTGTATGGTTTGTAGATATTGTTGAACTTGTTCTGTATGGTTTGTAGATATTGTTGAACTTGTTCTGTATGGTTTGTAGATATTGTTGAACTTGTTCTGTATGGTTTGTAGATATTGTTGAACTTGTTCTTTATGGTTTGTAGATATTGTTGAACTTGTTCTGTATGGTTTGCAGATATTGTTAAACTTGTTCTGTGTGGTTTGTAGATATTGTTAAACTTGTTCTGTATGGTTTGTAGATATTGTTGAACTTGTTCTGTATGGTTTGTATATATTGTTAAACTTGTTCTCTATGGTTTGTAGATATTGTTAAACTTGTTCTGTATGGTTTGTAGATTTTGTTGAACTTGTTCTGTATGGTTTGTAGATATTGTTGAACTTGTTTTGTATGGTTTGTAGAGATTGTTGAACTTGTTCTGTGTGGTTTGTAGATATTGTTCAACTTGTTCTGTATGGTTTGTAGATATTGTTGAACTTGTTCTGTATGGTTTGTATATATTGTTAAACTTGTTCTGTATGGTTTGTATATATTGTTGAACTTGTTCTGTATGGTTTGTAGATATTGTTAAGCTTGTTCTGTATGGTTTGTAGATATTGTTGAACTTGTTCTGTATGGTTTGTAGATATTGTTAAGCTTGTTCTGTATGGTTTGTAGATATTGTTAAACTTGTTCTGTATGGTCTGTAGATATTGTTGAACTTGTTCTGTATCGTTTGTAGATATTGTTGAACTTGTTCTGTATGATCTGTAGATATTGTTGAACTTGTTCTGTGTGGTTTGTAGATATTGTTAAACTTGTTCTGTATGGTTTGTAGATATTGTTAAGCTTGTTCTGTATGGTTTGTAGATATTTTTAAACTTGTTCTGTATGGTTTGTATATATTGTTGAACTTGTTCTGTATGGTTTGTAGATATTGTTAAACTTGTTCTGTATGGTTTGTAGATATTGTTGAACTTGTTCTGTATGGTTTGTAGATATTGTTGAACTTGTTCTGTATGGTTTGTAGATATTGTTGAACTTGTTCTGTGTGGTTTGTAGATATTGTTAAACTTGTTCTGTATGGTTTGTAGATATTGTTGAACTTGTTCTGTATGGTTTGTATATATTGTTAAACTTGTTCTGTATGGTTTGTATATATTGTTGAACTTGTTCTGTATGGTTTGTAGATATTGTTAAGCTTGTTCTGTATGGTTTGTAGATATTGTTGATCGTGTTCTGTATGGTTTGTAGATATTGTTAAGCTTGTTCTGTATGGTTTGTAGATATTGTTGAACTTGTTCTGTATGGTTTGTAGATATTGTTAAACTTGTTCTGTATGGTTTGTAGATATTGTTGGACTTTTTCTGTATGGTTTGTAGGTATTGATAAACTTGTTCTGTATGGTTTGTAGATATTGTTGAACTTGTTCTGTATGGTTTGTAGATATTGTTGAACTTGTTCTGTATGGTTTGTAGATATTGTTGAACTTGTTCTGTATGGTTTGTATATATTGTTAAACTTGTTCTGTATGGTTTTTAGATATTGTTGAACTTGTTCTGTATGGTTTGTAGATATTGTTGAACTTGTTCTGTTTGGTTTGTAGATATTGTTGAACTTGTTCTGTATGGTTTGTAGATATTGTTGAACTTGTTCTGTATGGTTTGTAGATATTGTTGAACTTGTTCTGTATGGTTTGTAGATATTGTTAAACTTGTTCTGTATGGTGTGTAGATATTGTTGAACTTGTTCTGTATGGTTTGTATATATTGTTAAACTTGTTCTGTATGGTTTGTAGATATTGTTAAACTTGTTCTGTATAGTTTGTAGATATTGTTGAACTTGTTCTGTATGGTTTGTATATTTTGTTAAACTTGTTCTGTATGGTTTGTAGATTTTGTTGAACTTGTTCTGTATGGTTTGTAGATATTGTTGAACTTGTTCTGTATGGTTTGTAGATATTGTTAAACTTGTTCTGTATGGTTTGTAGATATTGTTAAACTTGTTCTGTATGGTTTGTAGATATTGTTGAACTTGTTCTGTATGGTTTGTATATATTGTTGAACTTGTTCTGTATGATTTGTAGATATTGTTAAGCTTGTTCTGTATGGTTAGTAGATATTGTTGAACTTGTTCTGTATGGTTTGTAGATATTGTTAAGCTTCTTCTGTATGGTTTGTAGATATTGTTGAACTTGTTCTGTATGGTTTTTAGATACTGTTAAACTTGTTCTGTATGGTCTGTAGATATTGTTGAACTTGTTCTGTATGGTTTGTAGATATTGTTGAACTTGTTCTGTATGGTCTGTAGATATTGTTGAACTTGTTCTGTGTGGTTTGTAGATATTGTTAAACTTGTTCTGTATGGTTTGTAGATATTGTTAAACTTGTTCTGTATGGTTTGTAGATATTGTTAAACTTGTTCTGTATGGTTTGTATATATTGTTGAACTTGTTCTGTATGGTTTGTAGATATTGTTAAACTTGTTCTGTATGGTTTGTAGATATTGATGAACTTGTTCTGTATGGTTTGTAGATATTGTTGAACTTGTTCTGTATGGTTTGTAGATATTATTGAACTTGTTCTGTATGGTTTGTAGATATTGTTGAACTTGTTCTGTATGGTTTGTAGATATTGTTGAACTTGTTCTGTATGGTTTGTAGATATTATTGAACTTGTTCTGTATGGTTTGTAGATATTGTTGAACTTGTTCTGTATGGTTTGTAGATATTGTTGAACTTGTTCTGTGTGGTTTGTAGATATTGTTAAACTTGTTCTGTATGGTTTGTAGATATTGTTGAACTTGTTCTGTATGGTTTGTAGATATTGTTAAACTTGTTCTGTATGGTTTGTAGATATTGTTAAACTTGTTCTGTATGGTTTGTAGATATTGTTAAACTTGTTCTGTATGGTTTGTAGATATTGTTGAACTTGTTCTGTATGGTTTGTAGATATTGTTGAACTTGTTCTGTATAGTTTGTAGATATTGTTAAACTTGTTCTGTATGATCTGTAGATATTGTTGAACTTGTTCTGTATGGTTTGTAGATATTGTTGAACTTGTTCTGTATGGTTTGTAGATATTGTTGAACTTGTTCTGTATGGTTTGTATATATTGTTAAACTTGTTCTGTATGGTTTGTAGATATTGTTAAACTTGTTCTGTATGGTTTGTAGATTTTGTTGAACTTGTTCTGTATGGTTTGTAGATATTGTTGAACTTGTTTTGTATGGTTTGTAGAGATTGTTGAACTTGTTCTGTATGGTTTGTAGATATTGTTGAACTTGTTCTGTATGGTTTGTAGATATTGTTGAACTTGTTCTGTATGGTTTGTAGATATTGTTAAGCTTGTTCTGTATGGTTTGTAGATATTGTTGAACTTGTTCTGTATGGTTTGTAGATATTGTTAAGCTTGTTCTGTATGGTTTGTAGATATTGTTGAACTTGTTCTGTGTGGTTTGTAGATATTGTTAAACTTGTTCTGTATGGTTTGTAGATATTGTTAAAATTGTTCTGTATGGTTTGTAGATATTGTTAAACTTGTTCTGTATGGTTTGTATATATTGTTGAACTTGTTCTGTATGGTTTGTAGATATTGTTAAACTTGTTCTGTATGGTTTGTAGATATTGTTGAACTTGTTCTGTATGGTTTGTAGATATTGTTGAACTTGTTCTGTATGGTTTGTAGATATTGATGAACTTGTTCTGTATGGTTTGTAGATATTGTTAAACTTGTTCTGTATGGTTTGTAGATATTGTTGAACTTGTTCTGTATGGTTTGTAGATATTATTGAACTTGTTCTGTATGGTTTGTAGATATTTTTGAACTTGTTCTGTATGGTTTGTAGATATTGTTGAACTTGTTCTGTATGGTTTGTAGATATTATTGAACTTGTTCTGTATTGTTTGTAGATATTGTTGAACTTGTTCTGTATGGTTTGTAGATATTGTTGAACTTGTTCTGTGTGGTTTGTAGATATTGTTAAACTTGTTCTGTATGGTTTGTAGATATTGTTGAACTTGTTCTGTATGGTTTGTAGATATTGTTAAACTTGTTCTGTATGGTTTGTAGATATTGTTAAACTTGTTCTGTATGGTTTGTAGATATTGTTAAACTTGTTCTGTATGGTTTGTAGATATTGTTGAACTTATTCTGTATGGTTTGTAGATATTGTTGAACTTGTTCTGTATAGTTTGTAGATATTGTTAAACTTGTTCTGTTTGATCTGTAGATATTGTTGAACTTGTTCTGTATGGTTTGTAGATATTGTTGAACTTGTTCTGTATGGTTTGTAGATATTGTTGAACTTGTTCTGTATGGTTTGTAGATATTGTTGAACTTGTTCTGTGTGGTTTGTAGATATTGTTGAACTTGTTCTGTATGGTTTGTAGATATTGTTAAACTTGTTCTGTATGGTTTGTAGATATTGTTGGACTTTTTCTGTATAGTTTGTAGATATTGTTAAACTTGTTCTGTATGGTTTGTAGATATTGTTGAACTTGTTCTGTATGGTTTGTAGATATTGTTGAACTTGTTCTGTATGGTTTGTAGATATTGTTGAACTTGTTCTGTATGGTTTTATATATTGTTAAACTTGTTCTGTATGGTTTGTAGATATTGTTGAACTTGTTCTGTATGGTTTGTAGATATTGTTGAACTTGTTCTGTTTGGTTTGTAGATATTGTTGAACTTGTTCTGTATGGTTTGTAGATATTGTTGAACTTGTTCTGTATGGTTTGTAGATGTTGTTAAACTTGTTCTGTATGATTTGTAGATATTCTTGAACTTGTTCTGTATGGTTTGAAGATATTGTTGAACTTGTTCTGTGTGGTTTGTAGATATTGTTCAACTTGTTCTGTATGGTTTGTAGATATTGTTGAACTATTTTTGTATGGTTTGTAGATATTGTTGAACTTGTTCTGTATGGTTTGTAGATATTGTTGAACTTGTTCTGTATGGTTTGTAGATATTGTTGAACTTGTTCTGTATGGTTTGTAGATACTGTTAAACTTGTTCTGTATGGTTTGTAGATATTGTTGAACTTGTTCTGTATGGTTTGTATATATTGCTGAACTTGTTCTGTATGATTTGTAGATATTGTTAAGCTTGTTCTGTATGGTTAGTAGATATTGTTGAACTTGTTCTGTATGGTTTGTAGATATTGTTAAGCTTCTTCTGTATGGTTTGTAGATATTGTTGAACTTGTTCTGTATGGTTTGTAGATATTGTTAAACTTGTTCTGTATGGTCTGTAGATATTGTTGAACTTGTTCTGTATGGTTTGTAGATATTGTTGAACTTGTTCTGTATGGTCTGTAGATATTGTTGAACTTGTTCTGTGTGGTTTGTAGATATTGTTAAACTTGTTCTGTATGGTTTGTAGATATTGATAAACTTGTTCTGTATGGTTTGTAGATATTGTTAAACTTGTTCTGTATGGTTTGTATATATTGTTGAACTTGTTCTGTATGGTTTGTAGATATTGTTAAACTTGTTCTGTATGGTTTTTAGATATTGTTGAACTTGTTCTGTATGGTTTGTAGATATTGTTGAACTTGTTCTGTATGGTTTGTAGATATTATTGAACTTGTTCTGTATGGTTTGTAGATATTGTTGAACTTGTTCTGTATGGTTTGTAGATATTGTTGAACATGTTCTGTATGGTTTGTAGATATTATTGAACTTGTTCTGTATGGTTTGTAGATATTGTTGAACTTGTTCTGTATGGTTTGTAGATATTGTTGAACTTGTTCTGTGTGGTTTGTAGATATTGTTAAACTTGTTCTGTATGGTTTGTAGATATTGTTGAACTTGTTCTGTATGGTTTGTAGATATTGTTAAACTTGTTCTGTATGGTTTGTAGATATTGTTAAACTTGTTCTGTATGGTTTGTAGATATTGTTAAACTTGTTCTGTATGGTTTGTAGATATTGTTGAACTTGTTCTGTATGGTTTGTAGATATTGTTGAACTTGTTCTGTATAGTTTGTAGATATTGTTAAACTTGTTCTGTATGATCTGTAGATATTGTTGAACTTGTTCTGTATGGTTTGTAGATATTGTTGAACTTGTTCTGTATGGTTTGTAGATATTGTTGAACTTGTTCTGTATGGTTTGTAGATATTGTTGAACTTGTTCTGTATGGTTTGTATATATTGTTAAACTTGTTCTGTATGGTTTGTAGATATTGTTAAACTTGTTCTGTATGGTTTGTAGATTTTGTTGAACTTGTTCTGTATGGTTTGTAGATATTGTTGAACTTGTTTTGTATGGTTTGTAGAGATTGTTGAACTTGTTCTGTATGGTTTGTAGATATTGTTGAACTTGTTCTGTATGGTTTGTAGATATTGTTAAGCTTGTTCTGTATGGTTTGTAGATATTGTTGAACTTGTTCTGTATGGTTTGTAGATATTGTTAAGCTTGTTCTGTATGGTTTGTAGATATTGTTGAACTTGTTCTGTATGGTTTGTAGATATTGTTGAACTTGTTCTGTATGGTCTGTAGATATTGTTGAACTTGTTCTGTATGGTTTGTAGATATTGTTGAACTTGTTCTGTATGGTCTGTAGATATTGTTAAACTTGTTCTGTATGGTTTGTATATATTGTTGAACTTGTTCTGTATGGTTTGTAGATATTGTTAAACTTGTTCTGTATGGTTTTTAGATATTGTTGAACTTGTTCTGTATGGTTTGTAGATATTGTTGAACTTGTTCTGTATGGTTTGTAGATATTATTGAACTTGTTCTGTATGGTTTGTAGATATTGTTGAACTTGTTCTGTATGGTTTGTAGATATTGTTGAACTTGTTCTGTATGGTTTGTAGATATTATTGAACTTGTTCTGTATGGTTCGTAGATATTGTTGAACTTGTTCTGTATGGTTTGTAGATATTGTTGAACTTGTTCTGTGTGGTTTGTAGATATTGTTAAACTTGTTCTGTATGGTTTGTAGATATTGTTGAACTTGTTCTGTATGGTTTGTAGATATTGTTAAACTTGTTCTGTATGGTTTGTAGATATTGTTAAACTTGTTCTGTATGGTTTGTAGATATTGTTAAACTTGTTCTGTATGGTTTGTAGATATTGTTGAACTTGTTCTGTATGGTTTGTAGATATTGTTGAACTTGTTCTGTATAGTTTGTAGATATTGTTAAACTTGTTCTGTATGATCTGTAGATATTGTTGAACTTGTTCTGTATGGTTTGTAGATATTGTTGAACTTGTTCTGTATGGTTTGTAGATATTGTTGAACTTGTTCTGTATGGTTTGTAGATATTGTTGAACTTGTTCTGTATGGTTTGTATATATTGTTAAACTTGTTCTGTATGGTTTGTAGATATTGTTAAACTTGTTCTGTATGGTTTGTAGATTTTGTTGAACTTGTTCTGTATGGTTTGTAGATATTGTTGAACTTGTTTTGTATGGTTTGTAGAGATTGTTGAACTTGTTCTGTATGGTTTGTAGATATTGTTGAACTTGTTCTGTATGGGTTGTAGATATTGTTAAGCTTGTTCTGTATGGTTTGTAGATATTGTTGAACTTGTTCTGTATGGTTTGTAGATATTGTTAAGCTTGTTCTGTATGGTTTGTAGATATTGTTGAACTTGTTCTGTATGGTTTGTAGATATTGTTGAACTTGTTCTGTATGGTCTGTAGATATTGTTGAACTTGTTCTGTATGGTTTGTAGATATTGTTGAACTTGTTCTGTATGGTTTGTATATATTGTTAAACTTGTTCTGTATGGTTTGTAGATATTGTTGAACTTGTTCTGTATGGTTTGTAGATATTGTTGAACTTGTTCTGTATGGTCTGTAGATATTGTTGAACTTGTTCTGTATGGTTTGTAGATATTGTTGAACTTGTTCTGTATGGTTTGTAGATATTGTTGAACTTGTTCTGTATGGTCTGTAGATATTGTTGAACTTGTTCTGTGTGGTTTTTAGATATTGTTAAACTTGTTCTGTATGGTTTGTAGATATTGTTAAAATTGTTCTGTATGGTTTGTAGATATTGTTAAACTTGTTCTGTATGGTTTGTATATATTGTTGAACTTGTTCTGTATGGTTTGTAGATATTGTTAAACTTGTTCTGTATGGTTTGTAGATATTGTTGAACTTGTTCTGTATGGTTTGTAGATATTGTTGAACTTGTTCTGTATGGTTTGTAGATATTGATGAACTTGTTCTGTATGGTTTGTAGATATTGTTAAACTTGTTCTGTATGGTTTGTAGATATTGTTGAACTTGTTCTGTATGGTTTGTAGATATTATTGAACTTGTTCTGTATGGTTTGTAGATATTGTTGAACTTGTTCTGTATGGTTTGTAGATATTGTTGAACTTGTTCTGTATGGTTTGTAGATATTATTGAACTTGTTCTGTATTGTTTGTAGATATTGTTGAACTTGTTCTGTATGGTTTGTAGATATTGTTAAACTTGTTCTGTATGGTTTGTAGATATTGTTGGACTTTTTCTGTATAGTTTGTAGATATTGTTAAACTTGTTCTGTATGGTTTGTAGATATTGTTGAACTTGTTCTGTATGGTTTGTAGATATTGTTGAACTTGTTCTGTATGGTTTGTAGATATTGTTGAACTTGTTCTGTATGGCTTTATATATTGTTAAACTTGTTCTGTATGGTTTGTAGATATTGTTGAACTTGTTCTGTATGGTTTGTAGATATTGTTGAACTTGTTCTGTTTGGTTTGTAGATATTGTTGAACTTGTTCTGTATGGTTTGTAGATATTGTTGAACTTGTTCTGTATGGTTTGTAGATATTGTTGAACTTGTTCTGTATGGTTTGTAGATATTGTTGAACTTGTTCTGTATGGTTTGTAGATATTGTTGAACTTGTTCTTTATGGTTTGTAGATATTGTTGAACTTGTTCTGTATGGTTTGCAGATATTGTTAAACTTGTTCTGTGTGGTTTGTAGATATTGTTAAACTTGTTCTGTATGGTTTGTAGATATTGTTGAACTTGTTCTGTATGGTTTGTATATATTGTTAAACTTGTTCTCTATGGTTTGTAGATATTGTTAAACTTGTTCTGTATGGTTTGTAGATTTTGTTGAACTTGTTCTGTATGGTTTGTAGATATTGTTGAACTTGTTTTGTATGGTTTGTAGAGATTGTTGAACTTGTTCTGTGTGGTTTGTAGATATTGTTCAACTTGTTCTGTATGGTTTGTAGATATTGTTGAACTTGTTCTGTATGGTTTGTATATATTGTTAAACTTGTTCTGTATGGTTTGTATATATTGTTGAACTTGTTCTGTATGGTTTGTAGATATTGTTAAGCTTGTTCTGTATGGTTTGTAGATATTGTTGAACTTGTTCTGTATGGTTTGTAGATATTGTTAAGCTTGTTCTGTATGGTTTGTAGATATTGTTAAACTTGTTCTGTATGGTCTGTAGATATTGTTGAACTTGTTCTGTATCGTTTGTAGATATTGTTGAACTTGTTCTGTATGATCTGTAGATATTGTTGAACTTGTTCTGTGTGGTTTGTAGATATTGTTAAACTTGTTCTGTATGGTTTGTAGATATTGTTAAGCTTGTTCTGTATGGTTTGTAGATATTTTTAAACTTGTTCTGTATGGTTTGTATATATTGTTGAACTTGTTCTGTATGGTTTGTAGATATTGTTAAACTTGTTCTGTATGGTTTGTAGATATTGTTGAACTTGTTCTGTATGGTTTGTAGATATTGTTGAACTTGTTCTGTATGGTTTGTAGATATTGTTGAACTTGTTCTGTGTGGTTTGTAGATATTGTTAAACTTGTTCTGTATGGTTTGTAGATATTGTTGAACTTGTTCTGTATGGTTTGTATATATTGTTAAACTTGTTCTGTATGGTTTGTATATATTGTTGAACTTGTTCTGTATGGTTTGTAGATATTGTTAAGCTTGTTCTGTATGGTTTGTAGATATTGTTGATCGTGTTCTGTATGGTTTGTAGATATTGTTAAGCTTGTTCTGTATGGTTTGTAGATATTGTTGAACTTGTTCTGTATGGTTTGTAGATATTGTTAAACTTGTTCTGTATGGTTTGTAGATATTGTTGGACTTTTTCTGTATGGTTTGTAGGTATTGATAAACTTGTTCTGTATGGTTTGTAGATATTGTTGAACTTGTTCTGTATGGTTTGTAGATATTGTTGAACTTGTTCTGTATGGTTTGTAGATATTGTTGAACTTGTTCTGTATGGTTTGTATATATTGTTAAACTTGTTCTGTATGGTTTTTAGATATTGTTGAACTTGTTCTGTATGGTTTGTAGATATTGTTGAACTTGTTCTGTTTGGTTTGTAGATATTGTTGAACTTGTTCTGTATGGTTTGTAGATATTGTTGAACTTGTTCTGTATGGTTTGTAGATATTGTTGAACTTGTTCTGTATGGTTTGTAGATATTGTTAAACTTGTTCTGTATGGTGTGTAGATATTGTTGAACTTGTTCTGTATGGTTTGTATATATTGTTAAACTTGTTCTGTATGGTTTGTAGATATTGTTAAACTTGTTCTGTATAGTTTGTAGATATTGTTGAACTTGTTCTGTATGGTTTGTATATTTTGTTAAACTTGTTCTGTATGGTTTGTAGATTTTGTTGAACTTGTTCTGTATGGTTTGTAGATATTGTTGAACTTGTTCTGTATGGTTTGTAGATATTGTTAAACTTGTTCTGTATGGTTTGTAGATATTGTTAAACTTGTTCTGTATGGTTTGTAGATATTGTTGAACTTGTTCTGTATGGTTTGTATATATTGTTGAACTTGTTCTGTATGATTTATAGATATTGTTAAGCTTGTTCTGTATGGTTAGTAGATATTGTTGAACTTGTTCTGTATGGTTTGTAGATATTGTTAAGCTTCTTCTGTATGGTTTGTAGATATTGTTGAACTTGTTCTGTATGGTTTTTAGATACTGTTAAACTTGTTCTGTATGGTCTGTAGATATTGTTGAACTTGTTCTGTATGGTTTGTAGATATTGTTGAACTTGTTCTGTATGGTCTGTAGATATTGTTGAACTTGTTCTGTGTGGTTTGTAGATATTGTTAAACTTGTTCTGTATGGTTTGTAGATATTGTTAAACTTGTTCTGTATGGTTTGTAGATATTGTTAAACTTGTTCTGTATGGTTTGTATATATTGTTGAACTTGTTCTGTATGGTTTGTAGATATTGTTAAACTTGATCTGTATGGTTTGTAGATATTGATGAACTTGTTCTGTATGGTTTGTAGATATTGTTGAACTTGTTCTGTATGGTTTGTAGATATTATTGAACTTGTTCTGTATGGTTTGTAGATATTGTTGAACTTGTTCTGTATGGTTTGTAGATATTGTTGAACTTGTTCTGTATGGTTTGTAGATATTATTGAACTTGTTCTGTATGGTTTGTAGATATTGTTGAACTTGTTCTGTATGGTTTGTAGATATTGTTGAACTTGTTCTGTGTGGTTTGTAGATATTGTTAAACTTGTTCTGTATGGTTTGTAGATATTGTTGAACTTGTTCTGTATGGTTTGTAGATATTGTTAAACTTGTTCTGTATGGTTTGTAGATATTGTTAAACTTGTTCTGTATGGTTTGTAGATATTGTTAAACTTGTTCTGTATGGTTTGTAGATATTGTTGAACTTGTTCTGTATGGTTTGTAGATATTGTTGAACTTGTTCTGTATAGTTTGTAGATATTGTTAAACTTGTTCTGTATGATCTGTAGATATTGTTGAACTTGTTCTGTATGGTTTGTAGATATTGTTGAACTTGTTCTGTATGGTTTGTAGATATTGTTGAACTTGTTCTGTATGGTTTGTATATATTGTTAAACTTGTTCTGTATGGTTTGTAGATATTGTTAAACTTGTTCTGTATGGTTTGTAGATTTTGTTGAACTTGTTCTGTATGGTTTGTAGATATTGTTGAACTTGTTTTGTATGGTTTGTAGAGATTGTTGAACTTGTTCTGTATGGTTTGTAGATATTGTTGAACTTGTTCTGTATGGTTTGTAGATATTGTTGAACTTGTTCTGTATGGTTTGTAGATATTGTTAAGCTTGTTCTGTATGGTTTGTAGATATTGTTGAACTTGTTCTGTATGGTTTGTAGATATTGTTAAGCTTGTTCTGTATGGTTTGTAGATATTGTTGAACTTGTTCTGTGTGGTTTGTAGATATTGTTAAACTTGTTCTGTATGGTTTGTAGATATTGTTAAAATTGTTCTGTATGGTTTGTAGATATTGTTAAACTTGTTCTGTATGGTTTGTATATATTGTTGAACTTGTTCTGTATGGTTTGTAGATATTGTTAAACTTGTTCTGTATGGTTTGTAGATATTGTTGAACTTGTTCTGTATGGTTTGTAGATATTGTTGAACTTGTTCTGTATGGTTTGTAGATATTGATGAACTTGTTCTGTATGGTTTGTAGATATTGTTAAACTTGTTCTGTATGGTTTGTAGATATTGTTGAACTTGTTCTGTATGGTTTGTAGATATTATTGAACTTGTTCTGTATGGTTTGTAGATATTTTTGAACTTGTTCTGTATGGTTTGTAGATATTGTTGAACTTGTTCTGTATGGTTTGTAGATATTATTGAACTTGTTCTGTATTGTTTGTAGATATTGTTGAACTTGTTCTGTATGGTTTGTAGATATTGTTGAACTTGTTCTGTGTGGTTTGTAGATATTGTTAAACTTGTTCTGTATGGTTTGTAGATATTGTTGAACTTGTTCTGTATGGTTTGTAGATATTGTTAAACTTGTTCTGTATGGTTTGTAGATATTGTTAAACTTGTTCTGTATGGTTTGTAGATATTGTTAAACTTGTTCTGTATGGTTTGTAGATATTGTTGAACTTATTCTGTATGGTTTGTAGATATTGTTGAACTTGTTCTGTATAGTTTGTAGATATTGTTAAACTTGTTCTGTTTGATCTGTAGATATTGTTGAACTTGTTCTGTATGGTTTGTAGATATTGTTGAACTTGTTCTGTATGGTTTGTAGATATTGTTGAACTTGTTCTGTATGGTTTGTAGATATTGTTGAACTTGTTCTGTGTGGTTTGTAGATATTGTTGAACTTGTTCTGTATGGTTTGTAGATATTGTTAAACTTGTTCTGTATGGTTTGTAGATATTGTTGGACTTTTTCTGTATAGTTTGTAGATATTGTTAAACTTGTTCTGTATGGTTTGTAGATATTGTTGAACTTGTTCTGTATGGTTTGTAGATATTGTTGAACTTGTTCTGTATGGTTTGTAGATATTGTTGAACTTGTTCTGTATGGTTTTATATATTGTTAAACTTGTTCTGTATGGTTTGTAGATATTGTTGAACTTGTTCTGTATGGTTTGTAGATATTGTTGAACTTGTTCTGTTTGGTTTGTAGATATTGTTGAACTTGTTCTGTATGGTTTGTAGATATTGTTGAACTTGTTCTGTATGGTTTCTAGATGTTGTTAAACTTGTTCTGTATGATTTGTAGATATTCTTGAACTTGTTCTGTATGGTTTGAAGATATTGTTGAACTTGTTCTGTGTGGTTTGTAGATATTGTTCAACTTGTTCTGTATGGTTTGTAGATATTGTTGAACTATTTTTGTATGGTTTGTAGATATTGTTGAACTTGTTCTGTATGGTTTGTAGATATTGTTGAACTTGTTCTGTATGGTTTGTAGATATTGTTGAACTTGTTCTGTATGGTTTGTAGATACTGTTAAACTTGTTCTGTATGGTTTGTAGATATTGTTGAACTTGTTCTGTATGGTTTGTATATATTGCTGAACTTGTTCTGTATGATTTGTAGATATTGTTAAGCTTGTTCTGTATGGTTAGTAGATATTGTTGAACTTGTTCTGTATGGTTTGTAGATATTGTTAAGCTTCTTCTGTATGGTTTGTAGATATTGTTGAACTTGTTCTGTATGGTTTGTAGATATTGTTAAACTTGTTCTGTATGGTCTGTAGATATTGTTGAACTTGTTCTGTATGGTTTGTAGATATTGTTGAACTTGTTCTGTATGGTCTGTAGATATTGTTGAACTTGTTCTGTGTGGTTTGTAGATATTGTTAAACTTGTTCTGTATGGTTTGTAGATATTGATAAACTTGTTCTGTATGGTTTGTAGATATTGTTAAACTTGTTCTGTATGGTTTGTATATATTGTTGAACTTGTTCTGTATGGTTTGTAGATATTGTTAAACTTGTTCTGTATGGTTTTTAGATATTGTTGAACTTGTTCTGTATGGTTTGTAGATATTGTTGAACTTGTTCTGTATGGTTTGTAGATATTATTGAACTTGTTCTGTATGGTTTGTAGATATTGTTGAACTTGTTCTGTATGGTTTGTAGATATTGTTGAACATGTTCTGTATGGTTTGTAGATATTATTGAACTTGTTCTGTATGGTTTGTAGATATTGTTGAACTTGTTCTGTATGGTTTGTAGATATTGTTGAACTTGTTCTGTGTGGTTTGTAGATATTGTTAAACTTGTTCTGTATGGTTTGTAGATATTGTTGAACTTGTTCTGTATGGTTTGTAGATATTGTTAAACTTGTTCTGTATGGTTTGTAGATATTGTTAAACTTGTTCTGTATGGTTTGTAGATATTGTTAAACTTGTTCTGTATGGTTTGTAGATATTGTTGAACTTGTTCTGTATGGTTTGTAGATATTGTTGAACTTGTTCTGTATAGTTTGTAGATATTGTTAAACTTGTTCTGTATGATCTGTAGATATTGTTGAACTTGTTCTGTATGGTTTGTAGATATTGTTGAACTTGTTCTGTATGGTTTGTAGATATTGTTGAACTTGTTCTGTATGGTTTGTAGATATTGTTGAACTTGTTCTGTATGGTTTGTATATATTGTTAAACTTGTTCTGTATGGTTTGTAGATATTGTTAAACTTGTTCTGTATGGTTTGTAGATTTTGTTGAACTTGTTCTGTATGGTTTGTAGATATTGTTGAACTTGTTTTGTATGGTTTGTAGAGATTGTTGAACTTGTTCTGTATGGTTTGTAGATATTGTTGAACTTGTTCTGTATGGTTTGTAGATATTGTTAAGCTTGTTCTGTATGGTTTGTAGATATTGTTGAACTTGTTCTGTATGGTTTGTAGATATTGTTAAGCTTGTTCTGTATGGTTTGTAGATATTGTTGAACTTGTTCTGTATGGTTTGTAGATATTGTTGAACTTGTTCTGTATGGTCTGTAGATATTGTTGAACTTGTTCTGTATGGTTTGTAGATATTGTTGAACTTGTTCTGTATGGTCTGTAGATATTGTTAAACTTGTTCTGTATGGTTTGTATATATTGTTGAACTTGTTCTGTATGGTTTGTAGATATTGTTAAACTTGTTCTGTATGGTTTTTAGATATTGTTGAACTTGTTCTGTATGGTTTGTAGATATTGTTGAACTTGTTCTGTATGGTTTGTAGATATTATTGAACTTGTTCTGTATGGTTTGTAGATATTGTTGAACTTGTTCTGTATGGTTTGTAGATATTGTTGAACTTGTTCTGTATGGTTTGTAGATATTATTGAACTTGTTCTGTATGGTTCGTAGATATTGTTGAACTTGTTCTGTATGGTTTGTAGATATTGTTGAACTTGTTCTGTGTGGTTTGTAGATATTGTTAAACTTGTTCTGTATGGTTTGTAGATATTGTTGAACTTGTTCTGTATGGTTTGTAGATATTGTTAAACTTGTTCTGTATGGTTTGTAGATATTGTTAAACTTGTTCTGTATGGTTTGTAGATATTGTTAAACTTGTTCTGTATGGTTTGTAGATATTGTTGAACTTGTTCTGTATGGTTTGTAGATATTGTTGAACTTGTTCTGTATAGTTTGTAGATATTGTTAAACTTGTTCTGTATGATCTGTAGATATTGTTGAACTTGTTCTGTATGGTTTGTAGATATTGTTGAACTTGTTCTGTATGGTTTGTAGATATTGTTGAACTTGTTCTGTATGGTTTGTAGATATTGTTGAACTTGTTCTGTATGGTTTGTATATATTGTTAAACTTGTTCTGTATGATTTGTAGATATTGTTAAACTTGTTCTGTATGGTTTGTAGATTTTGTTGAACTTGTTCTGTATGGTTTGTAGATATTGTTGAACTTGTTTTGTATGGTTTGTAGAGATTGTTGAACTTGTTCTGTATGGTTTGTAGATATTGTTGAACTTGTTCTGTATGGGTTGTAGATATTGTTAAGCTTGTTCTGTATGGTTTGTAGATATTGTTGAACTTGTTCTGTATGGTTTGTAGATATTGTTAAGCTTGTTCTGTATGGTTTGTAGATATTGTTGAACTTGTTCTGTATGGTTTGTAGATATTGTTGAACTTGTTCTGTATGGTCTGTAGATATTGTTGAACTTGTTCTGTATGGTTTGTAGATATTGTTGAACTTGTTCTGTATGGTCTGTAGATATTGTTGAAATTGTTCTGTGTGGTTTGTAGATATTGTTAAACTTGTTCTGTATGGTTTGTAGATATTGTTAAAATTGTTCTGTATGGTTTGTAGATATTGTTAAACTTGTTCTGTATGGTTTGTATATATTGTTGAACTTGTTCTGTATGGTTTGTAGATATTGTTAAACTTGTTCTGTATGGTTTGTAGATATTGTTGAACTTGTTCTGTATGGTTTGTAGATATTATTGAACTTGTTCTGTATGGTTTGTAGATATTGTTGAACTTGTTCTGTATGGTTTGTAGATATTGTTGAACTTGTTCTGTATGGTTTGTAGATATTATTGAACTTGTTCTGTATTGTTTGTAGATATTGTTGAACTTGTTCGGTATGGTTTGTAGATATTGTTGAACTTGTTCTGTGTGGTTTGTAGATATTGTTGAACTTGTTCTGTATGGTTTGTAGATATTGTTAAACTTGTTCTGTATGGTTTGTAGATATTGTTAAACTTGTTCTGTATGGTTTGTAGATATTGTTAAACTTGTTCTGTATGGTTTGTAGATATTGTTGAACTTATTCTGTATGGTTTGTAGATATTGTTGAACTTGTTCTGTATAGTTTGTAGATATTGTTAAACTTGTTCTGTTTGATCTGTAGATATTGTTGAACTTGTTCTGTATGGTTTGTAGATATTGTTGAACTTGTTCTGTATGGTTTGTAGATATTGTTGAACTTGTTCTGTATGGTTTGTAGATATTGTTGAACTTGTTCTGTGTGGTTAGTAGATATTGTTGAACTTGTTCTGTATGGTTTGTAGATATTGTTAAACTTGTTCTGTATGGTTTGTAGATATTGTTGGACTTTTTCTGTATAGTTTGTAGATATTGTTAAACTTGTTCTGTATGGTTTGTAGATATTGTTGAACTTGTTCTGTATGGTTTGTAGATATTGTTGAACTTGTTCTGTATGGTTTGTAGATATTGTTGAACTTGTTCTGTATGGTTTTATATATTGTTAAACTTGTTCTGTATGGTTTGTAGATATTGTTGAACTTGTTCTGTATGGTTTGTAGATATTGTTGAACTTGTTCTGTTTGGTTTGTAGATATTGTTGAACTTGTTCTGTATGGTTTGTAGATATTGTTGAACTTGTTCTGTATGGTTTGTAGATGTTGTTAAACTTGTTCTGTATGATTTGTAGATATTCTTGAACTTGTTCTGTATGGTTTGAAGATATTGTTGAACTTGTTCTGTGTGGTTTGTAGATATTGTTCAACTTGTTCTGTATGGTTTGTAGATATTGTTGAACTATTTTTGTATGGTTTGTAGATATTGTTGAACTTGTTCTGTATGGTTTGTAGATATTGTTGAACTTGTTCTGTATGGTTTGTAGATATTGTTGAACTTGGTAGATATTGTTAAACTTGTTCTGTATGGTTTGTAGATATTGTTAAACTTGTTCTGTATGGTTTGTAGATATTGTTGAAATTGTTCTGTATGGTTTGTAGATATTGTTGAACTTGTTCTGTATGGTTTGTAGATATTGTTAAACTTGTTCTTTATGGTTTGTAGATATTGTTGAAATTGTTCTGTATGGTTTGTAGATATTTTTAAACTTGTTCTGTATGGTTTGTAGATATTGTTGAACTTGTTCTGTATGGTTTGTAGATATTGGTAAACTTGTTCTGTATGGTTTGTAGATATTGTTAAACTTGTTCTGTATGGTTTGTATATATTGTTGAACTTGTTCTGTATGGTTTGTAGATATTGTTAAACTTGTTCTGTATGGTTTGTAGATATTGTTGAACTTGTTCTGTATGGTTTGTAGATATTGTTGAACTTGTTCTGTATGGTTTGTAGATATTGATGAACTTGTTCTGTATGGTTTGTAGATATTGTTAAACTTGTTCTGTATGGTTTGTAGATATTGTTGAACTTGTTCTGTATGGTTTGTAGATATTATTGAACTTGTTCTGTATGGTTTGTAGATATTGTTGAACTTGTTCTGTATGGTTTGTAGATATTGTTGAACTTGTTCTGTATGGTTTGTAGATATTATTGAACTTGTTCTGTATTGTTTGTAGATATTGTTGAACTTGTTCTGTGTGGTTTGTAGATATTGTTAAACTTGTTCTGTATGGTTTGTAGATATTGTTGAACTTGTTCTGTATGGTTTGTAGATATTGTTAAACTTGTTCTGTATGGTTTGTAGATATTGTTAAACTTGTTCTGTATGGTTTGTAGATATTGTTAAACTTGTTCTGTATGGTTTGTAGATATTGTTGAACTTATTCTGTATGGTTTGTAGATATTGTTGAACTTGTTCTGTATAGTTTGTAGATATTGTTAAACTTGTTCTGTTTGATCTGTAGATATTGTTGAACTTGTTTTGTATGGTTTGTAGATATTGTTGAACTTGTTCTGTATGGTTTGTAGATATTGTTGAACCTGTTCTGTATGGTTTGTAGATATTGTTGAACTTGTTCTGTGTGGTTTGTAGATATTGTTGAACTTGTTCTGTATGGTTTGTAGATATTGTTAAACTTATTCTGTATGGTTTGTAGATATTGTTGGACTTTTTCTGTATAGTTTGTAGATATTGTTAAACTTGTTCTGTATGGTTTGTAGATATTGTTGAACTTGTTCTGTATGGTTTGTAGATATTGTTGGACTTGTTCTGTATGGTTTGTTGATATTGTTGAACTTGTTCTGTATGGTTTTATATATTGTTAAACTTGTTCTGTATGGTTTGTAGATATTGTTGAACTTGTTCTGTATGGTTTGTAGATATTGTTGAACTTGTTCTGTTTGGTTTGTAGATATTGTTGAACTTGTTCTGTATGGTTTGTAGATATTGTTGAACTTGTTCTGTATGGTTTGTAGATGTTGTTAAACTTGTTCTGTATGATTTGTAGATATTCTTGAACTTGTTCTGTATGGTTTGAAGATATTGTTGAACTTGTTCTGTGTGGTTTGTAGATATTGTTCAACTTGTTCTGTATGGTTTGTAGATATTGTTGAACTATTTTTGTATGGTTTGTAGATATTGTTGAACTTGTTCTGTATGGTTTGTAGATATTGTTGAACTTGTTCTGTATGGTTTGTAGATATTGTTGAACTTGTTCTGTATGGTTTGTAGATATTGTTAAACTTGTTCTGTATGGTTTGTAGATATTGTTAAGCTTGTTCTGTATGGTTTGTAGATATTGTTGAACTTGTTCTGTATGGTTTGTAGATATTGTTGAACTTGTTCTGTATGGTCTGTAGATATTGTTGAACTTGTTCTGTATGGTTTGTAGATATTGTTGGACTTTTTCTGTATAGTTTGTAGATATTGTTAAACTTGTTCTGTATGGTTTGTAGATATTGTTGAACTTGTTCTGTATGGTTTGTAGATATTGTTGAACTTGTTCTGTATGGTTTGTAGATATTGTTGAACTTGTTCTGTATGGTTTTATATATTGTTAAACTTGTTCTGTATGGTTTGTAGATATTGTTGAACTTGTTCTGTATGGTTTGTAGATATTGTTGAACTTGTTCTGTTTGGTTTGTAGATATTGTTGAACTTGTTCTGTATGGTTTGTAGATATTGTTGAACTTGTTCTGTATGGTTTGTAGATGTTGTTAAACTTGTTCTGTATGATTTGTAGATATTCTTGAACTTGTTCTGTATGGTTTGAAGATATTGTTGAACTTGTTCTGTGTGGTTTGTAGATATTGTTCAACTTGTTCTGTATGGTTTGTAGATATTGTTGAACTATTTTTGTATGGTTTGTAGATATTGTTGAACTTGTTCTGTATGGTTTGTAGATATTGTTGAACTTGTTCTGTATGGTTTGTAGATATTGTTGAACTTGGTAGATATTGTTAAACTTGTTCTGTATGGTTTGTAGATATTGTTAAACTTGTTCTGTATGGTTTGTAGATATTGTTGAAATTGTTCTGTATGGTTTGTAGATATTGTTGAACTTGTTCTGTATGGTTTGTAGATATTGTTAAACTTGTTCTTTATGGTTTGTAGATATTGTTGAAATTGTTCTGTATGGTTTGTAGATATTTTTAAACTTGTTCTGTATGGTTTGTAGATATTGTTGAACTTGTTCTGTATGGTTTGTAGATATTGGTAAACTTGTTCTGTATGGTTTGTAGATATTGTTAAACTTGTTCTGTATGGTTTGTATATATTGTTGAACTTGTTCTGTATGGTTTGTAGATATTGTTAAACTTGTTCTGTATGGTTTGTAGATATTGTTGAACTTGTTCTGTATGGTTTGTAGATATTGTTGAACTTGTTCTGTATGGTTTGTAGATATTGATGAACTTGTTCTGTATGGTTTGTAGATATTGTTAAACTTGTTCTGTATGGTTTGTAGATATTGTTGAACTTGTTCTGTATGGTTTGTAGATATTATTGAACTTGTTCTGTATGGTTTGTAGATATTGTTGAACTTGTTCTGTATGGTTTGTAGATATTGTTGAACTTGTTCTGTATGGTTTGTAGATATTATTGAACTTGTTCTGTATTGTTTGTAGATATTGTTGAACTTGTTCTGTGTGGTTTGTAGATATTGTTAAACTTGTTCTGTATGGTTTGTAGATATTGTTGAACTTGTTCTGTATGGTTTGTAGATATTGTTAAACTTGTTCTGTATGGTTTGTAGATATTGTTAAACTTGTTCTGTATGGTTTGTAGATATTGTTAAACTTGTTCTGTATGGTTTGTAGATATTGTTGAACTTATTCTGTATGGTTTGTAGATATTGTTGAACTTGTTCTGTATAGTTTGTAGATATTGTTAAACTTGTTCTGTTTGATCTGTAGATATTGTTGAACTTGTTTTGTATGGTTTGTAGATATTGTTGAACTTGTTCTGTATGGTTTGTAGATATTGTTGAACCTGTTCTGTATGGTTTGTAGATATTGTTGAACTTGTTCTGTGTGGTTTGTAGATATTGTTGAACTTGTTCTGTATGGTTTGTAGATATTGTTAAACTTATTCTGTATGGTTTGTAGATATTGTTGGACTTTTTCTGTATAGTTTGTAGATATTGTTAAACTTGTTCTGTATGGTTTGTAGATATTGTTGAACTTGTTCTGTATGGTTTGTAGATATTGTTGGACTTGTTCTGTATGGTTTGTTGATATTGTTGAACTTGTTCTGTATGGTTTTATATATTGTTAAACTTGTTCTGTATGGTTTGTAGATATTGTTGAACTTGTTCTGTATGGTTTGTAGATATTGTTGAACTTGTTCTGTTTGGTTTGTAGATATTGTTGAACTTGTTCTGTATGGTTTGTAGATATTGTTGAACTTGTTCTGTATGGTTTGTAGATGTTGTTAAACTTGTTCTGTATGATTTGTAGATATTCTTGAACTTGTTCTGTATGGTTTGAAGATATTGTTGAACTTGTTCTGTGTGGTTTGTAGATATTGTTCAACTTGTTCTGTATGGTTTGTAGATATTGTTGAACTATTTTTGTATGGTTTGTAGATATTGTTGAACTTGTTCTGTATGGTTTGTAGATATTGTTGAACTTGTTCTGTATGGTTTGTAGATATTGTTGAACTTGTTCTGTATGGTTTGTAGATATTGTTAAACTTGTTCTGTATGGTTTGTAGATATTGTTAAGCTTGTTCTGTATGGTTTGTAGATATTGTTGAACTTGTTCTGTATGGTTTGTAGATATTGTTGAACTTGTTCTGTATGGTCTGTAGATATTGTTGAACTTGTTCTGTATGGTTTGTAGATATTGTTGAACTTGTTCTGTATGGTCTGTAGATATTGTTGAACTTGTTCTGTGTGGTTTGTAGATATTGTTAAACTTGTTCTGTATGGTTTGTAGATATTGTTAAAATTGTTCTGTATGGTTTGTAGATATTGTTAAACTTGTTCTGTATGGTTTGTATATATTGTTGAACTTGTTCTGTATGGTTTGTAGATATTGTTAAACTTGTTCTGTATGGTTTGTAGATATTGTTGAACTTGTTCTGTATGGTTTGTAGATATTGTTGAACTTGTTCTGTATGGTTTGTAGATATTGATGAACTTGTTCTGTATGGTTTGTAGATATTGTTAAACTTGTTCTGTATGGTTTGTAGATATTGTTGAACTTGTTCTGTATGGTTTGTAGATATTATTGAACTTGTTCTGTATGGTTTGTAGATATTGTTGAACTTGTTCTGTATGGTTTGTAGATATTGTTGAACTTGTTCTGTATGGTTTGTAGATATTATTGAACTTGTTCTGTATTGTTTGTAGATATTGTTGAACTTGTTCTGTATGGTTTGTAGATATTGTTGAACTTGTTCTGTGTGGTTTGTAGATATTGTTAAACTTGTTCTGTATGGTTTGTAGATATTGTTGAACTTGTTCTGTATGGTTTGTAGATATTATTGAACTTGTTCTGTATGGTTTGTAGATATTGTTGAACTTGTTCTGTATGGTTTGTAGATATTGTTGAACTTGTTCTGTATGGTTTGTAGATATTATTGAACTTGTTCTGTATTGTTTGTAGATATTGTTGAACTTGTTCGGTATGGTTTGTAGATATTGTTGAACTTGTTCTGTGTGGTTTGTAGATATTGTTGAACTTGTTCTGTATGGTTTGTAGATATTGTTAAACTTGTTCTGTATGGTTTGTAGATATTGTTAAACTTGTTCTGTATGGTTTGTAGATATTGTTAAACTTGTTCTGTATGGTTTGTAGATATTGTTGAACTTATTCTGTATGGTTTGTAGATATTGTTGAACTTGTTCTGTATAGTTTGTAGATATTGTTAAACTTGTTCTGTTTGATCTGTAGATATTGTTGAACTTGTTCTGTATGGTTTGTAGATATTGTTGAACTTGTTCTGTATGGTTTGTAGATATTGTTGAACTTGTTCTGTATGGTTTGTAGATATTGTTGAACTTGTTCTGTGTGGTTAGTAGATATTGTTGAACTTGTTCTGTATGGTTTGTAGATATTGTTAAACTTGTTCTGTATGGTTTGTAGATATTGTTGGACTTTTTCTGTATAGTTTGTAGATATTGTTAAACTTGTTCTGTATGGTTTGTAGATATTGTTGAACTTGTTCTGTATGGTTTGTAGATATTGTTGAACTTGTTCTGTATGGTTTGTAGATATTGTTGAACTTGTTCTGTATGGTTTTATATATTGTTAAACTTGTTCTGTATGGTTTGTAGATATTGTTGAACTTGTTCTGTATGGTTTGTAGATATTGTTGAACTTGTTCTGTTTGGTTTGTAGATATTGTTGAACTTGTTCTGTATGGTTTGTAGATATTGTTGAACTTGTTCTGTATGGTTTGTAGATGTTGTTAAACTTGTTCTGTATGATTTGTAGATATTCTTGAACTTGTTCTGTATGGTTTGAAGATATTGTTGAACTTGTTCTGTGTGGTTTGTAGATATTGTTCAACTTGTTCTGTATGGTTTGTAGATATTGTTGAACTATTTTTGTATGGTTTGTAGATATTGTTGAACTTGTTCTGTATGGTTTGTAGATATTGTTGAACTTGTTCTGTATGGTTTGTAGATATTGTTGAACTTGGTAGATATTGTTAAACTTGTTCTGTATGGTTTGTAGATATTGTTAAACTTGTTCTGTATGGTTTGTAGATATTGTTGAAATTGTTCTGTATGGTTTGTAGATATTGTTGAACTTGTTCTGTATGGTTTGTAGATATTGTTAAACTTGTTCTTTATGGTTTGTAGATATTGTTGAAATTGTTCTGTATGGTTTGTAGATATTTTTAAACTTGTTCTGTATGGTTTGTAGATATTGTTGAACTTGTTCTGTATGGTTTGTAGATATTGGTAAACTTGTTCTGTATGGTTTGTAGATATTGTTAAACTTGTTCTGTATGGTTTGTATATATTGTTGAACTTGTTCTGTATGGTTTGTAGATATTGTTAAACTTGTTCTGTATGGTTTGTAGATATTGTTGAACTTGTTCTGTATGGTTTGTAGATATTGTTGAACTTGTTCTGTATGGTTTGTAGATATTGATGAACTTGTTCTGTATGGTTTGTAGATATTGTTAAACTTGTTCTGTATGGTTTGTAGATATTGTTGAACTTGTTCTGTATGGTTTGTAGATATTATTGAACTTGTTCTGTATGGTTTGTAGATATTGTTGAACTTGTTCTGTATGGTTTGTAGATATTGTTGAACTTGTTCTGTATGGTTTGTAGATATTATTGAACTTGTTCTGTATTGTTTGTAGATATTGTTGAACTTGTTCTGTGTGGTTTGTAGATATTGTTAAACTTGTTCTGTATGGTTTGTAGATATTGTTGAACTTGTTCTGTATGGTTTGTAGATATTGTTAAACTTGTTCTGTATGGTTTGTAGATATTGTTAAACTTGTTCTGTATGGTTTGTAGATATTGTTAAACTTGTTCTGTATGGTTTGTAGATATTGTTGAACTTATTCTGTATGGTTTGTAGATATTGTTGAACTTGTTCTGTATAGTTTGTAGATATTGTTAAACTTGTTCTGTTTGATCTGTAGATATTGTTGAACTTGTTTTGTATGGTTTGTAGATATTGTTGAACTTGTTCTGTATGGTTTGTAGATATTGTTGAACCTGTTCTGTATGGTTTGTAGATATTGTTGAACTTGTTCTGTGTGGTTTGTAGATATTGTTGAACTTGTTCTGTATGGTTTGTAGATATTGTTAAACTTATTCTGTATGGTTTGTAGATATTGTTGGACTTTTTCTGTATAGTTTGTAGATATTGTTAAACTTGTTCTGTATGGTTTGTAGATATTGTTGAACTTGTTCTGTATGGTTTGTAGATATTGTTGGACTTGTTCTGTATGGTTTGTTGATATTGTTGAACTTGTTCTGTATGGTTTTATATATTGTTAAACTTGTTCTGTATGGTTTGTAGATATTGTTGAACTTGTTCTGTATGGTTTGTAGATATTGTTGAACTTGTTCTGTTTGGTTTGTAGATATTGTTGAACTTGTTCTGTATGGTTTGTAGATATTGTTGAACTTGTTCTGTATGGTTTGTAGATGTTGTTAAACTTGTTCTGTATGATTTGTAGATATTCTTGAACTTGTTCTGTATGGTTTGAAGATATTGTTGAACTTGTTCTGTGTGGTTTGTAGATATTGTTCAACTTGTTCTGTATGGTTTGTAGATATTGTTGAACTATTTTTGTATGGTTTGTAGATATTGTTGAACTTGTTCTGTATGGTTTGTAGATATTGTTGAACTTGTTCTGTATGGTTTGTAGATATTGTTGAACTTGTTCTGTATGGTTTGTAGATATTGTTAAACTTGTTCTGTATGGTTTGTAGATATTGTTAAGCTTGTTCTGTATGGTTTGTAGATATTGTTGAACTTGTTCTGTATGGTTTGTAGATATTGTTGAACTTGTTCTGTATGGTCTGTAGATATTGTTGAACTTGTTCTGTATGGTTTGTAGATATTGTTGAACTTGTTCTGTATGGTCTGTAGATATTGTTGAACTTGTTCTGTGTGGTTTGTAGATATTGTTAAACTTGTTCTGTATGGTTTGTAGATATTGTTAAAATTGTTCTGTATGGTTTGTAGATATTGTTAAACTTGTTCTGTATGGTTTGTATATATTGTTGAACTTGTTCTGTATGGTTTGTAGATATTGTTAAACTTGTTCTGTATGGTTTGTAGATATTGTTGAACTTGTTCTGTATGGTTTGTAGATATTGTTGAACTTGTTCTGTATGGTTTGTAGATATTGATGAACTTGTTCTGTATGGTTTGTAGATATTGTTAAACTTGTTCTGTATGGTTTGTAGATATTGTTGAACTTGTTCTGTATGGTTTGTAGATATTATTGAACTTGTTCTGTATGGTTTGTAGATATTGTTGAACTTGTTCTGTATGGTTTGTAGATATTGTTGAACTTGTTCTGTATGGTTTGTAGATATTATTGAACTTGATCTGTATTGTTTGTAGATATTGTTGAACTTGTTCTGTATGGTTTGTAGATATTGTTGAACTTGTTCTGTGTGGTTTGTAGATATTGTTAAACTTGTTCTGTATGGTTTGTAGATATTGTTGAACTTGTTCTGTATGGTTTGTAGATATTGTTAAACTTGTTCTGTATGGTTTGTAGATATTGTTAAACTTGTTCTGTATGGTTTGTAGATATTGTTAAACTTGTTCTGTATGGTTTGTAGATATTGTTGAACTTATTCTGTATGGTTTGTAGATATTGTTGAACTTGTTCTGTATAGTTTGTAGGTATTGTTAAACTTGTTCTGTTTGATCTGTAGATATTGTTGAACTTGTTCTGTATGGTTTGTAGATATTGTTGAACTTGTTCTGTATGGTTTGTAGATATTGTTGAACTTGTTCTGTATGGTTTGTAGATATTGTTGAACTTGTTCTGTGTGGTTTGTAGATATTGTTAAACTTGTTCTGTATGGTTTGTATATATTGTTGAACTTGTTCTGTATGGTTTGTAGATATTGTTAAACTTGTTCTGTATGGTTTGTAGATATTGTTGAACTTGTTCTGTATGGTTTGTAGATATTGTTGAACTTGTTCTGTATGGTTTGTAGATATTGATGAACTTGTTCTGTATGGTTTGTAGATATTGTTAAACTTGTTCTGTATGGTTTGTAGATATTGTTGAACTTGTTCTGTATGGTTTGTAGATATTGTTGAACTTGTTCTGTATGGTTTGTAGATATTGTTGAACTTGTTCTGTATGGTTTGTAGATATTGTTGAACTTGTTCTGTATGGTTTGTAGATATTATTGAACTTGTTCTGTATTGTTTGTAGATATTGTTGAACTTGTTCTGTGTGGTTTGTAGATATTGTTAAACTTGTTCTGTATGGTTTGTAGATATTGTTGAACTTGTTCTGTATGGTTTGTAGATATTGTTAAACTTGTTCTGTATGGTTTGTAGATATTGTTAAACTTGTTCTGTATGGTTTGTAGATATTGTTAAACTTGTTCTGTATGGTTTGTAGATATTGTTGAACTTATTCTGTATGGTTTGTAGATATTGTTGAACTTGTTCTGTATAGTTTGTAGATATTGTTAAACTTGTTCTGTTTGATCTGTAGATATTGTTGAACTTGTTCTGTATGGTTTGTAGATATTGTTGAACTTGTTCTGTATGGTTTGTAGATATTGTTGAACCTGTTCTGTATGGTTTGTAGATATTGTTGAACTTGTTCTGTGTGGTTTGTAGATATTGTTGAACTTGTTCTGTATGGTTTGTAGATATTGTTAAACTTGTTCTGTATGGTTTGTAGATATTGTTGGACTTTTTCTGTATAGTTTGTAGATATTGTTAAACTTGTTCTGTATGGTTTGTAGATATTGTTGAACTTGTTCTGTATGGTTTGTAGATATTGTTGGACTTGTTCTGTATGGTTTGTTGATATTGTTGAACTTGTTCTGTATGGTTTTATATATTGTTAAACTTGTTCTGTATGGTTTGTAGATATTGTTGAACTTGTTCTGTATGGTTTGTAGATATTGTTGAACTTGTTCTGTTTGGTTTGTAGATATTGTTGAACTTGTTCTGTATGGTTTGTAGATATTGTTGAACTTGTTCTGTATGGTTTGTAGATGTTGTTAAACTTGTTCTGTATGATTTGTAGATATTCTTGAACTTGTTCTGTATGGTTTGAAGATATTGTTGAACTTGTTCTGTGTGGTTTGTAGATATTGTTCAACTTGTTCTGTATGGTTTGTAGATATTGTTGAACTATTTTTGTATGGTTTGTAGATATTGTTGAACTTGTTCTGTATGGTTTGTAGATATTGTTGAACTTGTTCTGTATGGTTTGTAGATATTGTTGAACTTGTTCTGTATGGTTTGTAGATATTGTTAAACTTGTTCTGTATGGTTTGTAGATATTGTTAAACTTGTTCTTTATGGTTTGTAGATATTGTTGAAATTGTTCTGTATGGTTTGTAGATATTGTTGAACTTGTTCTGTATGGTTTGTAGATATTGTTAAACTTGTTCTTTATGGTTTGTAGATATTGTTGAAATTGTTCTGTATGGTTTGTAGATATTGTTAAACTTGTTCTGTATGGTTTGTAGATATTGTTGAACTTGTTCTGTATGGTTTGTATATATTGTTGAACTTGTTCTGTATGGTTTGTAGATATTGTTAAACTTGTTCTGTATGGTTTGTAGATATTGTTGAACTTGTTCTGTATGGTTTGTAGATATTGTTGAACTTGTTCTGTATGGTTTTTAGATATTGATGAACTTGTTCTGTATGGTTTGTAGATATTGTTAAACTTGTTCTGTATGGTTTGTAGATATTGTTGAACTTGTTCTGTATGGTTTGTAGATATTATTGAACTTGTTCTGTATGGTTTGTAGATATTGTTGAACTTGTTCTGTATGGTTTGTAGATATTGTTGAACTTGTTCTGTATGGTTTGTAGATATTATTGAACTTGTTCTGTATTGTTTGTAGATATTGTTGAACTTGTTCTGTATGGTTTGTAGATATTGTTGAACTTGTTCTGTGTGGTTTGTAGATATTGTTAAACTTGTTCTGTATGGTTTATAGATATTGTTGAACTTGTTCTGTATGGTTTGTAGATATTGTTAAACTTGTTCTGTATGGTTTGTAGATATTGTTAAACTTGTTCTGTATGGTTTGTAGATATTGCTAAACTTGTTCTGTATGGTTTGTAGATATTGTTGAACTTATTCTGTATGGTTTGTAGATATTGTTGAACTTGTTCTGTATGGTTTGTAGATATTGTTAAACTTGTTCTGTATGGTTTGTAGATATTGTTGAACTTGTTCTGTATGGTTTGTAGATATTGTTGAACTTGTTCTGTATGGTTTGTAGATATTGATGAACTTGTTCTGTATGGTTTGTAGATATTGTTAAACTTGTTCTGTATGGTTTGTAGATATTGTTGAACTTGTTCTGTATGGTTTGTAGATATTATTGAACTTGTTCTGTATGGTTTGTAGATATTGTTGAACTTGTTCTGTATGGTTTGTAGATATTGTTGAACTTGTTCTGTATGGTTTGTAGATATTGTTAAGCTTGTTCTGTATGGTTTGTAGATATTGTTGAACTTGTTCTGTATGGTTTGTAGATATTGTTGAACTTGTTCTGTATGGTCTGTAGATATTGTTGAACTTGTTCTGTATGGTTTGTAGATATTGTTGAACTTGTTCTGTATGGTCTGTAGATATTGTTGAACTTGTTCTGTGTGGTTTGTAGATATTGTTAAACTTGTTCTGTATGGTTTGTAGATATTGTTAAAATTGTTCTGTATGGTTTGTAGATATTGTTAAACTTGTTCTGTATGGTTTGTATATATTGTTGAACTTGTTCTGTATGGTTTGTAGATATTGTTAAACTTGTTCTGTATGGTTTGTAGATATTGTTGAACTTGTTCTGTATGGTTTGTAGATATTGTTGAACTTGTTCTGTATGGTTTGTAGATATTGATGAACTTGTTCTGTATGGTTTGTAGATATTGTTAAACTTGTTCTGTATGGTTTGTAGATATTGTTGAACTTGTTCTGTATGGTTTGTAGATATTATTGAACTTGTTCTGTATGGTTTGTAGATATTGTTGAACTTGTTCTGTATGGTTTGTAGATATTGTTGAACTTGTTCTGTATGGTTTGTAGATATTATTGAACTTGTTCTGTATTGTTTGTAGATATTGTTGAACTTGTTCTGTATGGTTTGTAGATATTGTTGAACTTGTTCTGTGTGGTTTGTAGATATTGTTAAACTTGTTCTGTATGGTTTGTAGATATTGTTGAACTTGTTCTGTATGGTTTGTAGATATTGTTAAACTTGTTCTGTATGGTTTGTAGATATTGTTAAACTTGTTCTGTATGGTTTGTAGATATTGTTAAACTTGTTCTGTATGGTTTGTAGATATTGTTGAACTTATTCTGTATGGTTTGTAGATATTGTTGAACTTGTTCTGTATAGTTTGTAGATATTGTTAAACTTGTTCTGTTTGATCTGTAGATATTGTTGAACTTGTTCTGTATGGTTTGTAGATATTGTTGAACTTGTTCTGTATGGTTTGTAGATATTGTTGAACTTGTTCTGTATGGTTTGTAGATATTGTTGAACTTGTTCTGTGTGGTTTGTAGATATTGTTGAACTTGTTCTGTATGGTTTGTAGGTATTGTTAAACTTGTTCTGTATGGTTTGTAGATATTGTTGGACTTTTTCTGTATAGTTTGTAGATATTGTTAAACTTGTTCTGTATGGTTTGTAGATATTGTTGAACTTGTTCTGTATGGTTTGTAGATATTGTTGAACTTGTTCTGTATGGTTTGTAGATATTGTTGAACTTGTTCTGTATGGTTTTATATATTGTTAAACTTGTTCTGTATGGTTTGTAGATATTGTTGAACTTGTTCTGTATGGTTTGTAGATATTGTTGAACTTGTTCTGTTTGGTTTGTAGATATTGTTGAACTTGTTCTGTATGGTTTGTAGATATTGTTGAACTTGTTCTGTATGGTTTGTAGATGTTGTTAAACTTGTTCTGTATGATTTGTAGATATTCATGAACTTGTTCTGTATGGTTTGAAGATATTGTTGAACTGTTCTGTGTGGTTTGTAGATATTGTTCAACTTGTTCTGTGTGGTTTGTAGATATTGTTCAACTTGTTCTGTATGGTTTGTAGATATTGTTGAACTATTTTTGTATGGTTTGTAGATATTGTTGAACTTGTTCTGTATGGTTTGTAGATATTGTTGAACTTGTTCTGTATGGTTTGTAGATATTGTTGAACTTGTTCTGTATGGTTTGTAGATATTGTTAAACTTGTTCTTTATGGTTTGTAGATATTGTTAAACTTGTTCTTTATGGTTTGTAGATATTGTTGAAATTGTTCTGTATGGTTTGTAGATATTGTTAAACTTGTTCTTTATGGTTTGTAGATATTGTTGAAATTGTTCTGTATGGTTTGTAGATATTTTTAAACTTGTTCTGTATGGTTTGTAGATATTGTTGAACTTGTTCTGTATGGTTTGTAGATATTGGTAAACTTGTTCTGTATGGTTTGTAGATATTGTTAAACTTGTTCTGTATGGTTTGTATATATTGTTGAACTTGTTCTGTATGGTTTGTAGATATTGTTAAACTTGTTCTGTATGGTTTGTAGATATTGTTGAACTTGTTCTGTATGGTTTGTAGATATTGTTGAACTTGTTCTGTATGGTTTGTAGATATTGATGAACTTGTTCTCTATGGTTTGTAGATATTGTTAAACTTGTTCTGTATGGTTTGTAGATATTGTTGAACTTGTTCTGTATGGTTTGTAGATATTATTGAACTTGTTCTGTATGGTTTGTAGATATTGTTGAACTTGTTCTGTATGGTTTGTAGATATTGTTGAACTTGTTCTGTATGGTTTGTAGATATTATTGAACTTGTTCTGTATTGTTTGTAGATATTGTTGAACTTGTTCTGTGTGGTTTGTAGATATTGTTAAACTTGTTCTGTATGGTTTGTAGATATTGTTGAACTTGTTCTGTATGGTTTGTAGATATTGTTAAACTTGTTCTGTATGGTTTGTAGATATTGTTAAACTTGTTCTGTATGGTTTGTAGATAATGTTAAACTTGTTCTGTATGGTTTGTAGATATTGTTGAACTTATTCTGTATGGTTTGTATATATTGTTGAACTTGTTCTGTATAGTTTGTAGATATTGTTAAACTTGTTCTGTTTGATCTGTAGATATTGTTGAACTTGTTCTGTATGGTTTGTAGATATTGTTGAACTTGTTCTGTATGGTTTGTAGATATTGTTGAACCTGTTCTGTATGGTTTGTAGATATTGTTGAACTTGTTCTGTGTGGTTTGTAGATATTGTTGAACTTGTTCTGTATGGTTTGTAGATATTGTTAAACTTGTTCTGTATGGTTTGTAGATATTGTTGGACTTTTTCTGTATAGTTTGTAGATATTGTTAAACTTGTTCTGTATGGTTTGTAGATATTGTTGAACTTGTTCTGTATGGTTTGTAGATATTGTTGGACTTGTTCTGTATGGTTTGTTGATATTGTTGAACTTGTTCTGTATGGTTTTATATATTGTTAAACTTGTTCTGTATGGTTTGTAGATATTGTTGAACTTGTTCTGTATGGTTTGTAGATATTGTTGAACTTGTTCTGTTTGGTTTGTAGATATTGTTGAACTTGTTCTGTATGGTTTGTAGATATTGTTGAACTTGTTCTGTATGGTTTGTAGATGTTGTTAAACTTGTTCTGTATGATTTGTAGATATTCTTGAACTTGTTCTGTATGGTTTGAAGATATTGTTGAACTTGTTCTGTGTGGTTTGTAGATATTGTTCAACTTGTTCTGTATGGTTTGTAGATATTGTTGAACTATTTTTGTATGGTTTGTAGATATTGTTGAACTTGTTCTGTATGGTTTGTAGATATTGTTGAACTTGTTCTGTATGGTTTGTAGATATTGTTGAACTTGTTCTGTATGGTTTGTAGATATTGTTAAACTTGTTCTGTATGGTTTGTAGATATTGTTAAACTTGTTCTTTATGGTTTGTAGATATTGTTGAACTTGTTCTGTATGGTTTGTATATATTGTTGAACTTGTTCTGTATGGTTTGTAGATATTGTTGAACTTGTTCTGTATGGTTTGTAGATATTGTTGAACTTGTTCTGTATGGTTTGTAGATATTGTTGAACTTGTTCTGTATGGTTTTTAGATATTGATGAACTTGTTCTGTATGGTTTGTAGATATTGTTAAACTTGTTCTGTATGGTTTGTAGATATTGTTGAACTTGTTCTGTATGGTTTGTAGATATTATTGAACTTGTTCTGTATGGTTTGTAGATATTGTTGAACTTGTTCTGTATGGTTTGTAGATATTGTTGAACTTGTTCTGTATGGTTTGTAGATATTATTGAACTTGTTCTGTATTGTTTGTAGATATTGTTGAACTTGTTCTGTATGGTTTGTAGATATTGTTGAACTTGTTCTGTGTGGTTTGTAGATATTGTTAAACTTGTTCTGTATGGTTTATAGATATTGTTGAACTTGTTCTGTATGGTTTGTAGATATTGTTAAACTTGTTCTGTATGGTTTGTAGATATTGTTAAACTTGTTCTGTATGGTTTGTAGATATTGTTAAACTTGTTCTGTATGGTTTGTAGATATTGTTGAACTTATTCTGTATGGTTTGTAGATATTGTTGAACTTGTTCTGTATAGTTTGTAGATATTGTTGAACTTGTTCTGTTTGATCTGTAGATATTGTTGAACTTGTTCTGTATGGTTTGTAGATATTGTTGAACTTGTTCTGTATGGTTTGTAGATATTGTTGAACCTGTTCTGTATGGTTTGTAGATATTGTTGAACTTGTTCTGTGTTGTTTGTAGATATTGTTGAACTTGTTCTGTATGGTTTGTAGATATTGTTAAACTTGTTCTGTATGGTTTGTAGATATTGTTGGACTTTTTCTGTATAGTTTGTAGATATTGTTAAACTTGTTCTGTATGGTTTGTAGATATTGTTGAACTTGTTCTGTATGGTTTGTAGATATTGTTGAACTTGTTCTGTATGGTTTGTAGATATTGTTGAACTTGTTCTGTATGGTTTTATATATTGTTAAACTTGTTCTGTATGGTTTGTAGATATTGTTGAACTTGTTCTGTATGGTTTGTAGATATTGTTGAACTTGTTCTGTTTGGTTTGTAGATATTGTTGAACTTGTTCTGTATGGTTTGTAGATATTGTTGAACTTGTTCTGTATGGTTTGTAGATGTTGTTAAACTTGTTCTGTATGATTTGTAGATATTCTTGAACTTGTTCTGTATGGTTTGTAGATATTGTTGAACTTGTTCTGTGTGGTTTGTAGATATTGTTCAACTTGTTCTGTATGGTTTGTAGATATTGTTGAACTATTTTTTGTATGGTTTGTAGATATTGTTGAACTTGTTCTGTATGGTTTGTAGATATTGTTGAACTTGTTCTGTATGGTTTGTAGATATTGTTGAACTTGTTCTGTATGGTTTGTAGATATTGTTGAACTTGTTCTGTATGGTTTTATATATTGTTAAACTTGTTCTGTATGGTTTGTAGATATTGTTGAACTTGTTCTGTATGGTTTGTAGATATTGTTGAACTTGTTCTGTTTGGTTTGTAGATATTGTTGAACTTGTTCTGTATGGTTTGTAGATATTGTTGAACTTGTTCTGTATGGTTTGTAGATGTTGTTAAACTTGTTCTGTATGATTTGTAGATATTCTTGAACTTGTTCTGTATGGTTTGTAGATATTGTTGAACTTGTTCTGTATGGTTTGTAGATATTATTGAACTTGTTCTGTATTGTTTGTAGATATTGTTGAACTTGTTCTGTATGGTTTGTAGATATTGTTGAACTTGTTCTGTGTGGTTTGTAGATATTGTTAAACTTGTTCTGTATGGTTTATAGATATTGTTGAACTTGTTCTGTATGGTTTGTAGATATTGTTAAACTTGTTCTGTATGGTTTGTAGATATTGTTAAACTTGTTCTTTATGGTTTGTAGATATTGTTGAAATTGTTCTGTATGGTTTGTAGATATTGTTGAACTTGTTCTGTATGGTTTGTAAATATTGTTAAACTTGTTCTTTATGGTTTGTAGATATTGTTGAAATTGTTCTGTATGGTTTGTAGATATTGTTAAACTTGTTCTGTATGGTTTGTAGATATTGTTGAACTTGTTCTGTATGGTTTGTAGATATTGGTAAACTTGTTCTGTATGGTTTGTAGATATTGTTGAACTTGTTCTGTATGGTTTGTAGATATTGTTAAACTTGTTCTGTATGGTTTGTAGATATTGTTGAACTTGTTCTGTATGGTTTGTAGATATTGATGAACTTGTTCTGTATGGTTTGTAGATATTTTTAAACTTGTTCTGTATGGTCTGTAGATATTGTTAAACTTGTTCTGTATGGTTTGAAGTTATTGTTGAACTTGTTCTGTATGGTTTGTAGATATTATTGAACTTGTTCTGTATGGTTTGTAGATATTGTTGAAATTGTTCTGTATGGTCTGTAGATATTGTTAAACTTGTTCTTTATGGTTTGTAGATATTGTTAAACTTGTTCTGTATGGTTTGTAGATATTGTTGAACTTGTTCTGTTTGGTTTGTAGATATTGTTAAACTTGTTCTGTATGGTTTGTATATATTGTTGAACTTGTTCTGTATGGTTTGTAGATATTGTTGAAATTGTTCTGTATGGTTTGTAGATATTGTTAAACTTGTTCTGTATGTTTTGTAGATATTGATGAACTTGTTCTGTATGGTTTGTAGATATTGTTAAACTTGTTCTGTATGGTTTGTAGATATTGTTGAACTTGTTCTGTATGGTTTGTAGATATTGTTGAACTTGTTCTGTATGGTTTGTAGATATTGTTAAACTTGTTCTGTATGGTTTGTATATATTGTTAAACTTGTTCTGTATGGTTTGTAGATATTGTTGAACTTGTTCTGTATGGTTTGTAGATATTGTTAAACTTGTTCTGTATGGTTTGTAGATATTGTTGAACTTGTTCTGTATGGTTTGTAGATATTGTTGAACTTGTTCTGTATGTTTGTAGATATTGTTGAACTTGTTCTGTATGGTTTGTAGATATTGTTAAACTTGTTCTGTATGGTTTGTAGATATTGTTGAACTTGTTCTGTATGGTTTGTAGATATTGTTAAACTTGTTCTGTATGGTTTGTAGATATTGCTAAACTTGTTCTGTATGGTTTGTAGATATTGTTAAACTTGTTCTGTATGGTTTGTAGATATTGTTGAACTTGTTCTCGACCTAAATATGCATGAAATAGTTGCCACTGTGTGTTCTGCAACCAACATAGGTTTTTTTTTATTCAGGATCTTCCTTTTTTTCATTGGTTTATGAACATAGCATAAATTTTCAAGGAAATACAAGTGGAAAATACCAGCTGTAATTTGAAAAATTGTGCCATAAATGCCATGTTTGAAATTTTTTGTTCAAATATTATTTGGTTTGTATTTATGTTTTATTCATGAATGGTTGTTGCTATTATTCAGATCTTCCAAATGAAAGAAAAGTTTGAAGATGCTTAAGGGGTAATCAGAATCCGTAAATCGTAGAAGAACAGACAACACAATGGAAAAGGAAAAAAGGACAAACAACGATCTACAATACATTACACATAATAATAATGAATTACAGGTTTTAAATTCCACCTCAATGTTGATACGACCGGGGAGGCTTTAAAGATATGCATTTTTTACTAACCTAAGATTGGTAGGATAGAGTTCTGGTGTATAAAGAAAAACAGTACTAAATGAGCCTGTAATAGCAAATCTACCAACGAATGAAAACACGTTTCCTAAGTATGGCAGCCAGGAGTAGTCTCCTACAAATAAATAATACTGATATTAAAAGCTGCGTCAAACCATAGATTTAATTGTAATCTGTAGTTATATCAAGAAAATTCGCTCAAATTGTATGATAACGTTAAACATTCTCACATTTCTCTTGATATTTCGACATTGATCGTACCTGATGAAATCTATTCTGAGCGTCACCTGATGAAAGTTATTCTGAGTGTTAATTGATGAAAGTTATTCTGAGCCTCACCTGATGCAAGTTATTCTGAGCGTCACCTGATGAAAGTTATTCTGAGCGTCACCTGATGAAAGTTATTCTGAGCTTCACCTGATGAAAGTTATTCTGAGCGTCACCTGATGAAAGTTATTCTGAGCGTCACCTGATGAAAGTTATTTTGAGTGTCACCTGATGAAAGTTATTCTGAGCGTCACCTGATGAAAGTTATTCTGAGCGTCACCTGATGAAAGTTATTCTGAGCGTCACCTGATGAATGTTATTCTGAGCGTCACCTGATGAAAGTTATTCTGAGCGTCACCTGATGAAAGTTATTCTGAGCGTCACCTGATGAAAGTTATTCTGAGCGTCACCTGATGAATATTATTCTGAGCGTCACCTGATGAAAGTTATTCTGAGCGTCACCTGATGAAAGTTATTCTGAGCGTCACCTGATGAATGTTATTTTGAGCGTCACCTGATGAAAGTTATTCTGAGTGTCACCTGATGAAAGTTATTCTGAGCGTCAGCTGATGAAAGTTATTCTGAGCGTCACCTGATGAATGTTATTCTGAGCGTCACCTGATGAAAGTTATTCTGAGCGTCACCTGACGAATATTATTCTGAGCGTCACCTGATGAAAGTTATTCTGAGCGTCATCTTATGAAAGATATTCTGAGCGTCACCTGATGAAAGTTATTCTGGGCGTCACCTGATGAAAGTTATTCTGAGCGTCACCTGATGAAAGTTATTCTGAGCTTCACCTGATGAAAGTTATTCTGAGCGTCACCTGATGAAAGTTATTCTGAGCGTCACCTGATGAAAGTTATTCTGGGCGTCACCTGATGAAAGTTATTCTGAGCGTCACCTGATGAAAGTTATTCTGAGCTTCACCTGATGAAAGTTATTCTGAGGTTCACCTGATGAAAGTTATTCCAGAGACTCGTCGTGCGCACTACATTAGATATCTACGTTTTTATTTAACTATATTTAACTAGTGATTTCCTACAGCATGTTGTCATGACAACAAAATAAAATTCCTGGTAATTTAACCTCCATCATTGTTTACAATAAAGCATAAAGCATTCATTTCCACCAATTTACCTCGGCAAATAATTCATTTGGATAAAATATCATAAACGAGAATGTAATACTCATTCTAATAATAGTATATCGTCAAGTGTTCATGTGAACATAATTTTCGCGGTTTTGAAAAACCAAAGTAACGCAGTAGGATGTAAATATCTCAAAATGTAAATATATAATTAAGTGTGTACGACGGTTTTCTAGAATAATGTTCACCAGTTACGTACGACGGTTTTCTAGAATAATGTTCACCAGTTACGTACGACGGTTTTAAGGCAAAAGCTGCGCGCTACATATTAGATATATAAAAATCCATCAATAATACATTTCAATCATAATTTATATATAAGCCTTTGAACTCTTATTGGCGATATTCTGTCAATAACAAAAACGTAGATATCAAATTTAGTGCGCACGACGGGTTTCTGGAATAATATTCATCGGGTATGCTCAAAGTCGAAAGGTTGCACTTTGCTAACTGGATTCCATTAATATACCACAAAGAACTTGAGATAAAGGTAACAACAGTAACAACTTCCTCTGCCTCATTTTTGACATTTACATCAAAACGGACACCAATTTTTTTCCAGAATATATGACAAAAGAGACGACCTGCATTTGGTCATTTGTGGTAAGATGTTAATGTGATGGACGAAGTATAGTGAGACTATATTATGGTTTGTTCACGGTTACTTTACCTCCAAAAGTCATACAAACTGTTGCCAGTATAAGGGACACTCCAGCTATCCCATGGAATGAAATTAACAGAAATTTCCTTCCTATCCTACAAAGAACAAATGGTACATGTATATTTCTACATACATATGGAAATACGAATAATGTGTTTTCGTTAAAACAAGTTTGTGAAAAAATATTTGTTAATGTGATTAAACTCAATGATTCTATTTGGTTAACAATATATCAATTTAGGTTAAATTAATTTTGCATAGCTAAACATTTTAATTTGCTACTTATAAACATTATTTACAATTAACAATAACACTGACAGAATTGCGCTGACTGAGCTATCTCTCTGCAAGCATACTTGTAATCTGACAAAATCTTATTATATTGTGAAAAAAGATGGAATCTATGGGAAATGTTTTGATTGGATACAGAGCAAAGTACATTCTCTTGTATATGTATGCTATATGATAAGTAGGTAAACGGAAGGTTACGAAGATTCACGACTAGTAAAATTCGTTTGTTCAAACCTGTTAACAAGAAGCTGTTGCATAATGACGGCTGGAAATTCAACAAGAGAAGCTAGTATATTGTTGAGATATCGATCTCCTGATAACTTTGACGTGGTCAACATTAAGCCATAATACGTCAGAGTATTCGTTATCCTACAATAAATAAAACAAATACTTTGTAGTTTAAATAACAATTTTCATATCTTCGCAACTTCAATTATTTCCATCAAGGGGAAGGAAACCAAATCATAATGTAGTGTTATAAAAACGTGATTACATATAACAAAATGCAATAAACTACATTTTCTGAATCGCAGAAAACTATTAATGGGGTATGTTTAAATCAAATATTATATATTTCTCACCAGCAAGGCTCCTGTAATATTGACAAAAGCAACAATAATGTCCTTTCCATGGAGAATCTGCATTATGAAAAGGGGGTTCTGCTGACAATGCGAAATATTTTTTTAGGCTAATGAGGCGACATAAATAGAGCTCCTTTCGAATAGTCGGTACTGACAAGAAATTAATTGATAGTATTTCACTTTATTACACTTTCAATTTTTATTTTGTAAGAATAAGATGCATCTCCCTTGGGCATAGAAAAACTTAGCTTGGTATGTATTTAGATTTGAATGTGATTGTCTTTGTCTGCTCTTGATATAATAATATTTAATATATGAATATTGTTTTTCAATTGCTTGGTGCATTTTCAAATGTTTCTTATCATCATGTCAGTAATGTATCTTTGAATCATAGATAGATAACAATGTATTTTAAGATTTGGACGTCGAAGGGTTTGACTTGTTTTTATTTGAGTTTTACATGATAACATAATATCTATCACCGGCATTAATGCCAGCCTTGATATAAAAACACTGGAGAATTAAATATTGTCAAAACCCATACCATGCAATCCATAGTACAACGGATACCATTAGTATTCGTCTGTGTTTCAGAACAGTAAAGACTGTGTATTTCTGTACTTCAGCTTTTCCTTCATTGTCAACAGTCAATACGACTCTGCTATCTTCTTCTTCATCCATGTTTTTATTGTGTATTACGTTAATTTCTTTTGATACTTGTATGTTCTCCACTACTGTATTATAATCCGTATTATTAATTTTAGCAGCTTTTCGTATTTGATTTTCTATTTCTTTATGCTTCCCATTTGCTACCAGCCATCTCAGTGATTCATCCAAAAATCTGCAAAACATCAAGAGAATTATGACTTGTGTTATTGCGTAGAATTCCTTAGAAAGCTTTTCTCTGAAGGTTTAGAGTAAGCGAAATGTAGAAATTCACAAGTAGTATATCCATAGCTTTCAAAGATTATAAAATACTATTTAACTGGTGCTGATATGCGTATCCTGATTTTTTGTTTTGTTTTGCATGTGCTGATTTGTGATTCTCGATTAATTTTTCGTTTAACTTGTGTTGTTTCTTTTAATCCAGTTTTGATGTGTGCTGTCCCATGACACTAGTATTTTATATTTATCCATATAGTAATCATTGAACATTTTCTCTCCCTGTTATGTTTAGTTTCAGCGATATTATACGATCTGAAATCGGACAAACCAAGCAAGTTTGTATACTGAGATTACAAACAATTATGTTTTTGCATGCGTTGGAATCTGTAATGTAAACACAATTACAAAATATTTATGTTGCAAAAAGATACCAAAACGGATAATCAGAATCCGTATATCGAAGGACAGACAACACAATGTCCAAAAGACAGAAGGACAGACAACACAATGTCCAAAAGACAGAAGGACAGACAACACAATGTCCAAAAGAGAGAAGGACAGACAACACAATGTCCAAAAGAAAAAGTCAAATATATTGTATGTTTTGACGACACCGACCATTAAAGTGGTATACATGTACTACGTTAAATTCTTAATAATAGCTTACTTCCAATCAAAGAGTGCATGACAAGTAATCAATGCAAGAATCAGCTGCATATAACGCCATGATATATCTCTACATAAGTAACCAATGGTAGACGTCAGTACAAGACCTGCAGACCATGACATCATTGCTGCACCTTCTGCTCGATGACGTAATTCTTTAGGTAAAAGTTCAACATATAATATTGTACTCGTCATCACACTTCCCTGTTAATACATTGAAGCAAGACATTAATATAATATATATAAATATTTCCAACCAGAAAAGCACATGAATTATATTTTAAAACAACAAAACTAATAGATATAATTATATGAAATATAATTTTACTTTAATTTTATTTGCTAAGGCAACTGCTATTAAAAATGTGCTATAATAACTTCCTGTAACTGGTACAGTACCAACATATGTGCAGTTTAGATGAATACAATATTCAAACACCATACACAGAGCCAACTAAACCTTATATTTAAACAGAAGAGGCGTTCAAGAATGTACAATGAAGAGACATTGTCAACATTGGGAATACAAGACACAGCACGAAGATGAGCAACACAGACTCCACTTGGAACCAGGACGTGAATCCAGGTGCTTGATAAGGGTGAGTTATGCCTACCTCCCATAAGACACTCGTCATGTTACTCATATAGAAAAGACGTGTTTGATACTACTCTGTTCAAACAAACAAAAATAACATAAATAAAACATCGTTTTAACACGGAAATCGTAGCGTACATCACAACATGGAACTAAGAACGTAAAGATATATATTGGTAATAGGACAAACTGAATGACACAAACCCCACTACTTAAAACCGGGAGAGAACTCGAAAGACACAGACAACACAAAACGCAGATCAAAAACACAACACAGAAAACTTAAACGATAAGCAACACGTACCCCACAAAAAACGGGGGTAAGATCAAATTTATATCAGTTAGGTTAATATAAGAAGAGTTTGAAGATATCAAAGGGGTAACCATAATCCATAAATCGAAGGACAGCCAACACAATGGGGTAAAGAAAAAGGACAAAAGGACAAACAACGCAACTTTCAACAATATTTCAGTTATATTGTGGAGGAAACCGGAGTACTCGGAGAATACCATCGACCTGTCGCAAGTCACTGACAAACTTTAATTCATAGTGTTGTATCGAGGACACCTCACCTGAGCGGGATCCGAACTCAAAATGTTAGTAGTTATAGGCACTGATTGCGTAGGTAGTTATAAATCCAACTACCATACGATCCCGACCACGACGGTCCCTTAGAAGGATTTATAAACATAATAAACATGATATATCTCGGTAAATATCAGTTTCTTGGGTTTATAAATCCTTTTCTCACATTATTACGGCGCTTTAACCCCGCTGAACCAGTGGTGGAAAAATCTGTAATCCTCTAGAGGATTAAAATGTCTCGTGCCTTTCCCCGCATGTTGTCAAGTCGGTAATTGGCAGAATTGTGTAGAGGTCCGCCAAAGGATTTTGAAATAAAGTTCGTGTTAAATAATGGGAGAAACAAATTCTTCTTCTGTTGCCCATGTGGGCTACGATATTTCTCCACTCAAGAGAGCTAAATTAAAAATTGCAACCACAAGCCGTCAGGAGAATCTATATATATCAACCTCACCAAAAGTCATTAACAGTATATTATTATAGGGAAAAAATACAAATTACCCATAAAATACAACATCATATTTCATGGGTTTTTTGTGGTGATTGTTCGTTTGCTTGATATTGGTGGAAGTGCTAACCATCACTCTTTAAGAAGAGTTTAAAGATACCAAAGGGGTAATCAGAATCCGTATATCGAAGAAGAACAGACAAAACAATGGCCAAAAGAAAAAGCACAAAAGGACAAACAACGAACTACAAAACATACATCAAAAACTGATTCAACCCAACATTTCTTTAGAAATGCCTGTACCAAGTCAGGGTCATTACGGTTTTCACAGTTTTCCGTTGTTGACTGATTTTGTCTGTTTATATAATTATGAGTTTTGACTTTCCCTTTGTAAGATTGTTCGGAGTTAGGTCATTTTGTTATTACCCTTATTTATATGAATAGCTCAAAGAACTTACTCCCTGGAATGTCCCTTGCAGAAATCGGAACGTTGAAAAGGCGGCAATGTTTGGTGTGAAAACAGTAGTTAATGCAGTAACAAAATAAAGTATTCTCGCTATTACGTTGCATGGTTTCCGTCCATATCGGTCTGCTAGAGGTGTAAAAATTACTGCACCAGAGGTCCGCCAAAGGATTTTGAAATAAAGTTCGTGTTAAATAATGGGAGCAACAAATTCTCCTTCAGTTGCCCATGTGTGTTATGATATTTCTCAACTCAAGAGAGCTAAATTAAATATTTAACCACTCGCCTGACGGTTTGTGGTTAAAAATTTTAATTTATCTCTCTTGAGTGGAGAAATATCGTAACCCACGGGAAACTGAAGGAGAATCTAAAAATATTAACCTCACCAAAAGTCATTAACAGTATATTATTATAGGGGAAAAATACAAATCACCCATAAAATACAACATCATATTTCATGGGTTTTTGTGGTGATTGTTCGTTTGCGTGATATTGGAGGAAGTGCTAACCATCACTCTTTAAGAAGAGTTTAAAGATACCAAAGGGGTAATCAGAATCCGCACATCGAAGAAGAACAGACAAAACAATGGCCAAAAAGGACAAACAACGATCTACAAAACATACATATAAAACTAAAGATATAGTAACATGAAACCCACTAAAAACCGGGGGTGAACTCCGGAACTATAAACTTCCTTTTCATAATCATTGCTATATGTAGTTTATATGAATAGCTCAAAGAACTTACTCCCTGGAATGTCCCTTGCAGAAATCGGAACGCTGAAAAGGCGGCAATGTTTGGTGTGAAAACAGTAGTTAATGCAGTAACAAAATAAAGTATTCTCGCTATTACATTGCATGGTTTCCGTCCATATCGGTCTGCTAGAGGTGAAAACATTACTGCACCAGCTGCCTGGCCAAGCATTAGTAATGTTTTGGCAAATTCAGATCTTTCAGCACCATCACACACAAGGTTCCACTAAAAAAGGGTGAATAAAAGAGTAAATGATATTTAACGTCAAGCAAATAAATCATTATGAACATATTAGATTAATTTAAATGGATATGTTAAAGGTCTAACGCTATACATTTGAAGGTCATAGTTCTAGCATACTAAATTAATAACCACAGTATGTACATAAACCTACTATAGCACATATTTTCTGATCCCCCTTAACCAGTCTCAAAAATATCCATGCACTGTCTCCTTAGTGTTGTTAATTTAGTAACTAAGTCATGATTGTACATTGAGATAAGCATGCAAACCGTGAACCCATGGTGTTGGTTTCAAAATAAAGTCAAAGTCACATATAGATAATAAACGTTATAGGACACCAAAGGGGCAATCAATAATTGATAACCGAGAGTTCTACATAGGCGATACCGGGCACATGACAAGGGTTCTACACAGGCGATACCGAGCACAAGACGCATGTTCTAAACGGGCGATACCGAGCACAAGACCCATGTTATACACAGGCGATACCGATCACAAGACGCATGTTCTACACAGGCGACACCGCGCACAAGACGAGAGTTCTACACATGCGATACCGAGCACAAGAGGAGAGTTCTACACAGGCAATACCGAGCACAAGACGAGAGTTCTACACAGGCGATACCGAGCACAAGACGAGAGTTCTACACAGGCGATACCGAGCACAAGACGAGAGTTCTACACAGGCGAAACCGAGCACAAGACGAGAAGCGAGACGCTATATTTCAATAAGCTGAAGTTTGTCGTGGAATAAGTGATGTTTTAATCATCGTAACCTATGCATCAAGAAGATGAATTTATTCACTGGTTATGGTTTCCAGAAATCAGGTCACAGAGCTGACCAGTATATCTCTATCTGTTTGATCGGTGATACCTCTGGAAGGTGAGGTAGGGGATTCAGGTTGTAATACGGGTAGCCTGATCTAATACCATTGTAGGTAGTGTGTTTGTATGAGTACCACGATCCTTGCACGTTTAAGACCACTTTTGTAGATTTTGAAAACGAGTAGGCACATTGTAGACACAACAGAAGGCTAATTATGCCGTCCATGTCAACTCTACTTTTCAAGTTAAGCCAAGTCTTTCTTCCCCGGTTGTCCGATTCCTCCCTAATTTTTGTATGTACAACTTTAATATTCTCGTTCTGAAGAGGCATGACATATTTAGCATTGGACTATAAGTACAATCGATTATAACAGTATAACTCATTCGGGCATGTAACAGGAGAGGCTTAACATGTTGAACTATTTATGGTCACTTACGTTTTTCATACGCTAAACATGTGTTATGGGGTTACTTATATCTGACAAATTACACATTCACCGGTTCTGTCATTACTCAAAATAATTGCATGTCAGGATCTAACTTTACAGAGGATATGTTTTCAATATAAAGACAAGGGTATTCGAGTTTGAGGTTTTAGTGATGGTCCCTTTAATTGATTCTTTACGTTTGTTTTTGTTTGGTTAGTTTTGTTTTGTTTGTTTGTTTTGTTTTTGTATTAAAAAAACAAACAGTATTGAATAAATAAATAAATACCTCTGTAACCGTTGAACGATCCGTTGGTATGGAGTATTTGTAGCCATTAGGACATGCCTCATTGTAATGATATACAGTTCCTGTTGTGTTGATGGTGATGTCAATTTCACATTTTTGATAGTTTATTCTTATATCAGATTCATTGTCATAGTATAATTTATGATCTTGTAGATACAAAGTTGTATTTATATCTTGACATTTGTATGCTGGTCTAAAACCTGCAAACATTATATTGAATCATTAACAAATGGTTAATATATAACTTATATGAAAGTCCAAGTTAAATAAAGTGTATATATGCACATTCTCGAAAACTCAGCAACTTTTTTTTTTGCAAAATTGTATGTCGGCATGAATTTAATATATGTAGTTTCATTTGTTTCTTAGATCACATGCTTGTCGGAATGACATCTACTCATGACGAGGTATGATTGACATCTACTCTTGACGAGGTGTGATTGACATCTACTCTTGACGAGGTATGATTTACATCTACTCATGACGAGGTGTGATTGACATCTACTCATGACGAGGTTTACTGTTATACAGCGTTATGGTCGGATTAACATCTACTCATGACGAGGTGTACTGTTATACAGCGTTATGGTCGAATTGACATCTACTCATGACGAGGTGTACTGTTATACAGCGCTATGGTCGGATTGACATCTACTCATGACGAGGTATACTGTTATACAGCGCTATTGTCTGATTGACATCTACTCATGACGAGGTGTACTGTTATACAACGTTATGGTCGAATTAACATCTACTCATGATGAGGTGTACTGTTATACAGCGCTATGGTCGGATTGACATCTACTCATGACGAGGTGTACTGTTATACAACGTTATGGTCGAATTGACATCTACTCATGAGAAGGTGTACTGTTATACAGCGTTATAGTCGGATTGACATCTACTCATGACGAGGTGTACTGTTATACAACGTTATGGTCGAATTAACATCTACTCATGACGAGGTGTACTGTTATACAGCGTTATGGTCGGATTGACATCTACTCATGACGAGGTGTACTGTTATACAGCGTTATGGTCTGATTAACATCTACTCATGATGAGGTGTACTGTTATACAGCGTTATGGTCTGATTAACATCTACTCATGACGAGGTGTACTGTTATACAGCGCTATGGTCGAATTGACATCTACTCATGATGAGGTGTACTGTTATACAGGTTATGGTCTGATTGACATCTACTCATGACGGGGTGTACTGTTATACAACGTCATGGTCTGATTAACATCTACTCATGACGAGGTGTACTGTTATACAGCGCTATGGTATAAAGTTTGACAATGGCTTGCAACGCCTTGGTATTTTGTTCAATTTTCTCCACCCATAACTGTGCATATGGCACAACTATGAACGTAATCAGCAACAACGTCTGCTCAAGTCAATCGTTTGATGGAGTGCTTCCACGGCACGATTTTCTCTTCGATCTATCAATGTGAAAAGACAAGATAAATCGTGTCGTGTGAACACACCTTAATACTGACCATCACGATACAACTGATATATTACACATTCAGCGGATAAAACTACCTTTTCAGGTTATATGACAGACATGCCATATTGTTTACTGATGGACGTAAAGCAACCAACAATAAACAACTAACTTTGCAGTGTATCATGGTATACGGTATATGGTATCACATTTCCTAACTTTGCAGTGTATCATGGCATACGGTATATGGTATCACCTTTCCTAACTTTGCAGTGTATCATGGCATACAGTAATAGGTCAAATGTCTCTTTTGGCGACCGGAAGTGCTATGCTATTACGATAGGAATTTGTTATCCCCGTACTGGTTAGCCCCTTCCAGATGCTAACTCTGGAAAACCCTACATCTGTAGTTAGACAATTGAAAATTTCCAGTCTTTATAATTAGACAAATGGAAATCCAATAATGTTATGATGGGTTACGACCTCTATTGTTTTTATTGAGATATGTGTAATAAAGGTACAAAAAGGTGGGAGGGGGTGGTCTTTTGAGTGTAATCATATTGTGATATAGATTTTGATATGTTTCACTGTGTACATCGTGTCTGTTTTCCAATAGTCATATATAACAAGATATAAATATATTTAATAATTTAATATCTCCGTCAATATAGACAGGCGTGGGTCCGAGAGCCATCCTGACGCATGCCTTTACAACATATTCCTAAACTTAACCATTTATACATCTAGAAATTAGAAAATACGAGAGCCGTCTACCACTCGACAGTATCTTCAACTTCACGAAAGGGCCATTAGTATGCTATCTTTCGTGCAGGGGCGTAAATTGCCGAGACTTGAAGTTAGCCTTTCCGGGATAGTTCACTCTCATTGATAATAAAATCAAAGATTATTTACATCGCGGGCAGAGATCTACGAATTGAATTTCTTTGGCCAGTGTAGCCATTTAACAAAATAGTGTTTATTGTTTCCTTTTCCTTTCGCCTTCAGAATTTTCTCTACTTTCCATATATCGTCATCATTTACATCTACACTTTCTGCAATTTTGACTGATATAACGTTCCTTTAATTACTTCGTCATGAAAATCCTTCAATCTATATATTGGGACTCCACCACGCATTATCCTTTGGGCAACCTTAAATATTTCTCCGGTCCATTTTTCATCATATTCTCTTGTAAATATATTCCGTTTATATGTGAGTCTGACTTTATCTCCTACTTTAAAACGAAAAGGTTTTCGTATTGTCTTGCTTTTACTTTCGGTTGAAACCTTTTTAGGCCAATACATTTTCCACCACAGGTTGGTTTCGTTGCCTTTAGTCACCTTGTTCGGAGGCATAGTCTGCTCATCTAAGCATGCCTTCTTAGATCGATTATAATCATCCTCATCGTCTTCTCTTTTTCGCTTCAAATCGTTATTTTCGGGACACCGTCTATTCATATATGTGGCCAAATCGGGTATGTTTTCAAACATCAGTCCACAGTCGTCACAAGAAGGCATTTTCTCTTCAATATTTTTATGATCTTTCTCAAATACGTCTATTCACATTGGGGTTTATCTTCAAACTGACTGACTTCTCGGATGTTTCTGTTTATATACTCCTCCACCCTGCCACCTACCATATTTGGTGAACAACTTTTATTATCTGGCACGCTGTCGAATATATCTGTCTTTAATCTATCTTCTTCTGGGGTGTTTTGTTTTAGGTCTATAAACAGATATCCATAAGGTCTTTTTGTGGCCTCCGTGTATTTAATCATGAACTTTTTTGGATGACTGGGATACATCTGCCTGGCAAGTATGGCTGGTCCGATTTGATCTCTTGGATTCTTAAATAAGACTATATATTGTGTATTGATACTCATGGTTCTGTTTTCTTTTCCCTTTGAGAAGCCGTTCTGCAATATGCAAGCAACACTGATATTTCTGTGATTACTTCATTCTACGAAGAGCTCACACACGTCTTTACTGTTCGTAGTATCTTTCATCAGATCGTCGATAACGATTAAACTGGGATATCTAGTGTCTATGAACGAGTCATCGTTCAGAATTTCTGGCAAACCTTGCAGAAATAGTATGTTTTCGATCGTGATTTGCATTTCACTGAACAGAGGTTGCCATCTCTTGTAACACCATATGATGCGCTCTGGTGGTGGGTTGATCATGGTTTTAGCATGTATCAATAATCTGTTCATCCAACAACTTTTTCCACTAAATGTGGGTCCAATTGTCATTAAGGTGAACGGGTGTTGTAAAACAACTTGCGGCGGTGGTGGTGGTGGTGGATATGATTGACTGCTCGGTGGATATGCTTGACTGCTCGGTGGATACGCATCACTGCTCTGTGGAAACGGATGAGTTTTTCCATGCCTATTTCTTTTATGTCTCAGCAGAGCGTCTTTTCTCGAAAATTTCATATCACACTCCGGACAAGTCGCAGGCATCATCGTGAGCTTTAAAAAATACGTCAAACTCCTTTGAAGGTCTATCATAAAATGACTTAACATGTTGATTTACAGCATATTTATATTCTCCAATGACCATCGGCTTTCGTATTTTTATACATTACAAAACACACCTACCATAATATACATGTATATATATAAAAAAAAAATTATTGTTTCATTTCTCATTATTTATATAATATTATACCATTTCATTATATACTATTTAATAATAATAAAAGTACATGTAATTGTATGACTTCGTTCAAAACTATTATCGCATACTGTTGATCGGTTCAAACCAGTTATCTATAGACATGTCATAAAAAGTAAATTTACGCTTTGGTGATCTGACAAGTTGAAACGTGTATCAAAATATTATTGTGTTTACTACAAATGTGGATTACTCTTTATTGAAAGAAATTAAATATTGTTTATACTATAATCTTATTGTATATGACCACTGGAAAACAGACACGATGTACACAGTGAAACATATCAAAATCTATATCATAATATGATTACATTCAAAAGACCACCCCCTCCCACCTTTTTATACCTTTATTACACAAATCTCAATAAAAACAATAGAGGTCGTAACCCATCATAACATTATTGGATATCCATTTGTCTAATCATCAAGACTGGGAATTTTCAATTGTCTAACTACAGATGTAGGGTTTTCCAGAGTTAACCTCTGGAAGGGGCTAACCAGTACGGGGATAACAAATTCCTATAGTAATAGCATAGCACTTCCGGTCGCCAAAAGAGACATTTGACCTACTACTGCATACGGTATATCGTATCACCTTTCCTAACTTTGCAGTGTATCATGGCATACGGTATATGGTATCACCTTTCTTAGCTGTACAATACAATATTCTTGTCAGTGGATATAGCAAACAATCCAGTGTATGTTATACGACATCCAGTTTGGGACGAATATGACTAACCATCAACGGCATTTCACACAATATCCCCTAACAACGTGTTTAAACGGGCGTGAGTGCTGGTTTTTGGTGCTAGAGGGGACGGTGGTGAGTATATGCAAGGGCTATGGGGGACCGCCTAGGTCCCCAGTGGATACAGGTAGAGCCTGGTAAAGTTTTTGCTCTCGGATGTTTCATGAATTATTACTAATCAGGTGTATTTTATACTGTACGACATATGCTTTCACATTTTAGAGAGACGGGCCACACACAGCACGTCCCTTCTAAATTCGTGACTGCTGACATAAGGTAGACATTTATGGATATATACTTACCAATAAATACTGTGGCCATCAAGTGAAAGCTGTTTTCCATGACAAAAATCAAGATCATACATAATTGAATTTTCTGATATTTGCCGAATTTTCCGAGAGAATGTAAAATTTTATCAACGTCTGTCCCGGGATCCATCTTTCGTCGTGATTAATTCAATTCATGATTTGACACCTTTGATTAATGAAATGATTTAAGACAGTGCATATATGAATAAAATACTGTATTATCTGCAATGAAATCAAGATTTAACTTTCACGCACATGTTCATTCAAATGTAGAACAGGTGCTCCGTTTATGTACAGTACATGTACTCGTATTCCACCATTCGATTTTGTGCACATATATACAGTGAAGTCCTCCTACCCACACACACTTAGCATAAAAATCCTTCTATATACAGTTAAGATTTTACGATTTGTCAGATTGCTGCTAAAAGTTAATTACATGAATAGGATAGTCTAAATTTGGTCTTTGGCGTACATGTATATCATATCACTTTGCTGTATTTCACATCTGTTTCCCCCAACCGTGTCGCCATTTAAAAAGTTCATTAAAATTATAGATTCGCATCTGATTGACTACTTTAGATATAAAAATATGCATTGCACCACTAATTCTAAAAAGTTATCATCTCATGAGCTAAAAGGTAAGATCCATTTTATCACAGTTCACATAATACGTATAAAACCTTTTATTGACACAGTTAAAAAGTCGTCTAAAAAGAATCTTTATTATGTTTCATATTTTATGTCTGCTTATATAGTTTGAAAATTTAATATAAATAGTAACTATTATGTTTTCATATTTCATGTGTGCTTATATAGTTTTAAAATTTAATAATAAATATTACGAATTTAGTTTGTTACACATATTTTCATTGGTTATTCAACCCTGGATGTCAGCATATATTCGGAAAACAGACGGGGTATATATGTACGTTTTCGGTCTCCCTCATTTGGGCCTTAAAAAACAATAACAACGTGGTTGACAAAAACAGAAATATTTACGCTTCACTGAATCAATATCATAATACGGAATAATAAATGTATTTTTACCAAATTAAATGCTGTTTTTAAACTCAAAACGGTTGTATGAACAAAAAAGATATTGTATTCTTCAATAAAAAATTAAAATATACCTTTCACAAATCTACACCAACCACTCAATTCGTGCAACGGGTGCAACTATCCTCGGAAGAAACTGTTCAATGGCACAAATTATGGCAGTTACCGGACACAAATCTGCCTCGTCAGTTGCAGTATATCAACGTGTTTCATCAAAGGAAAAACAAGTTATGGGAGACATTATCACAAGTTCTGTTCGTGGAGAGCAACCATCTCAACTATCCTCAATAATGCCACCGCACAGTACTTCCCGGTTGCAACTCATGCCGCCTCAGGGAATAAAGATCATAAGCCGGGAATGTCACATTATATACCCTGTCTGATAGCTGAATAACATATAATATTCATTATTATTTTTTACATATTTCATGTGTGCTTATATTATAGTTTTAAAATTCAATAATAAATATTCATTGATTATTATGTTTTCGTATTTTATTTGATTCCATTTATATAGAAAATACAAATAAGAGAATCAAATTTACCTTTATTTACCTGTGATTGCTCTGATCATCCACCCGTAATGGGACCCCTTAATCTCTCATAATTAGGGAGGACAACTTTGATCTTTCAAAATGTTGGCGTTCCGGGATACAGCCAATAAAATATACACCCCCCCCTTTTTTTTTTCTTGTTTAAATCAATGATCAACAATATTGCAGAATCAAACAAATGAATAAATATAACATAGATTTCTTTTACATGCATCTTTTTACCATGCGGTGTCAGTGTGTTTTAAATTGGCCATCCAATCAGGACGCTCATTATTCTTGTCCAAGATAAAAATACATCGCTAAAATTACCTGTGAGAAAGTCGCCGTCCAAACTCAAATCAATACCTGTGGGTGTTTCCCCACTTCAACTCGTAAATTTACATAGAAATCGGAGATATTTCGTCATAAAACTTCACACATGGTTATGTCTATCATATTTCTTGAAGACAAACATAAAATTTTATAGCATTTATCAATATTTTATGAGTATCAACAGTTTTTTCAACACCGTATCTGTTTTTCGATACAGCCGATCCCGTGACCCAGATTAGCACATCTCAGCAGTTTTTTGTTAATAAGGTTGTTTAATAAATCTATGAATGGTCTTTAATAAGACGTTTGAAGACAAGAAAGGGATACTCAGAAACCATAATTTAAAAAGGGGGCATACAATACAAGGGCAAAAAGTTAAAAAATGATCTCAAAAACACTACACTTATGATTACAAACCGGAGATTAACTTGTGTGATCCAGAAGGCAAAGCAGTTCCTGCTCGACTAGTGGCACCCGTCGGGTTATCTTTCTCAAAGATTACATGCTCATTATTGCAAGAGGCTGTTACACAATTCTATTGAAATAAAATGTAATTAATGATAAACAATATTGTGCATTCTATATATTGATTCTAACAATATCCCCACGTACATTATATGTTCTGTAATTGATATAATTGATTATTTTGGTGCATTCTTCAGCCTCCATTAATCCACAAAACTGTTATATGCATAAAGGTGTTGAAATAATACTTATTGTCATTTAAATACACCATAATCAGGTAATCATATGATGAAATGGAAAGTATTTTATACTTACCGGGCATAACCTAAATACATTTGTAGAAGACATTAATATTCTACGTATGGGGGAAATATTCTGTAAGGCATTTTCCTAAGGGAATACTTGTTATATAATACTTTTTTCTGTATGAAATATACGTTTACAGTGTGAAGCTCCTTGTATATCAAAGACAACAGATCCTAAGGAGTAAGTTTGTTAGGAGAGGTATATGATGCCCGTTGCAAGGCAAAAAATCCGACTCTATCTATTATATCCTCTTTTTCCTCTGACAGTTAAAGTTTGTACTCACAGGCTCACACCAATTCATGATTCAGTGTTTGTAGATTTGTTTTCGTAATGAGTATAACTGAAATACAGCTCATTGTATGTTGCAAACTGTTTTGTTGTTTGTCAGCTTTTTTTATAATTAATAATAAATTGAGCTTCCTGTGGTTACTATTCGGACAGTGCATACTACTTATTCATCTTTTAGTTCTGATTTTGTTTGTATTTACTTCTTTGCCTGATTGAGCATAGTTCCTGTATAAACGTGTCACTGTGTGGCGATGGTAGTTATTCACATATAGTGATAATATGATATTATTAAGGGATTATTTCTGTATTGGCTGACCGACGACCAATAACAAGGCAAATACATAATCATGACGTAATCATATTCTTATTGATTAACTACCAAGCTGGAATGTTTTTTTAAATTTATTTTTTTAGTTGTCTTTCTCATGCGCAAGCGCATACATCATTTCTCGCTAATACCACATTTACGATTATTTTTTTGTACGCTTTTTAGGCAGTGCGAGTTTAACATATATTCCGGGTTTTTCTGTGAAATTTTTCTTTCAGCCGTTCTATACTGATTATGCAAATTAGACATATTTTGATAAAAGATCACATTTAAATATTTTCCTCTGAAACCGCTGAACCAAATTAAAGCAAGCCTGGCAGGGATGGTCCCTGGGTGGGTCCCTTTCAAAATTGTGTCCAACAGCCCCGTCCTCTATTCAAGATGGCTGCTGTTACCAAAAATAGATTTTTTTTCAATGTCCATTGCTGCTTTATCATAAATCAAAATGAGCCCAAATTTTAACTGCAGCTACATTGCAGTAAGTAGTTTTGCTGTGGAATTTTTCGTTCAGCCGATTTATACTGATTATGCAAATTAGGCATATTTTGATAAAAGATCACATTTAAATCTTCTTCTCTGAAACCGCTGAACCAAATTAAACCAAATTTTGCTGGGATAGTCCTTGGATATCCCATTTCAAAATTGTGTCCGACAGCTCCGCCCTCCATTCAAGATGGCTGCTGTTATTAAAAATAGAAATTTCTTCAATTGTCCATTGCTGCTTTATTATAAATCAAAATGAGCTCAAATTTTAATTGCAGCTACATGACAATGAGTAGATTAACATATATTCTGGGTTTTCTGTGAAATTTTTCTTTCAGCCGATTTATACCGATTATACAAATTAGACATATTTTGATAAAAGATCACATTTAAATCTTCTCCTCTGAAACCACTGAACCAAATTAAAGCAAATGTGGCTGGGATGGTCCTTGGGTAGTCCCCTTTCAATATTGTATCCGACAGCCCCGCCCTCCATTCAAAATGACTGCTGTTACCAAGAATAACAATTTCTTTAGTTGTCAATTTCTCCTTTATTACAAGTCAAAATGAACTCAAATTTTAACTGCAGCTACATGGCAATGAGTAGTTTAAGATATATTCTAGTTTTTTCTGTGAGATTTTTTCAGCCAGTTTATTCCGTTTAGGAATATTATGAGATAAAAATCACATCAAATTCTTTTGCTCAGAAATTTGAGTTGAAATAATCTTTGGGTGGCCCACTTTCAAAAGTATGTGTAACACCTCCATTTTCTATCAACTTTAGATGTCAAATTGAAAACCAGGTGAGCGATTGCAGGCTCCTGGGAGCCTCTAGTTTAGTTTATTAAGTTTGTATTACTTACAATGAATATATAATTTTCTTTGGACGTGTCGTTAGGAATATCATTAGATTTTAATGGGACTCATCTTACCGTGGTATCTATTTCTATTAAGAATGCAGAGTAATGTCAATGTCTTTATACGTAACTTTTCGGTTTGTTGAATTGATACGGATGGCTGCAGGTAAATTTGCTTGTATATGCAAAACCTTTTTCGCGGTAATACAGGTTAGAAAAAAGTATTCAGTAATTCATAGAAACGGTAACCTTGATGTAAGATATTTTTCGTTACCACGAGATTACGGTCATTGAAGACAGAACTATCATTAGAAATTCTTACAAAACCACGTCAGCACCATATGATCCACGAGATTACGGTCATTGAAGACAGAACTATCATTAGAAATTCTTACAAAACCACGTCAGCACCATATGATCCACGAGATTACGGTCATTGAAGACAGAACTATCATTAGAAATTCTTACAAAACCACGTCAGCACCATATGATCCACGAGATAACGGTCATTGAAGACAGAACTATCATTAGAAATTCTTACAAAACCACGTCAGCACCATATGATGGGACAAAAGGAACATCACCATAAAAAAGGGAAAATAGTCGATTGGGAAAGAAAAATCGTCTCATTTATCGTCGACGAATGTGCTATATTTACCTTTGAAAAAATATCGACATACGTCTCTTGTAATGTTATTTTTTTTTATAATGTTAGTCTTATTCAATGGTAGTACATGTATCTGCAATTATTGTTGAATAAACGTATCAGGGAGTGCTTAGATATAAAAAAAAATCAGAAGTAAGAGGAGCACAATGCATTCTCATTGGAATTCAAGCAATTTGAGGGGCCATCGTGGTCGTGATCCTATGGTAGTAGGATTTACAACTACCTGTGCAATTTGTACTTATCACCACTGTTGTGAGTTCGAATCCCGTTCGTGGCGAGGTGTACTCGATACAACATTATGTGATAAAAATGTGTCAGTGACTTGCGACAGGTCGGTGGTTTTCTCCGGTTTCCTCCACCAATAAAACTGACCGCCGCGATATAACTGAAATATTGTTGAAAGTGGCGTTAAATACCATAAACCAAACCATCAAACAATTTGACAAAACAACTAAATGTCAAAACGAGCAAAAATGTTGTCTAGCAAAATGTTGATATCCTAATCCATGTAATCATAAGTCCAATTACAGTATTTATCTAATTCATCATACTAGGTATGATTTATATTCCGTTACATCATGCATGTATCACGGCATCACGGAATGACCATTTAATTAAAATATGAAAACTAATGTTTGATCAGTTTATGTTGCATGTTGGCACACAAGGAAACAAAGTCTTACCTGTCATTGGAATTAAACTAACCACCTAGGAAACGAAGTCTAGAACTTCAACAGATTTTTATCACGCCAAGAATGGCCACAGGCGCTTGTGTAGAGTCAAAAATATGCTCGCTATGTACCTAAAATACCACAAGGCCGGACTCACTCCTACTACACCTGTCACTTCAACCGCTATTTCCCCTGTCAAAATGTCGATAGGATACAAATCGCTTACTAATTTGCGTAGTGAAGTGATTTTTCTTCAAGGTAAACCAGTTTTTTATATCTTCCTACCATCTACACCCCATACTGACAGATAATCCTCCGATTTTGTTGACATTGGACACCTACGTGGCTGCAAAAGGGAAAGTAGGTCACGTGACATCTATCGAAACAACCGTATTCTAACACGACGTCACCGATGTCTGCGACTTCAATGGAATATGGTTCTTTTCAGCGACGAATGCCGATTCTGCTCTGCTTGTTACGTTGGGGCGGACGTTTTCAGTGTTTACCGGAGACTTAGCGAAGAGACGATGACGTTTGTGTTAATGAAGTAGACCGATATGGAGACGGGAGTGTATTAATATGGGGTGGGTATCATTTAACCACTACCAATCCCAAGTTATGATTGTCAATGGCAAATTTACAACGCTTTTGAGATCAGGTTTTAACATCCGCTACTGACCATAATTTGTTACTTTTCGTCTTGACCACTTGGTAATTTATTACAATTTTAGGTCAGCAGTAAAGAGCAACAAATTATTCAAAATGGTTGATTTAGGTGAGAGATAATAAAATTTCATGTCGCATTTAAATGTATTCCGATCATTTTATTTAATTTCAAATGAATTATAAAATTATTTAGGTATCGTTTCTTTTTTTAATCAATATACTATTTTACTTATATTTCATCACGATATAAAATGTCACGAAATGACTTTTGTCCAACTATTCATTTGCCTCTACTTACATCTACAAACCAAACATTTATCATGTTTAACGGAATAGCTAGATATGGCTTTACCTTATGAGTTATATCATTTGTTAGCTTTATGTCAATGTTTTGTAGATCGTTGTCCTTTAGTACTCTTTCTTTTGGCCATTGTGTTGTCTGTTCTTCTCTCTTTTGGCCATTGTGTTGTCTGTTCTTCTGTCTGTTGGCCATTGTGTTGTCTGTTCTTCTGTCTGTTGGCCATTGTGTTGTCTGTTCTTCTATCTTTTGGCCATTGTGTTGTCTGTTCTTCTGTCTGTTGGCCATTGTGTTGTCTGTTCTTCTGTCTGTTGGCCATTGTGTTGTCTGTTCTTCTCTCTTTTGGCCATTGTGTTGTCTGTTCTTCTGTCTTTTGGCCATTGTGTTGTCTGTTCTTCTGTCTTTTTGTCATTGTGTTGTCTGTTCTTCTTCTTTTGGCCATTGTGTTGTCTGTTCTTCTTCTTTTGGCCATTGTGTTGTCTGTTCTTTTTGTGTCTTTTGGCCATTGTGTTGTCTGTTCTTCTTCGATTTACGGATTATGATTACCCCTTTCCTATCTTCAAACTCTTCTTAAGCTGTCCCATTACGAAATGTCATTTATTAATAAAATTAAAAGTACGTAGATATTGTCTAACCGAATTAATGTCATTGTACTCATCAAAGTATTCTTTTATTTTTAAATTACCGTAACAGTTCAAATGGTTGAAGTATTAACATTGTTTTGTTCTAAAGATCACTATTATCTTGATATAGGTAGTCTACAAATTGTTCGTAGTATAATTAATTATGCAAAGTCGCACTTGAAATTTTATATTTTACAACTTTAATTATTACGTGATCTCTCCTTTTGCTAAAGTTCTCTAAAAGAAATCAGCTTCTTTTAATAATAATAATAATAATAATAATAATAATAATAATAAAAATTTATAGCAAATCAATAGTTTATTTTGTATAAAATATAAATTTACATTTGTAATCGCTGTATTCAATATTTAGTGAAATCAAAAAGTAGATATCTAATTTAGTACACACGACACTTTTCTGGACTAACCATCATCAGGTACGTTTCTGTAATAACCTTCATCAGGTACGTTTCTGGACTACCCTTCATCAGGTACGTTTCTGTAATACCCTTCATCAGGTACGTTTCTGGACTACCCTTCATCAGGTACGTTTCTGGACTATCCTTCATCAGGTACGTTTCTGGACTACCCTTCATCAGGTACGTTTCTGGACTACCCTTCATCAGGTACGTTTCTGTAATACCCTTCATCAGGTACGTTTCTGGACTACCCTTCATCAGGTACGTTTCTGGACTAACCTTCATCAGGTACGTTTCTGGACTACCCTTCATCAGGTACGTTTCTGTAATACCCTTCATCAGGTACGTTTCTGGACTACCCTTCATCAGGTACGTTTATGTAATACCCTTCATCAGATACGTTTCTGTAATACCCTTCATCAGGTGCGTTTCTGTAATACCCTTCATCAGGTACGTTTCTGGACTACCCTTCATCAGGTATGTTTCTGTAATACCCTTCATCAGGTGCGTTTCTGGACTACCCTTCATCAGGTACGTTTCTGTAATACCCTTCATCAGGTACGTTTCTGTAATACCCTTCATCAGGTACGTTTCTGGACTATCCTTCATCAGGTACGTTTCTGGACTAACCATCATCAGGTACGTTTCCGGACTACCCTTCATCAGGTACGTTTCTGGACTACCCTTCATCAGGTACGTTTCTGAACTACCCTTCATCAGGTACGTTTCTGTAATACCCTTCATCAGGTACGTTTCTGTAATACCCTTCATCAGGTACGTTTCTGTAATACCCTTCATCAGGTGCGTTTCTGGACTACCCTTCATCAGGTGCGTTTCTGTAATACCCTTCATCAGGTACGTTTCTGTAATACCCTTCATCAGGTACGTTTCTGGACTACCCTTCATCAGGTACGTTTCTGGACTACCCTTCATCAGGTACGTTTCTGTAATACCCTTCATCAGATACGTTTCTGTAATACCCTTCATCAGGTCCGTTTCTGGACTACCCTTCATCAGGTACGTTTCTGGACTACCCTTCATCAGGTACGTTTCTGGACTAACCATCATCAGGTACGTTTCTGGACTACCCTTCATCAGGTACGTTTCTGGACTACCCTTCATCAGGTACGTTTCTGAACTACCCTTCATCAGGTACGTTTCTGTAATACCCTTCATCAGGTACGTTTCTGTAATACCCTTCATCAGGTACGTTTCTGTAATACCCTTCATCAGGTGCGTTTCTGGACTACCCTTCATCAGGTGCGTTTCTGTAATACCCTTCATCAGGTACGTTTCTGTAATACCCTTCATCAGGTACGTTTCTGGACTACCCTTCATCAGGTACGTTTCTGGACTACCCTTCATCAGGTACGTTTCTGTAATACCCTTCATCAGATACGTTTCTGTAATACCCTTCATCAGGTCCGTTTCTGGACTACCCTTCATCAGGTACGTTTCTGGACTACCCTTCATCAGGTACGTTTCTGGACTAACCATCATCAGGTACGTTTCTGGACTACCCTTCATCAGGTACGTTTCTGGAATACCCTTCATCAGGTACGTTTCTGAACTACCCTTCATCAGGTACGTTTCTGTAATACCCTTCATTAGGTACGTTTCTGAACTACCCTTCATCAGGTACGTTTCTGTAATACCCATCATCAGGTACGTTTCTGAACTACCCTTCATCAGGTACGTTTATGTAATACCCTTCATCAGGTACGTTTCTGTAATACCCTTCATCAGCTACGTTTCTGTAATACCCTTCATCAGGTACGTTTCTGGAATAACCTTCATCAGGTGCGTTTCTGGACTACCCTTCATCAGGTACGTTTATGTAATACCCTTCATCAGGTACGTTTCTGTAATACCCTTCATCAGGTACGTTTCTGTAATACCCTTCATCAGGTGCGTTTCTGGACTACCCTTCATCAGGTGCGTTTCTGTAATACCCTTCATCTGGTACGTTTCTGGACTATCCTTCATCAGGTACGTTTCTGTAATACCCTTCATCAGGTGCGTTTCTGGACTACCCTTCATCAGGTGCGTTTCTGTAATACCCTTCATCAGGTACGTTTCTGGACTATCCTTCATCAGGTACGTTTCTGTAATACCCTTCATCAGATACGTTTCTGGACTATCCTTCATCAGGTACGTTTCTGTAATACCCTTCATCAGGTACGTTTCTGGACTATCCTTCATCAGGTACGTTTCTGGACTATCCTTCATAAGGTACGTTTCTGAACTACCCTTCATCAGGTGCGTTTCTGGACTACCCTTCATCAGGTACGTTTCTGGACTTCCCTTTATCAGGTACGTTTCTGTAATACCCTTCATCAGGTACGTTTCTGGAATAACATTCATAAGGTAAGTTTCTGGACTTCCTTTCATCAGGTACGTTTCTGGACTTCCTTTCATCAGGTACGTTTCTGGACTTCCCTTCATCAGGTACGTTTCTGGACTTCCCTTCATCAGGTACGTTTTTGGACTTCCCTTCATCAGGTACGTTTCTGGACTAACTATCAATAGGTACGTTTCTGGACTAACTATCATCAGGTACGTTTCTGGACTAACTATCATCAGGTACGTTTCTGGACTACCCTTCATCGGGTAAGTTTCTGGACTTCCTTTCATAAGGTACGTTTCTGGACTTCCTTTCATCAGGTACGTTTCTGGACTTCCCTTCATCAGGTACGTTTCTGGACTTTCCTTCATCAGGTACGTTTCTGGACTAACTATCAATAGGTACGTTTCTGGACTAACTATCATCAGGTACGTTTCTGCACTAACTATCATCAGGTACGTTTCTGGACTACCCTTCATCAGGTACGTTTCTGTAATACTCTTCATCAGGTACGTTTCTGAACTACCCTTCATCAGGTGCGTTTCTGTAATACCCTTCATCAGGTACGTTTCTGTAATACCCTTCATCAGGTACGTTTCTGGACTACCCTTCATCAGGTACGTTTCTGGAATAACCTTCATCAGATACGTTTCTGGACTTCCCTTTATCAGGTACGTTTCTGGACTTCCCTTTATCAGGTACGTTTCTGGACTTCCCTTTATCAGGTACGTTTCTGGAATAACCTTCATCAGATACGTTTCTGGACTTCCCTTTATCAGGTACGTTTCTGGAATAACCTTCATCAGATACGTTTCTGGACTTCCCTTTATCAGGTACGTTTCTGGACTTCCCTTTATCAGATACGTTTCTGTAATACCCTTCATCAGGTGCGTTTCTGTAATACCCTTCATCAGATACGTTTCTGGACTTCCCTTTATCAGGTACGTTTCTGGACTACCCTTCATCAGGTACGTTTCTGTAATACCCTTAATCAGGTACGTTTCTGGACTAACCATCATCAGGTACGTTTCTGGACTACCCTTCATCAGGTACGTTTCTGGACTACCCTTCATCAGGTACGTTTCTGTAATACCCTTCATCAGGTACGTTTCTGGACTTCCCGTCATCAGGTACGTTTCTGGACTACCCTTCATCAGGTACGTTTCTGGACTACCCTTCATCAGGTACGTTTCTGGACTACCCTTCATCAGGTACGTGTCTGGACTTCCTTTCATCAGGTACGTTTCTGGACTACCCTTCATCAGATACGTTTCTGGACTACCCTTCATCAGGTACGTTTCTGGACTACCTTTCATCAGATACGTTTCTGGACTATCCTTCATCAGGTACGTTTCTGGATTAACCATCATCAGGTACGTTTCTGGACTACCCTTCATCAGGTACGTTTCTGGACTACCCTTCATCAGGTACGTTTCTGGACTACCCTTCATCAGGTACGTTTCTGTAATACCCTTCATCAGATACGTTTCTGTAATAACCTTCATCAGGTACGTTTCTGGACTACCCTTCATCAGATACGTTTCTGGACTATCCTTCATCAGGTACGTTTCTGGACTAACCATCATCAGGTACGTTTCTGGACTTCCTTTCATCAGGTACGTTTCTGGACTTCCTTTCATCAGGTACGTTTCTGGACTTCCCTTCATCAGGTACGTTTCTGGACTTCCTTTCATCAGGTACGTTTCTGGACTTCCCTTCATCAGGTAAGTTTCTGGACTTCCTTTCATAAGGTACGTTTCTGGACTTCCTTTCATCAGGTACGTTTCTGGACTTCCCTTCATCAGGTACGTTTCTGGACTTCCCTTCATCAGGTAAGTTTCTGGACTTCCTTTCATAAGGTACGTTTCTGGACTTCCTTTCATCAGGTACGTTTCTGGACTTCCCTTCATCAGGTACGTTTCTGGACTTCCCTTCATCAGGTACGTTTCTGGACTTCCCTTCATCAGGTACGTTTCTGGACTAACTATCATCAGGTACGTTTCTGCACTAACTATCATCAGGTACGTTTCTGGACTACCCTTCATCAGGTACGTTTCTGTAATACTCTTCATCAGGTACGTTTCTGAACTACCCTTCATCAGGTGCGTTTCTGTAATACCCTTCATCAGGTACGTTTCTGTAATACCCTTCATCAGGTACGTTTCTGGACTACCCTTCATCAGGTACGTTTCTGGAATAACCTTCATCAGATACGTTTCTGGACTTCCCTTTATCAGGTACGTTTTTGGACTTCCCTTTATCAGATACGTTTCTGGACTTCCCTTTATCAGGTACGTTTCTGGACTTCCCTTCATCAGATACGTTTCTGGACTTCCCTTTATCAGGTACGTTTCTGGACTACCCTTCATCAGGTACGTTTCTGGACTACCCTTCATCAGGTACGTTTCTGTAATACCCTTCATCAGGTACGTTTCTGGACTACCCTTCATCAGGTACGTTTCTGGAATAACCTTCATCAGATACGTTTCTGGACTTCCCTTTATCAGGTACGTTTCTGGACTTCCCTTTATCAGGTACGTTTCTGGACTTCCCTTTATCAGGTACGTTTCTGGAATAACCTTCATCAGATACGTTTTTGGACTTCCCTTTATCAGGTACGTTTCTGGAATAACCTTCATCAGATACGTTTCTGGACTTCCCTTTATCAGGTACGTTTCTGGACTTCTCTTTATCAGATACGTTTCTGTAATACCCTTCATCAGGTGCGTTTCTGTAATACCCTTCATCAGATACGTTTCTGGACTTCCCTTTATCAGGTACGTTTCTGGACTACCCATCATCAGGTACGTTTCTGTAATACCCTTAATCAGGTACGTTTCTGGACTAACCATCATCAGGTACGTTTCTGGACTACCCTTCATCAGGTACGTTTCTGGACTACCCTTCATCAGGTGCGTTTCTGTAATACCCTTCATCAGGTACGTTTCTGGACTTCCCGTCATCAGGTACGTTTCTGGACTACCCTTCATCAGGTACGTTTCTGGACTACCCTTCATCAGGTACGTTTCTGGACTACCCTTCATCAGGTACGTGTCTGGACTTCCTTTCATCAGGTACGTTTCTGGACTACCCTTCATCAGATACGTTTCTGGACTACCCTTCATCAGGTACGTTTCTGGACTACCCTTCATCAGATACGTTTCTGGACTATCCTTCATCAGGTACGTTTCTGGACTAACCATCATCAGGTACGTTTCTGGACTACCCTTCATCAGGTACGTTTCTGGACTACCCTTCATCAGGTACGTTTCTGGACTACCCTTCATCAGGTACGTTTCTGTAATACCCTTCATCAGATACGTTTCTGTAATAACCTTCATCAGGTACGTTTCTGGACTACCCTTCATCAGATACGTTTCTGGACTATCCTTCATCAGGTACGTTTCTGGACTAACCATCATCAGGTACGTTTCTGGACTTCCTTTCATCAGGTACGTTTCTGGACTAACTATCATCGGGTAAATAAAGGTAATAACAAAATTACCGAACTCCGAACAATCTTACAAAGGGAAAGTCAAAACTCATAATTATATAAACAGACAAAATCAGTCAACAACCGGAAAACTGTGAAAACCGTAATGACCCTGACTTGGTACAGGCATTTCTAAAGAAATGGTGGGTTGAATCAGATTTTAAGACTACCCATCATCAGGTACGTTTCTGGACTTCCTTTCATCAGGTACGTTTCTGGACTTCCCTTCATCAGGTACATTTCTGGACTAACTATCAATAGGTACGTTTCTGGACTACCCTTCATCAGGTACGTTTCTAGACTTCCCTTCATCAGGTACGTTTATGTAATACCCTTCATCAGGTACGTTTCTGTAATACCCTTCATCAGGTACGTTTCTGGACTACCCATCATCAGGTAGTTTCTGGACTTCCCTTCTTCAGGTACGTTTCTGGACTACCCTTCATCATGTAAGTTTCTGGACTACCCTTCATCAGGTACGTTTCTGGACTACCCTTCATCAGGTTTTGGACTACCCTTCATCAGGTACGTTCAAAGTCAAAAGATTGGTAAACCAAATAATTATCCCTGCATATTACTAAATTATAGTTAGTCCTTTCGGACTCGCTATGATACTAGCGATAATGTCAGTCTTCTACTTCTTCTACTTCTACCAAATAATGACCTACTTCAACAGTTTGAAGATTATGTCATTGATTTGCGATGCGAAAAAGGAAGAAGAAAAGAAAAAAAATACAATAAGAAATAAGTTTAAAAAATATGTACAAAGCAGAGAGTGAATTTAAGGATGAGATGTGGTAATGGCAGTCCTGAATCATTCGACTGAGTCACTCAGCACTGCTGTCTGAGGTAGACGGTTCCAGTCTACAGTGGTTCGATGGAAAAATGAAGCCTTTCTCTGTTGTGTTCTACATAGCGGGACCTGATATGATCGAGAGTGCATGTTTCTGGAGTGTCTCAGGGGTGGTGAAAGTCTGTCACTTTTACTGACTGCAACCTTGTCATGGGAGATTTTATACATCATGACAAGACGTGCATCTTTACGTCGATCTTCGAGGCTGCGCCATTCAAGATGTTGTAGCATGTCACCAACACTAGATGTATTACGTTGTCTGTTGGTGAGATATCTCGCAGCCCTCCGTTGAACCATTTCTATTTTGTTTATGTCAGATTTAAGGTGGGGATCCCATACAGAACAGGCATACTCCAGTGATGGTCTGACTAATGATTTGTATGCCTGTTCTTTAACGGAGGTAGAACCGATGTTCAGGTTGCGACGCAGGAAGCCAAGAGTCATATTGGCTTTACCACAGATGTTGATGTGGCTTTCCCATTTGAGGTCATCGCTGATTGTTACTCCCATATATTTTGCCTGATCAACAGATTCCAAGACATGACCGTGAAGGCAATATTTGAATTTTACAGGTGTTTTATTACGTGAGATGGTAAGCACGTTACATTTATCTGGGTGGAAAGCCATCTTCCATAATTGTTCCCACTGTGATAGTTTATCGAGATCTCTTTGCAGGGTTAGGGCATCGCTGTTTGATTTAATAACCAGGTATGCAATTGTATCATCTGCAAAGAGTCTTATAGTGGAGTCTAGTCCAATGGGAATGTCATTTATGTAGTATAAGAACAGACTTGGTCTAAGGATCGAGCCCTGGGGGCCCTCCAGAATCGACCGGGAGGTATGTAGATTTTTCACCCTCAACAATGACTGCCTGAGTTCGACTTGACAGGAACCTTTCTATCCAGTTGTTTACCTTTCCTCTTATGCCAAAATGTTTTAGCATGTGTATCAAGAGGTTATGGTTGACTTTATCGAATGCCTTGGAGAAGTCCATAATGAGAACATCAGTTTGTTTACCATCATCCAAGTTTCGAGTCACGTCGTCGATGAACTCTATAAGTTGAGTTTCACACGATCTAAATTTGCGAAAGCCATGTTGGAAGGGGTATAGTATGTTGTATTTATCAGCATGTGACATGATGTTACTAACTACAATGTGTTCTAACAGTTTACAACAAATACAAGTTAAAGAAATAGGTCTAAAATTATCTGGGTTATACTTTGGACCTTTCTTGTAAACAGGAGCAACATGGGCAGTTTCCCAGTCTGATGGGGACAACACCTGATTCAAGAGATATTTCAAAAATTATAGTTAAAATAGGAGCTATTTCAGTAGCAAGTTCTTTAAGTACCCTAGGTTTAATTTCATCTGGGCCGGCTGCTTTGTTTGGATTCAAGTTTAGAAGAAGTTTAGCTATGCCTTCACAGGTGATGGTGATATCAGGCATAGTTTGATACTTTGATTTTATAGTCAATTTACAGTTAGATTCAAATTCACTTTCAGTTATTTTGTCAATATTTTAAAATACAGATTTAAACTGGTCATTCATAACATTTGCCTTGGGAATGGGGTCAGTGATTAATTTGTCATCTTGTTTTAATGATGAGATTCCTTGATGATCAATTTTTTTATGTTTGATATAGGTCCAAAACTTTTTCATAGAGTTAAATGTTCCTTCAGTTTCCTTTGGTGTGACAATGTCCTCGATATATTGCCAATAGCTCTGTCTTAATCATTTTTGGATGTGGTGTTTTATTTTCTTGAATTTGTTCTTGTTGTCAAGATTTCCAGATTTTTTCATTTTCTTATAATGTCTATCTCTCTTTCTAATAAGTTTTTTAATTTCAGTATTTATCCATGGTAGACTATCCTTTGCTTTGGCAATTTTGTGTGGAACATGTTCTTTAATTAGCTGGTTACATTTGTTTTTGAATATTTCCCAAAGATGGTTTGCATTTAAATGTGTTTGTGATTGGACAATATGATCATAGAGTGTTTTTATTTCACTTTTAATTGTGTCCCAGTTGCATTTTTGTAAATGGGTACTTGTCTAAGTTTTTGCTTTAGTTTTTTAGGAGCAATGTTGAACTCAAGAAAGACAATGTCATGGTCAGATATATCTGATAGAATTTCTGTGCGTGGGACTTGATTGTGAAAGTTAGTGATCATTAGGTCAAGGATGTTGTCATTCCTTGTGGGGTTTTCTATGAGTTGGCAGAGGCCAGTATCTTCAAGTGTTGTAGTAAGGTTGTAGTGATTCTTTTGATGTTTAGTGTTTCGTTTTAAAACTTTATTTTCCCAGTCCCATCCTGGGAGATTGAAATCACCACCTATGAGTATTGCTGCATTATTAACTTTACATGCCTGTCTTACTGACTGGTCAAACCACATTAGATTTTGTCATGGACGGATTGAGTCAGACCAAGTGCCTGTCTTACTGACTGGTCAAACCACTTAAGATTTTGTTCATTTGATGTTTTTGCATTGTAGAAGGGTGATACATATAGTGTTTTGCTACCCACTATTTCTATTTTAGCCCATATCATTTCACTTTTTTCGTCAACGTGCATGTCACTAACTTCATCACTAATAAAGTCTTTCTTAATAGCCAAGAGGACACCACCTCCTTCTTGGTCTATTCGGTCTTTACGATAGATGTTATAATTTTCAGGAAAGACTTCGTTATTATTGATGTTGGGTTTAACCAGGTTTCGGTGCCTATTACGATATCTGGTTTTGAACTTTCTATGATGTTATTAACAATATGTTGTTTCCGTTTGATGGACTGGAAGTTTATATTGAGAACTCTGAGTGGAAGATTTACTATGCGCATTTCTTTTATTAATGGGAGTTGACGCATGAACTGGTTTTACTGAACTTGATGTTGATGTTATGCTTATGATACTATGTTCGTCATAGTTGAAGTTGGGATCAATTTCAAAAGTATTTGATGTGCTAATACCATGCAAATCAAAAAGGATTGTGCTATAATTTAGGTGGTTACATATGATACAGTGCCAACTAACCATGCTATCATTAAGGTTGTCATATGTAACACATAAAAATGTGGTACTGTCATTGCTAGGACCTGGATTTAATTCTATATCATTGGACATTATTAAATATGAGGAACATCGTAACTTTATTTGGTTTTATGCTATGGAAAGTTCTTTTGTTCTTACATAACAATTTTAGTAGTGCATGTTGAGCTGTTAATTTATTTACTTGATTTTGATTTTCTGGAGGATGGAATCTTACATGATTGTTTTTATTTCTCTGTGATGTTTCTGCACACATAATTACTGATGATGACCTTGTAATCAATGTGTGTTGTTGTTTTTATTTCTCTGAGCTATTTCTGCACACATAATTACTGATGATGACCTTGTAATCAATGTGTGTTGATATTCATTACATGTAAGTAGTTTGTACTTCACTGTCTTCAGTGACAGTGGTTCGTCAATCACATGATTCCCATTTTCAATGCAAGTGGCATCAAATATGAGTGTGTCAATGACACTTAAGACCATAATTATCAGTGCGTACCTGATTGCCATTTGGAAGATCTAAAGAAATAGGTTTGTGGCTTACTGGTGTTGTGATTGGGCAAGACCGGTGTTGACAAGTTACAATTACCACAAATATACTTGTTAGTTTGGATGAATTCTGGGTTAGAATCTTCGTCCCTAGTGCGACTCTGGGGCACAGTATGAATGACACACAAATGAGCAATGTTAGTCATGAAAACACAGATTTAAGGCTGCTTTTTCTGAGAGTGTATTTATTGTTTACACCGGAAGTCACAATCCACTGAGCTGGAAAATCACTAAATTACTAAATTTAGAATATAAGGGTAATAACAAAATTACCGAACTCCGAACAATCTTACAAAGGGAAAGTCAAAACTCATAAGTACACAAACAGACAAAATCAGTCAACAACCGGAAAACTGTGAAAACCGTAATATACTGATACCAACAATGTATAGTACTAAATATTGAGGTATTTTCAGAGCTCTGCTCAAAAAGCGTGTATCTTTGACGCATGCGCAATACTGACTTCGGCCGTAGTAACTGGTGTTATTCTATAGATGAAGAATACATCATGAATCCAATTACAGACTAGTCTAGACAAACAGACTTCCGATTGCGTCGAGAGAATATCAACTGTAAGAGGCGCATGACGTTTGCGTGCATTTGGGGATTAAGAAATGTTACGTTTGCGCGCAAGATTTTGTTACGCTTGCGCGCCTCCTCGAATTATCTAAAAAGGTAAAATACAGGTAAATAATCAATTAATAAAAATTGTACAAAATTAATTCTGTAATCTTAAATTGATGGCCATAGCGGTTTACCAGTTTGTGATCACAAGTTTGAGAAGTGTTCACTTTTCACTCACAAATCGGTTAGGTGTGAACATAGTTTATGTCATTGAGTTTTATATAGTTGGATCATAAAGATGGATTTTACATTGTCTGAGACGAGTAAAGGAAAAATATCATTGCTTTAAGATGGATTTGCATATCGAATAGATAGGGTTTTGAAATCTGGAGATATATCGTGGCGATGCACAGTGAAAAACTGTAAAGGGAGAATTAAAACAGACGAATATTCCTCTGCTATCATTAATGGAAACTGCAACCATACGCACGAATCCGATTCCAGGAAAATACAGAAGCTGAATATCCGTGCAGTTGTTAAGCGGAAAGCAGCATCCGAAATTACAACCCCTCCCCCCTCCCACCCATTAAACTAGTCCGCTGCCAGTCGCTAAGTATTGAAGATGAGTGTTTGCAAGAAAACGATCTCAAAAGTTTAACAATGTCCATATATAGACAGCGACGAAAAGAATATCCAGCGTTACCAAAAACAAGAGAACACAGAGTCTGGGTAGTACCATAATATTTCAAGTTTATTTGAGTTATTTGGTCTCTCGTGTTTTTGATAAGTCATAATATTGTCATTTTTTACCAGCGATGTTATGTTGAATAAATGCAAGACAAAAGGCAAGTGCCTTATTGTTGACTGCCCAGTGACAGTTTTCCAGCTATAACATGCCAGGGAACAAGCCACATTTTTGATGAGCTGATCACGATGTCTGTGTTGTACTCCAACACTCTGGGATTGATTTTTAGAGTGTATTCTTGTGCTACAGAATAAAACGGTGTTTATTTAGTTTACAGATTAATTTAATGGGGGTTTTTTATTTTTAAAAAGAATCATTTTTTATAATAAATTGCACATTTTAATAAAATATATACAGGTGTGCGTGACCCGTCGTGATGCAATTGTCAGGCTTATGGAGGTAAAACGTCACCAAACACATAAATTCCAAGCACTTACAAACGTTTTACCAATTATATTGCTGCTGTAAACATGATTAGACAAAACATAGTTTAAACCCATCTGTTGAAAATAATGTGCTCTATTGTTCCGGAGCACATTAGTTCGCCCCTGGTTTTCGTAAATTTTCTGTATTCACATTTTTAGTAAGTTGTTGTGATGTCCACTCTGATTTCCGCATTAGAACGATGTTCGGCTCGTCTTTTCTTACATTGTTTTATAGGAGGTTCATGTTTTATTAATATTGGTGTTTAACATGATTTTTGTAGCAGATAATCCCCGTTTTATGTGGGGTTCAGGTTTTTTTCAATCTTTATCTTTTTCTGTGTAGTGCTTTGTGGGTCATTGTTTGTGTTTTTGTACTTTTTCACTATATAAGGGTAATAACAAAATTACCGAACTCCGAACAATCTTACAAAGGGAAAGTCAAAACTCATAAGTATATAAACTATGCCATTCTATTATCTGCCATTCTATTATCTGTTCTTCCATTTTCGACTTCTCGTTTAGTTTAAACATATTTTATTTGCTCAAATGTGCAAAAAGGATAAGACACAAGTTAAACAAACTTATGAAGTCTTCTCCTATATACAATAAGTTACAACATTATTTGATAGAGCATGCATGTATATAAATATTTCTTACATTAATATGTGTAGATTGAACTAAAACAGAGAATGAAGAAAGGAATGAGAGAGAGGGTTAGTGGTGGTGATGTGTGCGATTGTTGTTTTGGTGAACAACTAGACAATAAGAAACCTTTCAGATCTCTTTATATATTCAAACACATGCTTAAAAATAATTTCGTTCTGTTCATACGGGAGTGTAGGATTACCACAGGTCAAAAGTGTAAGGTCTAAAGCACAATAATTAGGTAGCCAGTTGAGATTTTGAAACAATGTATGTCTTATATTTGAATAATGGGAACAATCGAAGAAGAAATGATAGGAGTCTTCGCGATTGGCACCACAACGACAAGACGGATCTGAGACTATATTTACTTGGAACAAATCGTAATTCAAAAAAGAAGCAAAACATCGAAGCTGGGTTAAAATAATATTCAGTTTTCGTGGTCCAATTTCGTAATGTTTAGGAACTTGGCTAATATCTTTCCGCTTTCTTAATTCAGCTTTAAATTTTGCAATAGAATCCACATTTCGAAGAGATGGATCTAAGCTATTCCATTGACGTATAGTTGAAGGAATAAATGAATCATAAGTATTCGATAGTCTACAAAATGGCATTATAATATCACTTCCATTACGCAATGGATAAACGGTTGTACTTTGAATTGATGGTGGAATTAAGTCACAAAGATACATGGGTGCATTATTATTTTGTATGTTATAAAACATTTGTAATTTTCTCCTTTTTCTTCTTTCTGCCAATGATTCCCAGCCTAATTCTTTATAAATTAAAATTGAACTAGCAAATATTGGAAGACCAGTAACGATTCTAGCAGCCTCAAGTTGCAAATGGTCAAGCTTATTAGAATTCCCTACCCCACAATTATCCCATACTTCACAAGCATATTCAAAAATTGGTCTGATATAAACTAAATATAATTTCTCTAGATTTTTCCGAGAAAGTTTATATTTTAACTTTCGAAGAACATTCAGGTGTTTGTAAATACTTAACAATATATTTTCGACATGTATATTCCATTTAGCATCGCTGCTAAATGTAACTCCCAAATGTTTGTGAGAATTTGTAATAGGAATAGTTCTTTCATTAAATGTAAAATTGAATTCTGGATTATCCGTATTTGAAAATAGCATAATTTCTGTTTTATCTGAGTTAAAAGTCATCAACCATTTCTTTGACCATTCATCCAGCTCTTTCAAATCGTGAGCAATCACAGTTTTTATCTGTAATTCATCACGGTTGGAATAGCTGAAGGAAGTGTCATCTGCGAAAAGTCGGGTAAGAGAGATTAACTTCTCAGCAATATCGTTGATATACATAATAAATAATAGAGGTCCTTTGCTCCTTTGATATCTCCAAATGTTTCTGTTCAATGTATGTAGTCTCGCTAGAGCGCGAGCTTTAATTTTTAGCTTTTTTGTGTTGGTTTAGACTTTCAGTATTTTGAATACCTTGGCCATCACTTTGGCAGAAAAATACTTTCTGTTGCAGATTTGACCATTGTTTGTGAAATTTGACTGGACCATAACAAGGCATAATAACGACCAACAAAAATAACAGTTGAAAATAAAAAACAAATGCTCGTTTTTTTAATTTAATTTCATAAAGGAAAAATGTAATTATATGTATTTACATGTAATTCATTTTTTAACCAATTGAATTTGGAGTTCTAAATGAATTGATGGCATTATGTATTTATTTGTTAATAAAACAGAGAAATTGTACTTCATCGTTATCATACATGTAGTAAGGTGTTAGACGTTAGGTAAGCAATGTTTCCATTTAATCCTTGTTATAACAGGCATCAAATTTACAAGAAACAGGTTATGGCATAGGAAACTGGACCACTTTCATATTCAAAATAAAATTAAAAAATTAAATCCGAAAAACAGATGTGACGTTTAGATTTGTTCTTTTTCATACATTATTCATGAAGTACAAAACCAAAGAATTCATATGTTGAATATATCGTTTATTCTTGCTGAACTACAGTTTTGAAAAGTCATGTTTGAAATCAAAGAAGTGAAAGCCAAAATTGAATGTAATTACAAAACGAGAATACCTTGCCTAGAGCTTGGTTCAAACATATACATATTTGTATGTCTCAATTAGGAAAGCATGGTAAAATAAAATGGTTTGAAATATGACAAACACATGAAATCGATGAACTATTAAAAATTAACATGGTTACATGTATGTTGACTCTCAATTGGAACTGTTTCACATGTTTAATACATATATTAACCAATATTAAACATAAATTACCTATTTTATGTACACTACTGTAATAAACATCTATTATAATATATACATAGCAGTAATACTGTGTCACAATTAAAGTAATACTGAAATGGTACAACACTATTATACCTCTCCGTTACAACCGGAAAATTTGGCACTTTTCAAAATAGAGCACGCTTTGTGTTACATTCTACATTGATTATTTATCATACATAACGTGGCATCGGAAGTTAACATGATGTTCTTATCAAGTTGACAGTTTTGTCTTACAATAAAAGGGTTATTGAACGAATACTCATGAATAATGCCCTCTTAGAAATGTAATTGCACTCGCTAACTCGCTAGCACGTACAATATAATACATTTGTATTCTACTCGGGACAATTTTCATGCAATAACATTATATCAATTAAATGTTTGGTCGTGACAGTCCGTAAAAATTATATTAGTGTTTGTTAGTGTGCAAACTGTTGTTTTATCGCTTGTGTGTTAACCGCTTTATCAATTAAAGTTAAAGGCCAGTTCGTCATGTGACGATCTTTGCGAAAAAGAGGTTGACCTGATGAGTGCTAGGGTCACTTCAACTATTTTTCAGATACATCAGGGCAGTCAGTTTTAATGATGGAGAACACCACTTGGATACTCGGAGGAAATTATTGACCTGCCGATAGTCTTTGACATAATGGTCTTGCTGCTTGTCATTCAAACAAACCCCTTCTAGCCTTGAGTGTAATATATGTGTAACATCAGAATCTTTTGTAGATTTTACATACAATAATAGGTACTTAGTATCACAAATTGACAGTCAATATCTACAAACAAGCAATATCTACTCAAATTCTACTTTTAAACAACATGTCTTAGACTTATTTATTTCACATGAAATTCGTTTTCAGAGTTTACAAAATCAAAGACAAATGACCATTAGAATAACATTATGTGAAATCTCAAAATGGCAAATGAATGATATTTACAGGAATTTTATCTGAAGCTGAGCACTTTTTTCAATTACTGCCAATGTGAATCCAATAAATACAAACGAAGCAAAATATTACAGACCGACCCTTGTTGACCATCAATGTTTTGCCGTTATAAATTAAAGTATTAAGATCAAAAACCGAGAAAATGGATTCTCTATAACCAGTTTGATGCAGTTCAAAAGCTGTAATTAGCATATTGTTTTCCAGTTAATAAATTAGGGTGAGGAATATACTGTGAGCAAGATAATTTAGGTATTTTATCCGATATTTTTAGTTCAATATCATTTCTTCTAAACAGGTGCCAACAATTAAAAATATAAAGGTTTATAATACTGACATAGATGTAAATGGGTTGTGACGATTCACATGATATATTTATTAATTATATTATACTATTATAATATTAGCCCTTTTGTAAATTGAAATCTGTTGCAAGTCGATTTGGTCCTGTTAGGCCACCATGAATTTGCAATGGTGATATTGTTATATCGCCTAGTTCATCCGAATGCTTTAAGGTTTCGTTTAACACCATTTCTAATTCCCGCTGTCGTTCTATTTCAGACTTTACGTTCATGTTACTGAATTCGCGACACAATATTCCGTTTGCACTTCTTTTATTGCGATAATATCCATCCGCAGTATTCGGTTTAATATATGTTTGTGATCTATGTCCCTTTCCTTTTGATTTGAAACTCTGTACTTTAAATCCATTGGATAACCAAAGCGAGGTTCTTTGTCGTTCGACTGGATGAATGTTGACGAGATGCTGATGACAAACATTCATGTGACTTTGATTTCCGTCAGAAAGAAGTGTCCCAGAATTATTTTTAAATCTAGTTTTGCCGCTGTAATGTTGTACTTTCCTACAAAAAAGAATCTGTCAATTACAATCGTTATATGAAAAATATCAAACTTATTTGCCTATGATTTTTAGACAGATAACATATAAGCAAGCTATTTCAAATTTAATCTACATAACAAAATGATAAATGTATGTATTTAGTTTTGTATTTAGGTAACAAACTAAATGACAGTTCTATGCTTCATCAGAAAAGTCTTTTTTTTTCCAAGACACCATTTTCCTGTTTGTATATTACTCCGCTTACATACCAATTAAAATAAAACATTCTATATTTATATATTAAGGTCTGCAAACACCCGAATTATAAATACGAGTGGTCATTGTTTTTAAAGTGGCTTGAATGTTGTTTAAGGGCAGGTGAGCTATTTTTCAGCTATATCATAATGAGAACAAGTTACCTTTGATTAAATGATGACGATATCTACTTAGTACTAAACCAACAAGCTTAGTTTGATTTTTTATAATGCTAGCTCAGTGAACCAGCTCATATGTAGACATGGTGCTATTCAATATCCTGACTGTGAGCAAACAAATCTTGGCTCTTACTCCTTAATGCTGCGTGCTAAGCGAAGAAGCAGCAAATAGACATTTCATAGTTGTTGGCCTTGACCCAACCAGGGATAAAGATCTACCACACGACGAGCACACTAACCATTACAACACCAAGACGTTTCAATGTTCTTGCTTTTGTACTGTCAATTTAACATTTACATGTATGCTGTTATTTCTGTGACGCTTATTGTTTAGTCATACATGGATGTGTCACAAGAGATCTAGAGAGATCAGGAGGGAATGGTGGGATCTGGTTAACAATTTAATCCCGCCACATCTGTGTGTCTGTTCCAAGGAAGGGTTTATATTTTTGTCGTCGCCATTTCTATGTTTGGGACTTTGAGGTTTGTTTTTTGGAGTGGTTCTATTGTTGTGCTTGATTATTTTGTTGACTACCATTCAACCTTTTTATTTCTAATACGAGATTGTAAACAACCATATGAAGAATAATAACTGGGTGCCCACTTATAGGTCACCTCAGCCACACGCGGCAATAACTTGTTTAATTTCTTCTTCGATAGCAATTAGGATCAATGAAGGTTTCTAATTGGAAAACTAAGAAAACAGAGTTCACGAAATTCGTCAGTTCTGTCAGACATGACCAGCAAAATTTGGGTAGATTTTGCTAAGAACTGACACAAGATTGGTATTTTGCAATAGAAATTAATGAGGACTGACATTTTTTTCGCTAGAATCACCAAAGCCATATTATTGAATCATTAACACATCTATTTACTTATCAAAAATACAATAATGAAAAAAAAAAAAATTTACTGAATAAAAATTTTGGAGACTTGACTTCATGGTTATCAGTCATTCAAACTCAGATATAAATGTTACTGATTTTATAAGTTTATCTGATGTGGCTATTTTAACAGACAATACATACAGTACAATATATTTACTAATTTAATGCCAGTTATAGTAGGGGTCATGTTATAGTAGGGGTCATGTTGTTCAATAATAAGTTAATGTCAGTTATAGTAGGGGTCATGTTGTTCAATACTAAGTTAATGCCAGTTATAGTAGGGGTCATGTTGCTCAATACTAAGTTAATGTCAGTTATAGTGGGGGTCATGTTGTTCAATAATAAGTTAATGTCAGTTATAGTAGGGGTCATGTTGTTCAATACTAAGTTAATGCCAGTTATAGTAGGGGTCATGTTGCTCAATACTAAGTTAATGCCAGTTATAGTAGGGGTCATGTTGTTCAATAATAAGTTAATGTCAGTTATAGTAGGGGTCATGTTGTTCAATACTAAGTTAATGTCAGTTATAGTAGGGGTCATGTTATAGTAGGGGTCATGTTGTTCAATAATAAGTTAATGTCAGTTATAGTAGGGGTCATGTTGTTCAATACTAAGTTAATGTCAGTTATAGTAGGGGTCATGTTGCTCAATACTAAGTTAATGTCAGTTATAGTAGGGGTCATGTTGTTCAATACTAAGTTAATGTCAGTTATAGTAGGGGTCATGTTGCTCAATACTAAGTTAATGTCAGTTATAGTAGGGGTCATGTTGTTCAATACTAAGTTAATGCCAGTTATAGTAGGGGTCATGTTGCTCAATACTAAGTTAATGCCAGTTATAGTAGGGGTCATGTTATAGTAGGGGTCATGTTGTTCAATATTCAATTCTTCAAACTTTTCTTATTCATTTTCATTAAGGTAAATACTATGAGTTGCGGAAATCAGATTGCCTTAGATTGAAAATTAAGAATAAAAAGATTGTATTCGAATAAATGCAAAATTAGAAAGATGTATGCCTTTATCAGCAACAATACAAGATAACAAAAAACAATGCCATACCTTGAATGTTATTCTGTAATGAGGCTAAATTTAAAAAATCAAGTTTTCCAACTACAAATGTATTGAATAATTAATCATCTTACCTTCTATCATGTTGCTGCTGTTCATGTTCCTGTTGTTCTTTTTGAGAATTAGTATTTTTAATAATAAAGCTGACATTTCCATTCGGATTATCACTTGCACCACTGTACGGTTTAGAGGGTGGCATAATACCGGATGGTTCCGTACTTCGAGGTCTTCTACTGGTGTTCAATAGTTTTAGCCGGATGCCAGACATGACAACGCGTTGTCTATAAGAGCTATAGGAATTTTCATACAGAGTTGGTAATTTCCGTGTACGGCAGAACGGAGACGCGGTTGAAATTCTGACTGGTTCCGGATGATTAAATGTCAGTTCCTGAACGTTTGAATTACAGTCATGGATACTAGTAACAGACGAATCACCGTTGACATAATAGGGCGGTAACGGTTGACCCTCCTCTTCAACACCTAAACAAAGATTGAAAAATACTATGGTACTATATCCTAGACTAAGTACTTAAATATAACTAGAACAATCATTAAATACCTTGATCCTTTGATTTATGTCTTATCGATAGAGAGATGATCGATGATTACAAAATATTAACATTAGGATGACACCAAAGATACAATGTATTGTTTATGTTTGACAAACTATGTCTGCCATATTCTGTATAGATACAATATGAGTGTATTTAACCGTACATTAGTCCAGTCTAGGCCACTACTATATTATATATACTGCTGTAGCTGCATAATCTAGAGACATGAAATTAATTTTATAGATTTTAACATGGTGCTATTTAAATACACATTAGCATATACCGGGTATGTTGCAAGTAGTTATGAAGATTGCAACTTGAATTGAACTTAGATGAGACAGAACGACTAATAACACTTGACGTTTAAGTCATTAAAATCTACCAAAGACTACATAATTTGGTTGCTTCTCTGCTAAGCACAGATGTCGGGAGTAAGAGCAAATACTGGATGGCTAGGAATCAGGACGATGTGTCTTAGTGAAGCGACTACTCGCGGGCTGTAGTCTCAGTGAACTAGCACTCTAAAGATCCAAGTAATCGTGTTGGTATAGTGCAAAGCGGACCTCATTATCGAATAGATAGCAGGAACCATGTATGTCTAAAATCATTGCACAAGGACTTAAACTGACGGTACATTTACAAATAGGGGAGAACATCTATAACTCTGGCATTGATCCGTTACGTCTAACGCCATTTGCTACCAATAACAGGAAGCATGGGTATCTGAAATTCTTGTACAAATAATTAACGTACATTACATTTACAAATAGGTAGATTGAACCGTAAATGTGACATTTATCAGTAACATCTACAGCGTATAATAGAGGACAACTCAGCCGAAGAAATGTATTATCTTATTTTGGAAATTATGGAAAATCGATCATTTTACCAAATAAAATAGCAAGATCGATAACTACGGTCATGCAATGTAGCATGATGTTCTCTAATTATGTTTTTGTATAATAGCCTTTAATGGCTCTCCCAATATAAGTAAATAGTTAAATTCGGTAGCTTAAGTAAATGTTAAAGCCTTAGGGTATAGATTTTAATTATTTCTCGTATATAAATTGATATCTTTAAAAGCTCTTTTGGTGTTTAAAACCTATGTATTGCATAATTATCAAAATAACAGCGACAAAAACTTGTTAAGTAAATGTTTGAAGTTACTACAAGTTTATCAGAAGCCTTTAATCGAATACAATGACCAAAGGGAAAAGAAGAAAGACAATCAATGATAAACATAACACTACTCAGAAATCTAAAAAAAAATAGATAGTACGAACTCCAATGAAAACACTTGGTTATGGTTGTTATTTTTTCCGCGGCAAGGGTATGGTTCCAGTTCAAGTGTAGAAAACAGTAACAATGTGTGATCTAATTATAATATCAAGATAAATTCAATACACCAAATAGCAGGAACATTGTTCCTCTCCAGACCAGAACCTGGTTTTAATCGTCGTTGTCATTTTCGGGTTCAATGAGTTCAATTTGAGGTGAGATATTTTGTTTTATTGATATTTGTGGAATTGATGACCATCACTGTTTAAACTTTCTTTTCATGGTTACAAAACAAATCACACATGTCCTAACATAATATCTGAAACATCAATAACATCAAAGATAGGACAACACAAACTCAGTCAATAAACCCGGAAGTAAACCAGACACTTCGAAAGGATAAACTTATCCAGCTTCATGCATGTCACCAGCCGTGATATCTGTATATGATAGTACATGTACCATACATTGGGTCAAAGGAGACGGTGCTTTGATTATAGTTACTCCGGGAACATAACTACAGGCAATTGAAATATATCACAACGAACTTTGAAATTGCCTGCTGATAGGTGTTACTCATAACGGTATATATACACTCTCGAAGTCGGGTATGTAGTTTTATGTAATAATCAAAGTAAGAGTATGATTTGTTCATATGTATTGTGAAATTTGACCTGATTACTACAATACTCTGATAAAGCGAACTGTAATAGAAGTATCCGTTAAATTCGACATAACTGTGGTTGACCTATAAATAAGGGTAATAACAAAATTACCGAACTCCGAGCAATCTTACAAAGGGAAAGTCAAAAATCATAATTATATAAACAGACAACATCAGTCAACAACCGGAAAACTGTGAAAACCGTAATGACCCTGACTTGGTACAGGCATTTCTAAAGAAATGGTGGGTTGAATCAGATTTTAAAGCGCCAAACCTCCCGCTCTCATTACGGTTCAAAGGCTCCGGCTGTCACTATAACAGTATTTAAATACAGGAACAAAATAGGTAAAATAGTTGTCAAAACAGTACCATATTCAGTGAATGTAAATGTCAAAAACACTTTCACGTCACATATTGATAAAAAAAAATATTTTTGACATTTTTCTTGACTTCTTTATCTTTATACATTTTCACTATATGAAAATGCATCGCTTATAATCGTTTCTGCAGAGACGGAATATATTTCGAAAAGAGTTTATATTTATCTTTTTAATTAATATACCTATGCTTTGTGTTGTTAATCCGGCTTGTTCGCTGAGATCTTTGATAGCAGGATGATATATCTCTCGGGACGACTTGGACCGTCTAGACTGTGGTCGTGGAGATGTATTTCTTCCGACAAGACTTTGCCACAGCATGTTGTCATGGCAACAGGAAGATTCACTATACCTGAAAACAAAGTAATGACAGTTGGTAAAAAGGTGACCATAAATTGTATCATTCATTACACATTTATATTCAGAGAGGTCGGGATTTTCAAACGAACCGAACCACCCATTGAAAACTAAGAAGGACTATAAAAATCAACATTTTGGTTGACATTTTACTATTAGTGTCGTGCATTTTAATGCAAACTGACAATAAAAGATGACAAAAATATTATGTTGTGATATTTACTAGTCTTCTGGTATTCGCTGTTTTGCTGATTTTCCTTTTTGAATTCTATGTTTTTGTTATGGTGTCTATATTTGCGCAGGTTATTGAACAAAAATGATAAATTAACTGGAAAACGTATTAAACGAGTAATGGATTGTTGTAATGTCTTAACGTAATAAAATAGTCGTGATTATGAGTGTACCTGATGAAGGTTATTATGAGTGTACCTGATGAAGGCTATTATGAGTGTACCTGATGAAGGCTATTATGAGTGAACCTGATGAAGGTTATTGTGAGTGTACCAGATGAAGGTTATTATGAGTGTACCTGATGAAGGCTATTATGAGTGTACCTGATGAAGGCTATTATGAGTGTACCTGATGAAGGCTATTATGAGTGTACCAGATGAAGGTTATTATGAGTGTACCTGATGAAGTCTATTATGAGTGTACCTGATGAAGGCTATTATGAGTGTACCAGATGAAGGTTATTATGAGTGTACCTGATGAAGGCTATTATGAGTGTACCTGATGAAGGTTATTATGAGTGTACCTGATGAAGGCTATTATGAGTGTACCTGATGAAGGCTATTATGAGTGTACCTGATGAAGGTTATTGTGAGTGTACCTGATGAAGGCTATTATGAGTGTACCTGATGAAGGCTATTATGAGTGTACCTGATGAAGGCTATTATGAGTGTACCAGATGAAGGTTATTATGAGTGTACCTGATGAAGTCTATTATGAGTGTACCTGATGAAGGCTATTATGAGTGTACCAGATGAAGGTTATTATGAGTGTACCTGATGAAGGCTATTATGAGTGTACCTGATGAAGGCTATTATGAGTGTACCTGATGAAGGCTATTATGAGTGTACCTGATGAAGGTTATTATGAGTGTACCTGATGAAGGCTATTATGAGTGTACCTGATGAAGGCTATTATGAGTGTACCTGATGAAGGTTATTATGAGTGTACCAGATGAAGGTTATTATGAGTGTACCTGATGAAGGCTATTATGAGTGTACCTGATGAAGGCTATTATGAGTGTACCTGATGAAGGCTATTATGAGTGTACCTGATGAAGGTTAATATGAGTGTACCTGATGAAGGCTATTATGAGTGTACCTGATGAAGGCTATTATGAGTGTACCTGATGAAGGCTATTCCAGAATACGTGCCATGCGCACGAAATCAAATATTTTTATTTTTATCATACCAAACTTATACTTATCTTGCAATTTATTTTGGGGCAGTCGTGGTCGTGATCGTATGGTAGTTGAATTTACAGCAACCTATGCCATCAGTGCCCATCACCACAAAAGTTGTGAGTATGAATTCCGCTCACGGCGAGGTGTACTCAATAGAAATTTATGTGATAAAGTTTTCAGCGACTTGCGACAGATCGTTGTTTTTCTCCGGGTACTCCGGTTTCCCCACCAATAAAAAAAAACGCCACCCACGATATAACTGAGATATTGTTGAAAGTGGCGTTGAACAGCATAACCCTAAACCTACAATATTAACATGTGCAAAATAAATCACAAAGGTCGAAACTATCCTTGATCACACTGCAGTGAAATTGCTAAATATCTCCTTGTGCTATTTTCTAAATCCATGTCTGACTCTTAACTCTTATTTATTATTTTATTAAGAGTTGTTTTTCTTGAAGTCATGATGATAATACATTCTTGTATTATTTGCATACCAAAGGTGGGTCTATGTATAAGACTATTTAATCAGTCATAAACTACAAGTACATTGTGTTAACTTTAAGGATGACGTGTACAGTTCGCAATTTAATTTTTAGAGCTAAACTTATAATATTTTAATCTGTTTAAAGAATATCATGCCAATGGTGTGTGTAAAATAGTCTTTTTGGAAATAAAATTAAAATTCCTTGAAATTGCCCAAATCCAGAATTGTTCTCCAATAACCCCCTGAACCACGGGACACAAGGCCACCTCGCATTGTGAAGAGGTAAACTAACTCTGCGGGTTTATGCTACCCCTTGAAAATTCTTGATACTGACCTGCATTATATCAAATGCACAATGCGAAACCACATTGAATTATGCAAATAGAAAATAACTTTCTCATAAATAATTTAATTACGTGTTAGCAAAGTCAATAGTATTTGTCAAAGGATCATTCCAAATTCACGCTTAAAATGTATTCAATAAAATTGCTGTAATTTACCTTGAGGAAAAGACATCAAGAGGTAATCAGAAGCCGTGAATTACTAACGGACAGACAATACAATGACCAAAGACAAGGGTTAAAAAAAACAAGTATCTACAAACTACTACACAGGAAATTAAAATTAACAAAAGGAACAAAAAACACATGTAAAGCTTCCCAAAATTAACCTTGTCACCAGAGTCTTGTATTTGTTTGGTCTTGTTTACCTATAAGAAAAGTTTGAAGATACCAAAGGGATAATCAGAGGTCGTAAATCTAAGATACCAAAGGGATAATCAGAGGTCGTAAATCTAAGACACCAAAGAGTTAATCAGAGGTCGTAAATCTAAGATACTAAAGGGATAATCAGAGGTCGTAAATCTAAGACACCAAAGGGATAATCAGAGGTCGTAAATCTAAGATACCAAAGTGGTAATCAGAGGTCGTAAATCTAAGATACTAAAGGGATAATCAGAGGTCGTAAATCTAAGACACCAAAGGGATAATCAGAGGTCGTAAATCTAAGATACCAAAGTGGTAATCAGAGGTCGTAAATCTAAGATACTAAAGGGATAATCAGAGGTCGTAAATCTAAGATACCAAAGTGGTAATCAGAGGTCGTAAATCTAAGATACCAAAGGGATAATCAGAGGTCGTAAATCTAAGATACCAAAGTGGTAATCAGAGGTCGTAATTCTAAGATACCAAAGGGATAATCAGAGGTCGTAAATCTAAGATACCAAGGGGATAATCAGAGGTCGTAAATCTAAGATACCAAAGTGATAATCAGAGGTCGTAAATCGATGGACAGAAAACACAATGGCCAAAATGAAAAGACAAATGGACAAACAACGATCTACAAATCATTACACAGAAAACAAAACAGTCAAACTCTTGTTTCTATTACATGTAAGAGAGGCTATGAAACTATAAGAGTCCGGGTGTGGTGCCATCGACCTGTAACGTCATGCTACTTGTATCAGTAGTTATAAACTGTCAGAGTGCTATCTCACCTGACATGTAGGAGTATTTAGAAACTAAAGTTAGCAACACAATGGCCAAACGAAAAAGGACAAAAGGACAAACAACGATCTACAAAACATTACACAAAAAACTAAAGATCTACCAACATGAACCCCACTAGAAACCGGGGATGATCTCATGTGCCCCGGAAGGGTAGGCAGTTCCTGCTCAACTAATGGCACAAGTCGTGTTACTCTAGTTACAAATCCGATAAGTCATGAATGAGAAAAGGACCAGAAAGTGTTTACGACAAGTGGAACATATCCGTTGTCAAGTATACCATTATATTACATTCATTGTCATCTTTAACAACATCTTTCCCTGGTGACAAGGCATATACCAGTTAAAACAGTATTCAATATACAAATAGTCCCTGGAGGGTAAATCAAACAATTGGTGGTCGATAGATAAACGAAAAATGAGTAATTAGCTAGCATCGTAATCATTAATATATTAATTTTTTTCAAATACTAAAACAATCAATAAAATGAAGAAAAAAAACAACCCTACCTTGTGATAAATTATTTAAAATGATTATGAATAAGTCAACCTAACACTAACAAATATGTTTGGCATTAGCCTTGGTGTAATTGCCCTATGGATTATTAGAAATATAAGAATAATCGTTCAACGTCAATTTCCTACCGATTTCCTTGTCATAACATTGATCTTCAGAGATAGCGTAAAAGTTATGTTCCCAATCAAATCATTTGAAAAACTTAATTTCAGTAATTTTCCGTCACAAGATTACCTATGTAAACAATATCTAAAATGAATTTAAATTCTGTGTGAAATTAACTTTTTTTATTAATGTGTCAAGCAAATGTTTTTAAATCCGTTTTCAAATAGCCTCCAGACAATAACAGCCTTTCTGTTATCGGTATCAAATTTACAGTTCAGACCTTGCCCTATAGCCCTGTCTATTCACTACTGAGTAAACATATATGTGACAAATGCCTATATATTATTATTTTACCTTTGTCAATTTTCTCATAAGATACCACGGTGACCTTTCAATTTTATTAATTCATAATGGATTATTTTAACGAGGTTATATCACACATTTGGCCTTCTTGTTTCACAAACTAATTAATACTTTCCATGTTAACAGAGACATTTCATGGACATCTTTGTTTTCAACGTATCCGGTGGTCCCACTAACAAAACAATTCGAAAATCAAATTAAAATACCAGACATTACAGAGCAGAAACAAATGTCGAATCTACAGCTCGAAGTTATATCATTGTATATACTCATAAGTATACAAGCCAGTAGATGATTATCTTTTTGACCTTTTGCTCCTTTTGTATGATCAACTACGAAGAACCCAAAGTACTCGGGTCAGAAGTGATATTAAAGGAACGAATTAGATACAAAACACATTAACAGTACAGACATAAGATAAACAAAGCAGAACTCTGACAACATGAACTAATAACAGTCCACATAAATAAAGTGATGGGCCAATTTAAAAGCTAGTAACTTCCTCCTTACAACCAAGGCGCTCAAACGTTGGTGATGAAGCTATACCCTTACAACCAAGGCGCTCAAACGTTGGTGGTGAAGTTATACCCTTACAACCAAGGCGTTCAAACGTTAGTGATGAAGTTATAACTTCCTCCTTACAACCAAGGCGCTCAAACGTTGGTGATGAAGTTATAGCTACCTCCTTACAACCAAGGCGCTCAAATGTTGGTGATGAAGTTATAACTTCCTCCTTACAACCAAGGCGCTCAAACATTGGTGATGAAGTTATAACTTCCTCCTTACAACCAAGGCGCTCAAACGTTGGTGATGAAGTTATAACTTCCTCCTTACAACCAAGGCGCTCAAACGTTGGTGATGAAGTTATAAAAATGTGTTAGAAGTTTTCTATGTAATGGTAATTGTAGTGTCAAAGTTTATGTTTTCATTTACTTTTGTGATGGAATGTGAGCTCTTTGGGTGGAAGCGAATCTGTGCAGGTCTTTTAATATTTGTTTATATTTGCATTTCCTATGGAGATCAAATTATCTGGAGGGCATTGTGTCCCATTTACCAATTTAACCCAGCCACATGTTTGTGTCTGTCCCAAACAAGGACCTGGATTTCCAGCGTCATATGTAGTGGCCATTTTATGTTCAGTGATTGGAGTTCAGAAGTAGTTGTTGATATTGGTGTAATTGTTGACCATCAATGCTTAAACTATTTTTTGAAAATAAAACGTTGTCCAGTAATGGTCGACATAAAATCTACCACAACAATGCAAAACACTTCTCTGACAAACATCAAACTTCGAGAGACAGAAATTATAACAAGAGAAGCTGATGGAAATTTAGTTTCTGTGTTTTAGGTTTATTGTGTTTTCCAGAATACTATTATATTTTCACCTGATGAAAGGTACGATCATCCATTCCAACATCCTTTTGGGCCTCCCTAAAATTTAATGACTGTCCCTTAATCATTTTAAAATGACAATAACCTGGTAAATTTTTTCTAGAAAACTAATAATAAAGCATTTCCAGCAATTGTTAACAAATAACAAATAACGTAATGTGCATTAAAATACAATGGCAGTCATATATTTTACATAGCACGAAATGATGTAAATAAGTATGAAATAGTGAAACCTGTGTATAAATCAAACGTACAAGAACCATACTGTTATTGTGTCAATCCATGATTCATTGATATAACCCCTCATAAACCATACTGTTATTGTGTCAATCCATGATTCATTGATATAACCCCTCATAAACCATACTGTTATTGTGTCAATCCATGATTCATTGATATAACCCCTCATAAACCATACTGTTATTGTGTCAATCCATGATGCATTGATATAACCCCTCATAAACCATTTCACACGTTTATTATTTATCACGTTTGTAGAAACTGATACTTCCCCAAGTCTAGCCTGAATATTTTAGCTAAATCCTTTTTCCTAAAAACAGAGAGTTAACTTTGATTATCTATTTGGCTTCTAATTTCTTTATTCTTTGAATACACAGAAAGTACCTTTGTTGACGTTTACAAAGAATATACAATGAAAAACGAACAAACATATTTAGAAATGACTGGTCAACGTAAAGAGTTATTTATCATCAAAGAATTTAAAAATAAAGGAAACACCAATGAAAGAAAGGTTTGAAGATACCACAGAGGCCATCAGAAGATACCACATAGGCAATCAGAAGATACCACAGAGGCAATCAGAAGAAACCACAGAGGCAATCAGAAGATACCATAGAGGCAATCAGAAGATATCACAGAGGCAATCAGAAGATACCACAGAGGCAATCAGAAGATACCAGAGAGGCAATCAGAAAATACCACAGAGGCAATCAGAAGATACCAGAGAGGCAATCAGAAGATACCACAGAGGCAATCAGAAGATACCACAGAGGCAATCAGAAGATACCACAGAGGCAATCAGAAGATACCACAGAGGCAATCAGAAGATACCACAGAGGCAATCAGAAGATACCACAGAGGCAATCAGAAGATACCACAGAGGTAACCAGAAGATACCACAGAGGCAATCAGAAGATACCACAGAGGTAATCAGAAGATACCACAGAGGCCATCAGAAGATACCACAGAGGCAATCAGAAGATACCACATAGGCAATCAGAAGATACCACAGAGGCAATCAGAAGATACCACAGAGGCAATCAGAAGATACCAGAGAGGCAATCAGAAGATACCACATAGGCAATCAGAAGATACCACAGAGGTAATCAGAAGATACCACAGAGGCCATCAGAAGATACCACAGAGGCAATCAGAAGATACCACATAGGCAATCAGAAGATACCACAGAGGCAATCAGAAGATACCACAGAGGCAATCAGAAGATACCAGAGAGGCAATCAGAAGATACCACAGAGGCAATCAGAAGATACCACAGAGGTAATCAGAAGATACCACAGAGGCAATCAGAAGATACCACAGAGGCAATCAGAAGATACCACAGAGGCAATCAGAAGATACCAGAGAGGCAATCAGAAGATACCACAGAGGTAATCAGAAAATACCACAGAGGCAATCAGAAGATACCAGAGAGGCAATCAGAAGATACCACAGAGGCCATCAGAAGATACCACAGAGGCAATCAGAAGATACCACATAGGCAATCAGAAGATACCACAGAGGTAATCAGAAGATACCACAGAGGCAATCAGAAGATACCACATAGGCAATCAGAAAATACCAGAGAGGCAATCAGAAGATACCACAGAGGTAATCAGAAGAAACCACAGAGGCAATCAGAAGATACCACAGAGGCAATCAGAAGATACCACAGAGGTAATCAGAAGATACCACAGAGGCCATCAGAAGATACCACAGAGGCAATCAGAAGATACCACAGAGGCCATCAGAAGATACCACAGAGGTAATCAGAAGAAACCACAGAGGCAATCAGAAGATACCACAGAGGTAATCAGAAGTGGAAAAAACGATGGACAAAAAGACAATAATCCACAAAACACTACACAGAAAACTAAACATTGAGCAAAAGACGAACCCCACTAAAGACCGGGGTGAACTCATGTGCACTGGACGGAAAAGCAGTTTCTGCTCCACTGGTGGCACTCGTCTTGTTACTCTTGATATAAATAAGGTAATACGTTATGAAAGAGAAACTGGGGTCGGGATATTGTGACTACGACAAAATGAACATATCCGTTTTCATTTGTAACGGAAATATTCCGGAAGGGTTAGGAAAGTCAAGATTTCTACCATAAAGAGTAGCAGTAGTAGATAATGTAACAGTAACTCTGACTGTATCAATAGACAGTAACTCTGACTGTATCAATAGACAGTAGCCCTGACTGTATCAATAGACAGTAACTCTGACTGTATCAATAGACAGTAACTCTGACTGTATCAATAGACAGTAACTCTGACTGTATCAATAGACAGTAACTCTGACTGTATCAATAGACAGTAACTCTGACTGTATCAATAGACAGTAACTCTGACTGTATCAATAGACAGTAACTCTGACTGTATCAATAGACAGTAACTCTGACTGTATCAATAGACAGTAACTCTGACTGTATCAATAGACAGTAACTCTGACTGTATCAATACAGTAACTCTGATTGTATCAATAGACAGTAACTATGACTGTGTCAATAGACAGTAACTCTGACTGTATCAATAGAGAGTAACTCTGACTGTATCAATAGACAGTAACTCTGACAGTATCAATAGACAGTAACTCTGACTGTATCAATAGACAGTAACTCTGACTGTATCAATAGACAGTAGCTCTGACTGTATCAATAGACAGTAATTCTGACTGTATCAATAGACAGTAACTCTGACTGTATCAATAGACAGTAACTCTGACTGTATCAATAGACAGTAACTCTGACTGTATCAATAGACAGTAACTCTGACTGTATCAATAGACAGTAACTCTGACTGTATCAATAGACAGTAACTCTGACTGTATCAATAGACAGTAACTCTGACTGTATCAATAGAGAGTAACTCTGACTGTATCAATAGACAGTAACTCTGACTGTATCAATAGACAGTAACTCTGACTGTATCAATAGACAGTAACTCTAACTGTATCAATAGACAGTAACTCTGACTGTATCAATAGACAGTAATTCTGACTGTATCAATAGACAGTAACTCTGACTGTATCAATAGACAGTAACTCTGATTGTATCAATAGACAGTATATAATGGCCGGATTGATTGGTGTCTAACGTCAACTTTAACAGTATAACAGCTATATCGTAGCATCATTGGATATCACGTACCAATACATCTCTTAAAATTGTCCATATAACAAAATATGTACTAACAAATCAAAAGAATGGCCAATATGAGGTATCATGAACCAATAAACAGTTTAAAACCTGAGAAATAACAAATTTGAACGAATAAAAACGTAGATATTATTATGTACTAATAAAGATATCAAACTTAAATTATAGTAATGATCAGTATGCTAGATCATGTTCCAACTTACAGCTTAAAACGAAGAAATAGTCAACACAATGACCCATGTACTGACAAAGAGTTTACAATTGAGAGGAACGATCAAAAAATAATCTTGTTAACACAAACAACAGAAAATAAGAGAGACGACCAATTAGTAACAACAATGTACTTACAAACAGCTTATGTTAATTCTATACCTGGATTATTTTCAAATAATATAAACTCGTGATCAATTTTAGTTTAATTTACACAAGATCAACGTTACAGTACTCCTGTAAGAACAGTTTGATGACATCAAAGGAGTAATTGGAAGTCGTAAATCGAAGAAGAACATAGAATATAATAGTCAAAAGAAAAAAAAGAACAATGGTCCACAGCACAATTAAATTGAACCACTAATTTGAAATGATCTTTAAAGCCGTTGTGGGTATGTTTGGGTTTTTGTCCTGACGACTATTCCGAAATTCTTCAACAATCTCCACCAAATGTCATATTCCAATTTGTGTTGTCATACAATTCTGAAAACAAATACACTTTCCCAACGATTGTTTCAAATAAGTTTTTTTTTATTCTACCAATCAATAGTTTGCCATTTTGACTTTCCAGTCACCACAAACATGGTATTTTTAAAAAGAAGATGTTTTACTATTACACTTACCTATTTCTATCAGTAAGAGTGGATTCAGGTGTAACACACGCACTATATCCCACGTAATTATACCTCATTGTAAGTTATATGGGGTATTTTCCATGTCACTGAAGTATGGATATGGTAGATTTTATATGATATGAAATAGAGTTTATAACTGTCAAGTTTGCATATGAAATGAGTATGATCCCGATTAGAATTTAGTGTCAGAAACATTAATAACTAGGCACCCGACATGTATTTGTATAGAAAATAGATATATATATACCGTGTCAATATTTGTTTAGTATTAAAGAAAATACGTATCTCAGAGTCTACTCAAGGGATTTAATGATTAAGAGAGAAAGTTAACTCAAAAGAATTTTAAATATGAATTTAGAAAATATTTCGCTTATTATCCGTTTGTTAAAACGTTTAAACTAAATAATAAATACCTTGATACCAAAATTGGTAACAGTTTTTTTAATCCTTATATGTTACAACAGGAAGGTGTAAAGATAAACTCACCCTTTTAAAATTTGTTATATTCCGTTTGTCTACATTTAAAGAAATTACCATCAGATTGTACAATACTTAGACGTGGTAATACTTAGGTTTTTCTCAAGTTTAAATACTTGGGGTAATATCGATTGAGAAACTCGTCTTTTGAATCATAAAGGTGAAACATGCGTTTGAGATTTCGTGACCCGTTCATGTCTTCACCATTGATTTTCTTTCAGCAGTTATTTTTTACAATATATGTATTGGGTTGTAAAGATTTGTAACTATTGCATTTTGTCGATATTTCTAACTGTTGTTTTCTTGATACATGAAACTAGATTTATAATTTGACAAAACATTCCATTAACAACTATTGTTTTCATTCTACGGTTTTTATTTTAAGCTTGGATACTTATACAATGTATTTATACTACATTGTACATGTATTTTGATTGTGTACTATTTCTATGTAAAATTTAGACGATTATTGAGATGTTAAAAGGCTTCATTCAACCAGTCACATTTATTTTTTGGAATAAGCATTTATAAGTAGTTTAGTGATTTAAAACTCATCCGTTCTTCTTTTTTCTTTAATGGGGGATTTCTTTGTTATAGATTGTAACTGTTTACAGAAATGAATTGTAGGATATTGATTGACTCAGAGATCCCATGTATACCTGATAATTCCTGGTACCAGTATCGATTGTGCTACAGGCAGTACGACGCAGACGTCTATCAGTTCCTATAGTTTATTGAAAAATATAAGTATGCGATCCAAGGTTCAAAGATACCAATCTGTGATTATTATTATATCCAGGTTCGTTTATTGTCGCTAATTCACCTCTTGATTTTCCGAATCGTGCTTCATCATCGTATTGATATAGGAACTGCATATATAATGTTAGATGAACCGAATATAAAGATCCGTATACTACTGAACAAAAGAATTGATTCACTGAATACAGAGGACTTCGTAGATAAAATAACATAAAGAAGCTCAAGATAAAGAAAAGATGACGCGCTGAATAGAATGCATTTTTTTTTGTAGTTTAACTACTGAATATAACGTGTATTCAACTGAACATAGTGTGAAATTAGCATAATATATTGTAAATATACACTTGGCCATAAGTTAGGGACCACCAGTTTTTCACTGTAATAAAAATATTGTTCTCAATGGTGTGAAAAAGCCTGCAGTTAGGCATAGCAAAGCCTTTTATGGATGAACACAATATAACACAGACCACCAAAAAAGATCAGGTATTTTTTCAAAGATGAGTAACCGGAAGTACTATAGCTCGCTGAAGTGAGTACGCAGAATTGAACTGAAAATTAAGTGAAAAAAAGTTTCAGTTTGGACTTCTGTTGAAAATATTTGCACAACCAAAGCACGTTTAATCTAGTTGGAAAATGAAAACTAATCAATTTTCAACATTTATTACTCATGATACAGTCAATAACGAGTCTAACTGCCTCGTATCCTGTACAGTTCCTGAACACGTCTCCTCATTCCCTTAATCAAGCGTCTCAGTCTGTGTTGAGGGTACTGTTGCCATTCCTGTACCAAAACAATCCCGAGTTCCTGAAGTATTGACACTTTGGGGTACGTGCTTTCACTTTTCGTCCTAAATAGTTCCATAAATGCTCTACTGGATTCATATCCGGTGACATGGCTGGCCAAGGTAGTAGCTCTATTGCCTCCTGTTGCAGATAGTTTTGCACTATACAGGCCCTATGTGGTCTAACATTGGCATCCATTAGAATTGGTTGACTTGTTAATGGATGACAGTCAAAATGAGGCACAACTAATGGGCACAGGGTCTGATCACGGTACTTTTGTCCTATTAAAGTCCCATCAAGGACATACAAGTCAAGCTTACAGCTTAGAGAAAAGCATCCCCAAACAGTAACACCAGCTCCACCAAATGCAGTTGTGCACACAATATGTTCCTGTAGAAATGCTGTGCTTCTCGGTCTCCATACGCGGATGCGGCCATCAACTGGAGTCAACAAAAACAACTTTCATCCGACCAGTGCACTCTCTGCCACGACCTGATATTCCATTCCATATGGTCACGTGCCCATCAAAGCCTGATTGTTTTGTGGCGTATTGTCAGTAACGGACGCGTTGGCACGAAACTTTGTGTTGTTAAGACGTCTGTTGAGGGTCCGTCTGTTAATGCGCCTGTTGACAATCCATCGGCTTCGCAGCGTGTTTGCAGTGCTGAATGGCCATTGTCTGGCGAGCCTTTTAAGGGGTCTATCTTCTTTTGGAATCGTTTTCAGAGGCTTCCCTGTCCCTTTTCCGTTCTTTTACACTCCCTGTTTGGTTCACGCGCTGCTTCAATCGAACAATGACCGAGTGACTTACATTTAATCGTTCAGCAGTTTTTTTGTAGGACATACCACCCCTTACCATGCCAACCGCCTGCCATCTCTCTGCATCTGACAGTTTTCGATGTGCCATGTTGAATAAAAGTTTACAAAGTTTAAAGTTTTACATGTACTGTACATGCAGATACTGATTTGAAACACCCGCCAAACTTGAGTTTTGTAAAGGTACAGGTGAACTTATAAAAACCTGTTTCGTCGTTCTCTAATTAATCGATCGATAAAAATTACAGGTACCATGAAAGAATATATGTTTATGTATAAGACATATATATTTTAACAAGAAAAAAGCGCGATGTAAAAAATATTCTCCATTTCAAATTTGGTGGTCCCTAACTTATGGCCAAGTGTATATATATCCACTGAATATGAATATGTTGGTACTAAGCATATATCAAAAAGCACTGAATATAATGAAAAGTCTATCATCACAATGTAACAACTACTGAACATAAATATGTTGGTACTAAGCATATATCAAAAAGTACTGTATAAAATGTAAAGTCTAGAATATAATGTAACTTAAGCCAGGATCTGGATTTCAAACTCCAAATATGGTGGTCTTTTTGTGCTAATGATTTGAAGTAGGAGATGATTGTTCGTGATGGATTATCACTGTTTAAACCTTTTCTTAATAATGAAAGCACCCAACATATTAAACATCAACTTCAAAAGACAGTCATGGCGTTCCATAGAGCTAGCTGGTATATCATTGTATCTATTACTGGGTTTAAGCGTTAAGGCAAAAGGGAACATAACACAAAATGCAGAACAAGAGGTGATTGATTGATTGATTGATTGATTGATTGATTGATTGATTGATTGATTGATTGATTGATTGATTGATTGATTGATTGATTGATTGATTGATTGATTGATTGATTGATTGATTGATTGATTGATTGATTGATTGATTGATTGATTGATTGATTGATTGATTGATTGATTGATTGATTGATTGATTGATTGATTGATTGATTGATTGATTGATTGATTGATTGATTGATTGATTGATTGATTGATTGATTGATTGATGTCCAGTGAGCAGTATTTCAGCTATATTCAGGACAAGAACAAGTTCAATAATATATAAAAACTATTTAGAAACAAGGGAAAGGATCATGGGTCAACCGAGTCCACGATTTTTGACAGCCACTCTTAACGCATGGAGAGTTGGGTAGTGACGAAAACTTTAGTCTTTGTAGTGGCTGCAATGCACCTACTCTGTTTCGAAAACTACAAAAGAGGTATTTAGCGTGCAGGGAGCGTGGAACTCTCAAAGCATGTTAACCACCATGGTCCATGCACGGTTGAGCTTTCCGTATTATAACCTGACAATCCCGGGAGCACCCCAGAAAAATAAATCGGGAGGGTTCCATATCCGCCACTCGAGGAAGCGCAGAACAGCTCTGTGGGTTTGAGCCCTGGGAACCTTCACCAGTACCAAAAACAGGTTTGTGGAAACCATGGAGGAAAGAAATATCACATATTGTAAACGAAGACAATAAATCCATCAATACTATTTGCAATTGTATAGGTGAAAATATATATTACTCCCATCAAATGACATTGTTAAACTGTTAAAAATGAATATTTACTCGACAACGTATAGCAGAGCCCGCAAAACTGATATTTCAGACCGTCAAATTCCCAACTGACGCCAGCAACTATATTCTAAATGATTGACACATGTTTCTCTATTTTGTTCCTGTATTTAAATACTGTTATAGTGACAGCCGAAACCTTTGAACCGTAATGAGAGCGGGAGGTTTGGCGCTTTAAAATCTGATTCAACTCACCATTTCTTTAGAAATGCCTGTACCAAGTCAGGGTCATTACGGTTTTCACAGTTTTCCGGTTGTTGACTGATTTTGTCTGTTTATATAATTATGAGTTTTGACTTTCCCTTTGTAAGATTGTTCGGAGTTCGGTATTTTTGTTATTACCCTTATTTGTGGGATTGTTCGGAGTTCGGTAATTTTGTTATTACCCTTATTTATTAGATATAAGATAAAGTTTCACTGGCTTAGCGTCACTTCGATCTCAGGCCGTGCACTGAGTCGGACGTTGTACGTTATCGCATAGTTAGTTGTTGTCATAGTGATATAGCAATGATTCTCCAAAGAGAGATAGAAAACTTTTCTGCAGAGATGTATTTGGATTTACTGTTGAAATTTAGCGCATCGGAACATATTGAAGATTTAAATAGTTTCAATGAGGAAGAAGATTTAAGATCTGTGAGTGAAGACTCTTTAAAAAACTATTTAGAAAAAAGCCTAGCCATGTCTAAGATGTTGAAGAACTCGTTGTCTAGAGGTGATCTTATTAAACTCTGCCATTTTGGCATTGAACTTGTAAATGTGTCTAGTAGTGACGAGAACAAGAAAAACAAAAGGAAATCAGACTCAACAGTGTCTGGTGATGAGAGTGGTGGCAAGAAAAAAACAAAAGAACCAACAGTAAGTGAATTTAATACGTTTATAATAAATTAGCATTCTACGTGTTGCCCTATGGTATTATGCATTGCAAAAAATAAACCGTGGCATTCCCGGATATGGGGAGTAGGGTTAGATAATCTCTGAGGTTTATGTCAGACATGGAAAGCCTGATCATTAATTTTAGGTGAGGATAGCCTGAGCAAGTATTTGGATAGGAAAAGTTTTAGGTTAAATAGTCTGAGCAAGTATAGATGTGAAACGTGAACAAGTACTTAAAAAAACTTTTTTTAAATGAAAAAAAAATAAGGCAAGGATAGTTTGTGAAGTGAATAAGATGGTCTCAGGTGGGTATAGCCTGAGGAGAAAAGAGTTTAAAAGATACACGGTTTTTGTTATTTGGTTCCAGGTGGGGACAGCCTGGTCAGGTGTGACTGTGAATCTGTTGATTCAAAATTGCAGTACGCCTTCAAAAAGTCATTGAGTTTGTAATGCTAATTCTGTTAAAAATCCACAGTGGGTATGCTTATAGAACGGGAACTGTGGTATTTCGAATTATTTGTTTTATCAACAAATGGTCAAAATTCGAATTTTGTAGGGCACATGTAGTTTGGGTTATTTAATGCTGATTAAAGTTGATAGTAGACGAATATGTTTTCTTTGCTGGGAAGATGAGAGATGTGGTGTAATTTATGAATGGTGGAAAGCTAGTATACATGTATAACATATCAGTTATGGTGTAAAGACGGTGTTTATGTGCTTAAGTGCAAAGAGAATTAATTTTTCGTAAAAAAAAATGTTGAAGATTTACAAAGCCGTAGTCAAAAAGCCACCATACCAGAATCAACAAACATTGCTTTGGAAAACACACACACACACACACACACACACACACAAATACACACAGAAAACTATGACTGAGTAACTCGCATATCATTATTGTATACCACTCGACAAAATATTAAGTTTATTTTCCGATTTTCAGCCTGCATGCGATGAGGATTCCGTTGAAATTGTAAATATTAACAACATCGAAATCAATTCTAGTATTAAAGAATTAGATAACCTTATCCAAAGCACTAAGTATTCCAAACAGAAGAGCGCTTTACAGGAAAACACGATTTCTTTTCTTCACTATTTAACGCCACTGAAGTCTTTAGATGACGCATTCCCTGAGGAAATACGTAAATTTCTTGCTTACAAAGATAAAGGTGGTAAAACACAATTTCAGGTGAACAAATGTCAAAATCGTGGGAGAAAAGGAACATTTTCCTGTTTATGTCCATTTCGTCGTGCTGCCGGATCCGTAGACAGCTTAATAGGCCAAATTAGAGCTAATGTATTTTCACAGATTATGGACGAGGCACAGATTGGAACGGAACTCTCGGAATCGGTAATCCAGCGGCCGCTCCTATTGTCAAGAAATATTTAGAAGCCGTTAAGCTTGAACAGTCTTTAGCATCCATTACTCCTAAGCATGCCGTACCACTGTTTGTTGATAAATTAATTAAGGTGTCAAGACTTATCGATTACAATTTGTATAATCCAAAATTATCAGTTTATCAGAAGTATACATGTGTATTTACATTCGGGATAAAGCTTTCTGTAATCTCCTGTCTTTCACTGGAGATCGAGCTGGAGACCTTGGTTCAGTATTAACTGATCTAATCAAGTGCTTGCCTAATTGTGAGGGTATTATTCTGTCTTTGACAAGAGGAAAAACAATTGATCTAAAAGATCCAAGAGTTATCGTCGTATTCAAGTCCGTTAATACAAAATTCTGTCCGATCAAGGAGTTGATTGCGTACTCTGTTTTCTGTAAACAAAACAATCTAATTTTAAGTGGTGGATATTTTTTCCGTCGTTGATTGCGTACTCTGTTTTCTGTAAACAAAACAATCTAATTTTAAGTGGTGGATATTTTTTCCGTCCATTAAATCATTCTAATACAGCATTGTTAGATCATCCGTTTTCGTCTTCTGCCGGTAATTCACGTTTAAAACACTATTTAAAAGATTTAAATGTATTTGATGGTGAGACACCCCATAGTTCAAGAAGTGGGTGCGCGTTAACCTTAATGTGGTTAGGCATTGATGTGGAAGGAATTAAATCGCATGTAGGTTGGAAGTCGGATGATATGTTGAGGCATTACACAGTTAGCAATGAAGTCAATCAAAGGTCGGTGTCCTCGAAAGCCCTTTCACAAATTAACGAGGAAATGGCTGGTAATTTAAGTGATAAGTTTAAAGGCCTATTTACACGATCTGTTCTCTCCATAGCTGTCTTTCCATAGCTGATAACATATGCATCAGTAGTCTGTTTAGACGGTATGTCATTTCACGTCTGAGCTAATTAATATTTTCCTCCAAATTTTTTTTTTATTTACATTTACATGAAGAATGATGATTTTGTTGCTCCTATGTGTATTTTAATGATAGCTGCTGCATGTCATATTATCTGTAACAATCAACCTGGTCGGAGAACATGGGTGAGGCCATGGATACAACTAAGAAGAGAAGTTGGTGCTTACCATGCATCAATGAGGGAGCTGGAACAGGAGGATCAAAGAGGTTTCAAAAATTTTGTGAGAATTCAACCAATCTTTCTCTTTCCTCTGATGTTAGTTTTAATTTTTCTTTTCTTTTAGCAGCCATCTTTAGATTATGAAATTTCTTATCATCCTGCGGAAACCCCGGGAAAATTACACGTGCACATCAGTATATTTATAGTATAACCTTATTGGCCTTTTTCATGATTGGTTTATTTGCTCTGTCTTAACAGAGAGAATAGGGACAGTTCTAAACGCTCTGTCTTCAGTCTGACTTCATATCTGTCATATATTTTCCCAATTCACACGGTGTGTTTTAACAGCCATGGAAAATCATCCATGGAAAAACAGATCGTGTAAATAGGCCTTAAGAGATATAATGATTGTAGACAGTTAAAGAATTTATTGATTAGTTAATGATGACTGATTCTGACAATTTGTTTTAATCTTGCAGACATCTCAATTAATGGCAGAAATTGAAAATCTTAGAAAAGGTATAAATGTGGATGTGGTAGCACAAGCCTTGCGAGATGTAAAGGAATACGCGGCAAGATCAAGTGAGGTCAATGTTGACACACTGCAGCTAAAATTGATGCACCTTGATGAAGTGGCAAGAAGGGTCAACCATTCTGATAAGGAATTGTTCTCCCTAGTTTTACACCGTTTCCTTTGCCATAAAAACCACGAAAATATAGGCTTCCTCGTTACATCTTTGTTGTCGTCGACTGCAGAAACAAAGTTATTCGAGAAGGAGCAAAAGTTTCTAAAACTTCATGGAACAGAGAAACAAAAGAAACCAGATCAGAACCCGCACTCTGAACAAAAATCTCATGTGGAAAATGAGAGTAACTTTCAATAATTTGTTAGTATGATGCAGGTTATGCATTCGATGTTTACTCCCCCACGTTTTGCGCCACATAGATTCCCAGTTACTCAACGACGTTGCGGGGCTGGTGGCTTACCGAAAAATCCGCCTTCAAATTATTCTGGTTGCTTTAAGTGTGGTGATACTTCACACTTTAAGGTTGATTGTCCAAAGAAGTAAACATTATGGTTATTAACATTTAGGTGTCTTTTGTATGTTGCGGATAGACCTTTTTCTCCACACATTTGGGAATTTAGTAACTCGTTTCAGCCAGGAGAAGTAGGTCAGAAGACACAAAACATGTTATATGTAAATAGTGAAAAGGTTCCAATTAATTGTAATGTCTCAGACTTTGATATTGAACAAAGCGCTATAGATCTCGATCTTGACAGTGGTATGTACTTTCCAGACCCGAGTAACTTTGTGGCGGTAATGTACATAGAAGTACTATACTTTGGCAGAAGATTATTGACCGAGAAAACGAAGAGGCCTTAGACTGGATATGCAATGGTGTCGATGTTAATAAGTACTTGCAACACTTTAATGGTTCATTTTTGGGGAGTACATTATGACCATAGTTATCCACCTCCACGTCAGTTTCAAAATGCATCTAATTGCAGGTAACACACACAATTTTTGAACAATGAAATTTTATCTCGTCTACAGTCTGGTGCCATTTCACTTGTGGGTAAATTTGGTGAAGTTGATCCGCCACATATAGCTTTGCCTATCACAGTAGAACCAACAAAACCTAGGATGTGTATCAATTTAATGTATTTAAGCTGTTTCATGAAAGATACACCATTTAATCTAGAGACATTAGTCGACGTTACAAGAACAGTCGATGGTGGTTCATTCTTAACCAAGTTAGATGATAAGTCGGGTTATGACAATGTTTGTGTAACAAATTCTTCTAGAAAACTGCTGGGTGTTCAATGGGGAGGTTATTACTTTTGCTGTAACACGCTACCTTTTGGATGGAAAAACTCTGCGTATGTGTATCATACTTTAAATTTACAAGCAATATCATTTTTAAGGAAGAAATCTATTTCATGCCTGTTATATATTGATGATAGATTAATTGAAAGTTTTCATGGTTATGTACCTGCAAATTTGGATAATCCATTTATGAGAGCTCATGTTGCGATACGATATGCTGTTATATTTTTTATAAGCTTGGGGTATTTTTTTAGCATAGACAAGTGCATCTTTCTACCTACTCAGTCCATTGTCTTCCTGGGAATGATAATATATTCAGCCAAGAGATCATTTTTTATCACTGAAAAAAGGAAACAGAAAATGGCTACTTTAAGAGAGATTATTTTAAGTAACAAAAGCTGTCCAGTCTCTTTGATTCAAAAGTTTGCAGGTTTATGCATTTCTATGACATTAGCCATTCTAGGGGTAAAACTTTACTCGTCGGCTTGTAATAGGGCCATTTCTAAGGCATTGCTTTCAAACACGGTGGTAGATGTAGATACAGAAATAAGAGAAGAGGTGGCTTATTGGCAGTCTTTAGACAAGTGGTCACAACCTTTCCCATGGCTTAATGAGCGTCACGATGTTTTATCAATTTCCTCTGATTCCTCAGATTACAAGTGGGCTGCTATTTATACAAGTGGTCATGAGAAATATGAAATAGCTGACTATTGGTCTGATGACGTTAAGGAATCACCAATTATGATTAAAGAGGCGCTAGCTTTGAAAAATGCTCTATCCAGCTACGGTTCACAAATAAAGAATAAACGCATTGAAACTAAAGTTGACAACCAGGCAGTAGTTTTTGCGTGGAAAAATCAATATTCGAAAAATGGGATTCTAAACTCTATTTTAAAAGATATTTTTCAAATCACAATTCAAAATAATTGTTATCTAAACCTTTCGTACATTAGAACATCAGAAAACCCGTCAGACGTTTTGTCAGGGGTTATTCCAAGTCAGACGTTTTGTCAAGGGGTTATTCCAAGTCAGACGTTTTGTCAAGGGGTTATTCCAAGTCAGACGTTTTGTCTAGGGGTTATTCCAAGTCAGACGTTTTGTCAAGGGATTATTCCAAGTCAGACGTTTTGTCAAGGGGTTATTCCAAGTCAGACGTTTTGTCAAGGGGTTATTTCAAGTCAGACTTTTTGTCAAGGGTTATTCCAAGTCAGACGTTTTCAGGGGCGGATCCAGGATTTCAAGTTAGGGGGGCCGCACTTAAAAAAATTGCACCGAGCAGAGGGCGGCGCGAAAATTTTTGGGATATTTCGTGTGAAAAATCACGATTTTACGTCAAAAAAAATCATATTTTTACCAATTTTAGGGGGGGGGGGCGCACCGGTGCACGCCCCCCCCCCTGAATCCGCCCCTGATTTTGTCAAGGGGTTATTCCAAGTCAGATGAAACCTTATCAAGAAGGGTATGGGTCCATATACAGCAGTCTTTCGGGCTGCATGACGTTGATATGTTCTCTCTTGATAGTAATGCTATGTTTAATAACATAGGCGATCCTCTGGCACATTTCACCCCTTTCCCCACACCTCAAACTTCAGGAGTTGATGCTTTCGCACAATCGTATTCATGCAACAATATTGTATTACGCTTTCCCTCCATTTTGCTTACTTGCAACGGTTGTCAATTTCATTTTACAAGAGAAGATTAACTGTACTTTAGTTTTCCCTGAGTTTTAACCAATTCAACCATGGTTTACTGTTATAATGTCTAAGGCTACTGAAATCATACCGATAGGTTTCAAAGGGGATACAGGTGTTTTGCTATTCCCTTCAAAAGGGGGTTTTTACCTGACATTTTTGTTTTTCTGCAGTATTTTCTCTTCAACATAACATGAAGATCAGTAATTTCAGTTATTTATAGGAGATTCAATGATACGCTTTTTAACTGGAGTTTTCAATAATGTTCATGTAGTATCGGTAAGTGGCGCAAAATTGCTGAGTATATTTCATTGTCTAGTCGAATGTTTTAAAATGTTTAATACGTTTGTACTAATATTACATGCAGGTACAAATGTTGTAAATCAGTGTAATAAACCTAGTTAAATGATATTATTTAAGACAAAGCAGGATTGTTCTTGTGTTTTTGCAAGCATTGCAAGGTTACAACAGATACACAGATTTTCTTTTGTGTTTTTGTGATGTATAAAAACACGCAATGATTTAAAGTTAACTCCCGCATACCTGAAGTGAATACGTTTGCTAGAAATTTATGTATAGAAAACAAGTTCTTATTCATTGATCACTCTAATATATCAAGTCAAGATTTAAAAGACTTTGTTCATCTTAACGATATTGGTGAAAAAACTTTTGTTGAAAATTTAATAGGTTTTCTCCAATAACACTCTATAAGAACCTTGTCTAGTGAGTAGTCTGTAAGGTGCATATTTTATTTTTTAGTAAAAATTAGTTACATGTACTTTTAGATATTTGTTGTTAGATAAAATTTTGAAATTCATTTCTTTCATTATTTTATTATCATTTTTTGTTTTTGCATGTGAATTTTGTATAGTCTTAGAATAATAAACATTTCCCTTATACCAGTTCTGTTGCCTTGAGTTATTGCTTTCTAGTTGACCATGTGGCTTTGTGTCTGGAGGTTTTGTTTATTTAGGCTCCTAGATAAACTTCACTTTCAGACTTTATTATGTTATTTGGTATTTACGCGTGTCATACTCTCAAGATCTGTGCAACTGTGTTTATTTATTTTCTGCTACGTTGATATTTTAATACGCACTGAACAGCTTTATTTTCTGTTACGTTGATATTTTAATACGCACTGAACAGCTTTATTTTCTGCTACGTTGATATTTTAATACGCACTGAACAGCTTTATTTTCTGCTACGTTGATATTTTAATACGCACTGAACAGCTTTATTTTCTGCTACGTTGATATTTTAATACGCACTGAACAGCTTTATTTTCTGCTACGTTGATATTTTGATACGCACTGAACAGTTTTATTTTCTGCTTGTTTTACGGTTTAATGTCCATCAACAGGTTATAGATTATTTTGTTGTAGGGTTTAGTCACTGCTATTTATCTATGTCTTCTTTACTTTAGAAATATGGTTTTATGGTTCTCATAAATATTTTGACTTGATCTCTTGGAGTTTGAAACGTTTGTTTTATGTAGTATACACATGGGATTGAATGATAGTAAGAAAGTAAAATAAGAAAGTAAGGATATGCTACATGAACTTTTTCATGGATTAACACGATTTTTCACATGGTTTTCCTGCAGAGGGATTATCTCTATCCTATTGTTACTACACATAATTTTTGCCGAGCTTGCTGAAGGATTTGGGAATTTTTAATTAAGTGTTGACAGAAAGTGGTTCGAAAGAGTTGTTTTAGTTAATTTGTTCTTTTCTTTCGAGTCATGTACAAGAAATTTGTCTTTTGAAATTCCTTTGTCCTATACTTATACTTATAAGAATAAGAATATTTTATTGCCAATTTTGGGCCCACAAGGGGCAAACAAGAATACATATAAAGATAGAAATTCCAAACTGATAGAAATATAAACTAAACTACAATGTACACAATAACACAATCACAATAATGAGACAAAAGACTAGATTTCCAAGATACAATAAAAACATTCATCCATCTCGTTTACACAAATCACATGCTCACACCTTACATTCGTAATAATTATGTGAACATATTTTACATTGACTAGAATGGATCGGAGAGTCAGTCAAAGAGGGATAACTCTATAATAAATTATATGATAATGATAATGAACAGTACATTTCACAGAGGACAAAGTGGACTGATTTTGGAAAGGGAAAAACATTTCAGATATTATTAGTTAACACCTTTCTTAGATTATAATTATTTTGAATAAAGTCAACAAATTTGTTGACAATATCTGTATCCTCATTGGTCATTAACCATACTAGTTTATTCTGGTTATTTAACAGTTGTAAATTGGGGCATTTTTCATTCATATATCTAAGAAAAGATACCCTTGATTCTACATATAGTGGACATTCAAATAAAAAATGAGTCTCATCTTCCACTTTGCCCAAAGTGCAGTATTTTCAAATTCTCCCATCCCTGGGAAGAGTCCCATATCTTCCGTTCGGGCCAATTTTTCTCTCATGTCTACCAGTTTCAATTCTGAAACAGTGATTACATATTCGAAATCTTGTTAGGATTTCCTTTTCCTTTTTTTCTTGATTTTTTAGATCGAGATAGTTTTCATATTGAAAGGTTGTTTTGAATTTAAAATATATATTTAATTTTCCTTGATCTTGTGAATAGGATTGTTTTATAATAGAATACTATTATAAATGACTGTCCCATGTCTCAATAGATATAAGCACAGGACAAAAGAATTTCAAAAGGAAAACTAAAGAAACATGAAAATATAAAGGAAGGTAAGCACTTACTTTTAAATTGTCAAACGGCAATCATCTGGGAAAGTAACGCCCACTTTAACATTTTCAACCAAACAAAAGAGATCTAATCTCTCAGTAGCCGACGATCTGGTCTCTCCATGATATTAACGAGGTGTAATTAAGTTCCTAATGATAATTAGCATCACAAACAACACCTAGACAAGCAGCTACAAAGATGTGTGCTAATGTGTGTTAAGACATATATTACAATATGTATTGAAAAAAAAATAATTAAAAAAATCACTCTTCGCGTCATAGCAACACAAAATAGCGAGAACTTAACCAGATCCACTCTGCACGGCCTGAGATCGAAGTGACGCTAAGCCAGTGAAACTTTATCTTATATCTAAGAGAAGCATGTGTCAATCATTTCGAATAGAATACTATTCAAATACAGTAACAGTTACAGTTATTTATATTCTAATGCAAGACAAAAACGTGGGTTTACTAAATTGTCTAAAAATTGCAGAATTCCTTCCATGGGATACTGAGAATAACATCTAATTTACATAACTCGAATTCCGTATATAATATTATGTATCAAGATAATTTGACTTTTAAGGCATAAGTTATATAAACCCAAATAATTCTGTATCTCATGGAATTCGATATATCTATTCACGTATATAGTATAGAAATAATTATGTATATTGACGATACACACAATTCGATTTCCCTAAAATACATGTTATAAAAATATATATCGCCCGTTACTGCTTTCATCTGTCATACATTGCTATTGGTCATCAGATATATTTTTTTAAATATTTGTATTTTCATAGTCATAAGCGGTTTGTCGCTTACGTTAAATTTCACCCTGGACAACAAATAATAATAACAACGGCAATATTTTAGCCAGAAATATGACTGAACAGCCAAATCATAAGCCTCCCCATGGAATGGAACCATATGATTTAGGTCGCGAAGGTGACTTGGGAGCATTGAGCAAAGAACAACAACAGAAACTGAATGATTTTAAGGTTAAAACTTAAAATCGAAATGAGCTTTTTGATTTGGTTACCAAATTGGTATCATTATTCATTCTCTGCCTCTAGTATCACATAGCAAAATGGCATTTAATTTTTAAATTTATATACCCTGCATTATTTCAATGGCAAAAATATGTCCAATTCAATAACAGGCGCTTGTGTAGAGTCAAAAATATGCTCGCTTAGTCGCTATGTACCTAAAATACCACAAGGCCTGACTCACTCCTACTACCCCTGTCACTTCTTCTTTTGGTATACAGCTATCCATCCACTGGATGATTACTAGCTGTTGCGCATGCGTGGGAATAAGAAATAATAATAAATTCAGTCAGTTTATAACATATTTACAAGTGGTGCCAACAGAAACAAATTTTGTGGTTAAAACTATTTACAATTTCATTTTTATTTAAATTTGTGATTGTAGATGGCTGAGAACAGTTGGTGTTAGCTGTTCTCTAAACGTGTTGACTGTTGGGCATAGAACTATAGTTTGAGGTAGTAAATTCCAGTGAATGATTGTGTTCGGAAAAAATGAGTACTTGTACGGATCTTTGAATGCATGAAGATGTCTGTATGTAAATGGATGAAATTGTCTGATTCTTGGGTCTGTAGGTATTAATATTGTTGTAGGAACTGCAACTATATGGTGAACAATCTTGTAGAACATGATAAGTTTTGTTTTGAGTCGACGTTGTTGTAATGAAGGCCAGGTGAGGGTTTGTAGCATGTCTGTGACGCTGCTAGTATTATGGTATCTGTTGCAGGCATACCTAGCTGCCCGTCGTTGGACCATCTCAATTTTATTGCAATGTTCTGCAGTGTGAGGGTTCCAAACTGAGCATGCATACTCTAGTTTTGGACGGACAAGAGATAGGTATGCCTGCGACTTTATATTTGTGTTGGAGGTTTTAAGGTTTCTTTTCAAGAATCCAAGACTTTTATTTGCATGTACATAGCGAGCATATTTTTGACTCTACGCAAGCGCCTATGATTCAATTAAGTTTTTTGGGGGGAATCCCACTTACTAATTCGTTATAGAATGAAATACAATGACAATGTATTTTCATGATTGCATGAAGATGAAGTATTGAAGAGCAGGTGAGACATGAAAAGCCAACCACAGATAGGTTTTTTTAGCCGGGTAACGAAGTTACACAGGCTATTGGTACGATAACCCTCAAGAACGGTAACTCATGTTGTATGACGTGTGGTTCACGTGCCACTCATTTATTACTGCGCATTGAAACATAGTTCTCATTAGTGTATATTGAATTCGCAATACCTAATGAATAAATATGACAACTGACCACAATAAATTGATATACAAATGAGTTTCTATGATTCTAAATCTGTTGAGACTGGAACTTTCAGCTGTAAAATTCTCAGAATCGAAGTGTAGATATCTATTGTTTTGTTCACTTCGTCACTTCGCTTGCAATCTAAGATGTCGGAGCGAAGGGCTGATTTAAAACAATAAATATTTATCCCATTTAAGGATGTAAATATAAATATTCAAGGATAATTAACTATGGAAGATCTTCTTTTTCCAGTGTAGAACAGGAGTCGTCTCCGACTGTTTTAAGTTCCACAGGACTAGGCATGCCAGGCACACACAGCTGCTGTCCCCAAGACTATGTACAACTAAAAACTTCACTATGACACAGTTAAAACTATTTACATGGGTACATGGGCCTACTGGTTGGCGTGGCCAACCTGTTGGAGGTTAGCCCTGAACTCCTCTATGGAGCTGGCCCCAACTGTGGTGTTTGGTAGGTGGTTCCATTCTCGTACTGTTCTTTGGAAGAAGGAGTTTCTGAGAGTGTCATAATTGGACCTCTCCTGGAAGAACCTATGTTGACCTCTGGTTCTGCTGTTACCAGTTCTGAGGTATAAGTCTCGGTCGATGTCCACGAGTTGATGCTGGATCTGTACATCATAACGAGTCTGCTTATCCTCCTCCGTTGTTCTAAAGTCTGCCACTCAAGTGATGTTAACATGCTTGTCATGCATCCTGGTGTTCCGCTGGTGTAATCATTTATGACGAAGCGGGCAGCTCTTCTTTGTACATTTTCCAATGTCTGTATCAGGGTTTGGGTGGTGGGATCCCAAACCATTGCTGCATATTCCAGGGTTGGTCGTATGATCGCGAGGTAGCTGGTTTCTCTTATTTGTTTGGTGCATTCTCTTAGGTTACGTCCTTATAAAGCCATGGGTTCTGTTCCCTTTGGCAGCTACATTGTCAATATGTCTGACCCAAGATAAGTCGTTGGTAGTGGTTACCCCGAGGGATTGTAGAAAAAATATTTATCTTACAGAACGGTATCGATGTATTCCACAAATCAGATTTAATCTAAACTGTACACAGTTCAATAAATAGATCACAATTTTTAACCAGATGGCGAATTGGCGAGTACTGTGGGTGTAATTGAAGAACAATCAAGAATAATGAAGTAAAGAACCCAAAACTACTATTTGTGTTGTTTTATGTGTTATTTATAACAATATATGCATTTAATAATCATTTTGACTACAAATTTTTTTTTTTAAATAAGAAAAACGATATAGTTTAGCAAATATTATCACTGTTCTTTTCCCAATTGCGGCGATTTGCAGATCGACATGAAGAAAAGAAGCCATAATCTACGTTTTACATAGTTTTAAGTGTTATTTACATGAAAATCTAGATTTAATAATCATTTTCTGCACTTTATTACAATTTTTTTTATTTAAAACGATATATTTTAGCAAACATTATCATTGTTCTTCTTTTCTGATATTTTTGTTTTTCTGGTGTACAGACGTGCAAAAAGTATTCGGTCACTGTAATTTTTTACTATATATTTCATATAAAACCACATCTAATTACTTTGAAAAGAATTTGAATTCCTAATTACAATGTGTAATGATTTTTAAGACTTCAGTATTGGTTTTGTTGTACTCATAATGATATACAAAAAGAAAGCTATAAAATAACCAATATTAATGTGTGGCAATTGTTTCCTATACACTTAACATTTTCATATCAGAATAGCCAGTTTAACATTGTTATTGTTGTTAATGTTTTTTCGTGGATATATTTTAAAATCTGGTATGATTTTTTTTAATTTTATATATCATAGCATAATACAAACAGTATTTCATTAAGGATCGTTTTCTGTCTGAAATGTGATATTTTTTATAATCTTTTTCTCTTTGAAACTACCTGTGCAATTAGTGCTTTATATCACCACTGAAGTTGTGAGTTCCAATCCCGGTCGTGGTTAGGAGTACTTGATACAACATTATGTGACAACGTTTGTCAGTGACTTGCAAAAGGTCGGTTGTGTACTCCGGTTTCCTCAAACCAATCAAACTAACCGCCACGCTGAAATATTGTTTGAAAGGGGCATTAAACACCATAATCATAGAAATAAGATTAGTGAATACTTTCCGTGAAATATTATAAAATCTCTGATAATCCTGCAGCTGCTCCATTGCCACCTTTTACCTACATGCTACTCAGGCGAGGTGTACTCGGTACAACATTATGTGATGAAAGTGTGTTGGTGACTTGCGGCAGGTTCGTGGTTTTCTTCGGGTACTCCAGTTTCCTCCAGTAATAATATTCCAACTGGAAAAGTCTGACCCATGGTGTCAATAATTGTACTGTAAATCTGGCTATTATTAATTATTCTTAATTTACTGCTTTTGGTGCTATTTTCAATTGCTGTCTGGTAAGTATTTTTTTTTAAATTATAAGCAATGTTGGATCCAAAAAAAATGTTGACTTGCAAACTTATATTTTTACAGCTTTACCATTCTTAAGTGAAAACATTAAGTTGCATTTAATCTTTTATATTTATGCATTATAACCTTATCAATCAGATCTGAAACATCAAGGTGCCAGTATATCAAACATGGTTAATATTTAAATGTAATGATTTGTCTAAACTGCCATGACATGGAAATATGAAGATGATATATGTTTCTTGAATGCAAAAGATTATTCTATGTTTGGAGGTAAATTCAACATGGCTACAAACAGTAGCCTATATTGAATAACATTTACATCTTGACAACTTTCAATGCTTTGATTTTAATATGAATTCACAAAGCTAACCTTGTTTTTGTTTATGCATGGATAGGAACATACATTTACATGGATATGCAACAAGGCCCTCTGCCAGAACCTTTGACAAGCGTTATATTTTAATATTTGTCCATTACACTGATTACAACCATGATTGAAAGTTTATTTTTTAACTTTTCCCAGGACGAGCTATAAAATCTACTTCTCTGACAGGTTATATGGAGGAGTCGAGCATGGCTATTCCCCACACAAATAATTACATTAGATCGATAATATAGAGTTTGGAAAGTGGGCAGATTTCACCTGTTACCAAATAATTTATTGTTTGTATAATTGTTGTCATCATAACTGAGTATGCAATGCTGAAATACATGTGATCTTTGATTTGTAGAAGTGAAAGGAACCAATGATTTTATTTTGAAATATATAATTTAAAGTTGAAAGCTACTAAGAATAGAGCAAATTTTTACCCTAGGCTACATTTTGTATAAAAAAAACCCCAACTTATGCGAGTTCGAGATAACAAGGTTAGACATGGTTAGGGTTATGGTGTTTAATGCCACTTTCAACAATATTTCAGGTATATCGTAGTGGTCAGGTTTATTGGTGGAGGAGAACGGAGTTCCTGGAGAAAACTACCGACCTGTTGCAAGTCACTATACATGTACTGTAACTAAAACAACAGTAAATTTATATTATTTTGAACCTTTTTTCTCACTTTTGAGACAGACCAGTTCCTATTTTTAACGATGTGAGATTTTCTTATCTTGCACTAGTGCAAGACAAATAAATCATGTGCGTTTTACCGGCAAATGCATGCTGTACAGTTTATGTCAACTGCCCCCCGAATTATCCATGCTTTTCCTTTTTAAAATAAACAATTCACTGTATATAAGTTTTCAATCTTTTATAAACACGCAAATCCTAACAATCAGCCATATTATTACATAGTAACCTTCACGCAATACACAAAAATACGGAATTACTTTTTTGATTGACACGAAGGGGAAATAACTCGCATTGTTTACATGATCGTCTGCTAAAAGTACATAGCTGTCAAACAATACACAACTACTGATAAAAGTGAGAAATAAAATCAAACACCGGCAAAAAGTGCAAGACAGGGAAATCTCTGACACCCTCGGGTAAGATTTCAATCGTTTGCTGACTCGGCGAGCCTCGTCATCGAACGATTGAAATCTTACCCTCGGGTGTCGGAGATTTCCCCGTCTTGCACTTTTGCCGGTGTTAGATTGTATATTTCTCAATCATGTTGTTGGCAGGTACATGGGTAGGAAATTAGTGGAATTATGAGAGAGAAACAAGTGAAAAGACTTCCATATTTTAATTTCAGAAAAAGACCAGAATAGAAAATGAAAAATATCTAAGAGATCACCCAGAAGTAGAATGTTTGTTATCAGGATTTCTTGGGTATGGATACATAGAATGTTTGTTATCAGGATTTCTTGGGTATGGATACATAGAATGTTTGTTATCAGGATTTCTTGGGTATGGATACATAGAATGTTTGTTATCAGGATTTCTTGGGTATGGATACATAGAATGTTTGTTATCAGGATTTCTTGGGTATGGATACATAGAATGTTTGTTATCAGGATTTCTTGGGTATGGATACATAGAATGTTTGTTATCAGGATTTCTTGGGTATGGATACATAGAATGTTTGTTATCAGGATTTCTTGGGTATGGATACATAGAATGTTTGTTATCAGGATTTCTTGGGTATGGATACATAGAATGTTTGTTATCAGGATTTCTTGGGTATGGATACATAGAATGTTTGTTATCAGGATTTCTTGGGTATGGATATATAGAATGTTTGTTATCAGGATTTCTTGGGTATGGATACATAGAATGTTTGTTATCAGGATTTCTTGGGTATGGATACATAGAATGTTTGTTATCAGGATTTCTTGGGTATGGATACATAGAATGTTTGTTATCAGGATTTCTTGGGTATGGAGACATAGAATGTTTGTTATCAGGATTTCTTGGGTATGGATACATAGAATGTTTGTTATCAGGATTTCTTGGGTATGGATACATAGAATGTTTGTTATCAGGATTTCTTGGGTATGGATACATAGAATGTTTGTTATCAGGATTTCTTGGGTATGGATACATAGAATGTTTGTTATCAGGATTTCTTGGGTATGGATACATAGAATGTTTGTTATCAGGATTTCTTGGGTATGGAGACATAGAATGTTTGTTATCAGGATTTCTTGGGTATGGAGACATAGAATGTTTGTTATCAGGATTTCTTGGGTATGGATACATAGAATGTTTGTTATCAGGATTTCTTGGGTATGGATACATAGAATGTTTGTTATCAGGATTTCTTGGGTATGGATACATAGAATGTTTGTTATCAGGATTTCTTGGGTATGGATACATAGAATGTTTGTTATCAGGATTTCTTGGGTATGGATACATAGAATGTTTGTTATCAGGATTTCTTGGGTATGGATACATAGAATGTTTGTTATCAGGATTTCTTGGGTATGGATACATAGAATGTTTGTTATCAGGATTTCTTGGGTATGGATACATAGAATGTTTGTTATCAGGATTTCTTGGGTATGGATACATAGAATGTTTGTTATCAGGATTTCTTGGGTATGGATACATAGAATGTTTGTTATCAGGATTTCTTGGGTATGGATACATAGAATGTTTGATTTACATCATTTGTATAGGATGTAATCATGTCATATAGAATTCTTGTATTCTAAAAAATGTGATTTGTTCACATTTTTCCCTTCTTTTGGATGTTGTGTACTTTAATTTAACCAAAGTGTCTCAAATTGCTGGAGTGTTAATATTGAAAAATTATTTAGCATGGTAAGGTTGTAATTACTTCAAAAACTGTGAAAAATATTAATAAAACTCCAAGTATACAAGATAAATATAAACCTGATTTCTACATTTTTAAATGTTATTAAAGTAAAATATGACATATGGTTTATATATTCTTTCAATTTTAGTAGAAAATTTGAAAATCATGCAACCAATGATATCTATTATGCATGTTAAGGACACACAGTCTTTGTTACATGAAATTTTAGTTCAGTGGTATAATGATTATATCATAGACTAGTACACATGTACTTATAATGTTTGTTAATCTAAAAATAGATTGCTTGGTGGTGAGAGTCATATGACTATGTTTGAACCAATCATACATAACTAAATTTTGATACACATGTACTTATGTCATGTTTTCAAGCAAAACAATATACATTTTTGTATTAATATCAATCACATTTCATTTAATTTCAGTGAAGTATTAAGAGAAAGGCCAGAAAATATCAGAGACTTTGCTGCAGGTAAAATTAACACTCTTGTTCTACATATATACATACATGTTCATTGCTGGAAAATATAAAACTATTTGTAAGAGCTTTAGACATGGGTAGAAAAGTTAACATTTGGCAAGCTTTCTGACCTGCTTCTCACTCAACGAGTGCAAATAAATTACAGCTTTAGACATGGGTAGAAAAGTTAACATTTGGCAAGCTTTCTGACCTGCTTCTCACTCAACGAGTGCAAATAAATTACAGCTTTAGACATGGGTAGAAAAGTTAACATTTGGCAAGCTTTCTGACCTGCTTCTCACTCAACGAGTGCAAATAAATTACAGCTTTAGACATGGGTAGAAAAGTTAACATTTGGCAAGCTTTCTGACCTACTTCTCACTCAAGGAGTGCAAATAAATTACAGCTTTAGACATGGGTAGAAAAGTTAACATTTGGCTTTCTGACCTGCTTCTCACTCAAGGAGTGCAAATAAATTACAGCTTTAGACATGGGTAGAAAAGTTAACATTTGGCTTTCTGACCTGCTTCTCACTCAAGGAGTGCAAATAAATTACAGCTTTAGACATGGGTAGAAAAGTTAACATTTGGCAAGCTTTCTGACCTGCTTCTCACTCAAGGAGTGCAAATAAATTACAGCTTTAGACATGGGTAGAAAAGTTAACATTTGGCAAGCTTTCTGACCTGCTTCTCACTCAAGGAGTGCAAATAAATTACAGCTTTAGACATGGGTAGAAAAGTTAACATTTGGCAAGCTTTCTGACCTGCTTCTCACTCAAGGAGTGCAAATAAATTACAGCTTTAGACATGGGTAGAAAAGTTAACATTTGGCAAGCTTTCTGACCTGCTTCTCACTCAAGGAGTGCAAATAAATTACAGCTTTAGACATGGGTAGAAAAGTTAACATTTGGCAAGCTTTCTGACCTGCTTCTCGCTCAAGGAGTGCAAATAAATTACAGCTTTAGACATGGGTAGAAAAGTTAACATTTGGCAAGCTTTCTGACCTGCTTCTCACTCAACGAGTGCAAATAAATTACAGCTTTAGACATGGGTAGAAAAGTTAACATTTGACAAGCTTTCTGACCTGCTTCTCACTCAACGAGTGCAAATAAATTACAGCTTTAGACATGGGTAGAAAAATTAACATTTGGCAAGCTTTCTGACCTGCTTCTCACTCAACGAGTGCAAATAAATTTTATATTTACAATATAAGTATAAATGTAATAAAAATTTTGCAAGAATGTTGCTAGTCTGAGTTGGACTTCATCAGAAAATGTGATTTTGATGCCAATTCAAAATTAAACATAGGTGTCAGAGCCAATGAGTCAATTTGATTGACTGAGCCTTGACATTCTATTATTCATAAACTACTCAGTAGTTTGAAATTGGATTTGGTGTGAAAAATCCCAGGAATGTTCTTTGAAAGTACATTATTTTTTTTTGCCAATCAGAAATCCAAGATTGCCACCACCACAAGACATAATTGAATCCAAACTGTACATGAATGATCATTGATGGTCCATTTCACAGTTGATAATTTGCATGTGGATCAGACATCCAAGATGGCCACCACCACAGGACAATTGTAACATTGATCTCTAGGGGAAAATGAATAAAAAATTTCCAGAAACTGCAAGCCTGATCATTGGATGGTCCAACTTGATTGAACCTAATTGCAAACTGAAAAGGAATAATCATTCAATGATTATTTACAAAACTTTCATTTTTCATGTGGATCAGAAATCCATGGTGACGACCACCTCAGCACAAAATCAACATTGGACCCTACGAAAAAAAATATTTTTAAATTATTTTTCTCTTAAACTAACAATTTGAAAGCAAACCTGGTTGGAATGTTCCCTGGATGGTCCTCTACCAAATGTCTGTATTTTTTGGTTTTGTTTTGTTCTTTTTTTGTTGAATGAAAATCCAAAATGGTCAACACCACAGGTGAAAGATTTACCATAGGACCATATAGAAATTGTTTTATATTTTCTTAGAAATAAGAATATTGATTAAGCTCAAACTGTATAAATGAAAGTCTTAATTTTTTGTGTCAATATTATAATAAATCCAAGAAAGCCACCATCACAGGCCTTGGTTTACAGAGGTCCACATAGGAATATGTGAAAAGACAAAATACCTTGTAATCAAACAGTACATGAATACCTAGTTGAACAATTTGTGTTCAGGTGAGCCTCTAGTTTTTAGTGTAAACAATAAATCGAGGTTGTATTAATATTTTCTATTGCACGATATATCATTTTAAAATATCTTTCTTTTGTATTTTCAGATCATTTTACAAACCCAGAATTACCAGGACAGTTACAGAATAAATTAGAAACAAGACAAACTAAAATGAAGCAAAATAGAATTTTACAAAAAATTTAATGTCAGATATTATTGTCATATTGCATACTGTGATCAAATGTTGTACATGTTTTTAAAAGGAAATGTTATAAATGTTTTAAATAAAAAATTGTAATTGAAAATCAGATATTAAAAAACAATGGCCAACTAAAAACAAACTGCAACATAAACCACTCCACTTATAAATCTCATGTCTGCCATAACTGTGATCGTATGATAGTTGTTTTTTGCATCTACTTGTACTATCATCACCAAAGTTAACAGTTTGATTTTTGTGTTGGCTATGTGTACTCTATAAATTAATATTTGTAATTAACTTGCAGCAGGTTGGTGGGGTTTTCAAGGTACCAGGATTTCTCCACCAATAAAATTGACAGTTACGATACAACTGAAATATTGTTTATACCACTGTTTAAAAACTAACGCTAATCCAATCTTACAAATTTCACTCAAAAATGCAGAAAAGACAACAACCTAGGTCCTTGTTAATATTTGTTTTTCTCAACAAATTAATAGAACCTTGACCCCTTGATAGAGAAATTCAAATCAACGTATTTAATTAACCTACATTTCTATTGTTTTATAATAATCCGGATAAACGAATCAAAACCAGTTAAGCAATAAATTACCAAATTAGAGGGAAAAGTAAACAAAAAACATAATCCAGATAGACAAAACAACACCAGTGAATAATAAAATACCAAATCAGAGGGAGGGGCTGTCATATTTCTGCTCGTATGGTAATTACAACTACCTAGGCAATCAGTGCCTATCGTTACTAAAATTGTGAGTTTGAATCCTGCTAATGGGGAGGTGTACTCAATAGAATATTATGTGATCAAGTTTGTCAGTGACTTGCAGTAGATCAGTGGTTTATCTCTGTGTACTATAGTTTCCTCCACCATATAACAGAAATATTGTAGAAAGTGGAGTTAAACACCATAATCCTAACCAAAATCAGAAAGAAAAGTAACAGTATTCTGATAAAACAATGCCAGTGAAACAAAATACCAATTGGAGAGAAAAGTAACAAAACACACTCCGAAAAGACAAAACAATGTCAGTGAAACAAAATACCAATTACAAGGAAAACTAACAAAAACGAAATCCAGATAGACTAATCAACACCAGTTATAATACTAGAGTGAAAAGTACCCAAAACACAATTTATCCTGCGATTGGGTTATTTTTTGTCATAATAAATGGGTTGAAATAAACTGTTGCTTTATTATGACAGTGTCATAATAACACTTCATATTAGCCTAATAAAGCTATTGAGCCACGCCATTGTCATAATAACACTTTTCATATTAGCCTAACCATGCCTCTTACCGGAACTACTATTGAGGCATCAATGGAGTTTCTGTTATCTTTTTTTTTATTATTAAATTAGATAACATTTGTTTTTGCAAATTTAATTGCAGAATAAATACAATATTGTATATCTATTGGTAGCCCAGTTAACCACAAAATACCAATTAGAGAGAAAAGTAACGAAACAAAACCTGGATAGACAATACAATACCAGTGAACAATAAAATACCAATTGGAGGGAAAAGTAATACAAAAAACATAACCCGGGTAGACAAAACAACACAATTTAAGCATAAAATATCAATTAGAGAGAAAGGTAACAAAAAAACAAAAAAAAACAATCTTGAAAGACAAGTGAAACACAAAATACCAAGTAGAGGAAAAAGAGATTGCCCCCTCTGTTTTATGTCTTTTCATGTTTCAGTGAAAAGTATGTAGCGTGATCAGCCGTATGTTATCGAAGATATGCTGCTCCTTTTTATCCACAGTATGTTAGGAATTGTCGTTAGTTATTCAGAGTATGTTAAATTTTGTCGGTGGTCCACAGTATGCTAAAGTGTGTCCTTTGTGGTCCACAGTATGTAAAGAGTTGTCTTTGGTGGTCCACAGTATGCTAGGTGTAGTCGTTGGTGGTCTACGGTATTGTTAGCGGTTGCCGTTGGTGGTCCACGGTATTGTTAGCGGTTGCCGTTGGTGGTCCACAGTATGCTATGGTTTGTCGGTGGTCCACAGTATGTTCAGGTTTGTTACTGGTGGTCCACAGTATGCTAGGGATTGTCGTTGGTGGTCCACAGTATGCTAAGGTTTGTCACTGGTGGTCCAGTCTGTTAGGGGTTGTCGGTCCACAGTATGCTAGATGTTCTCGTTGGTCCACAGTATGATTGGGGTAGTTGGTGGTGGTCCGCAGTATCGTAGGGGTTGCCATTGGTGATCCACAATATGTAGATGTTGTCGTTGGTCCACAGTATGCTAGAAGTTCTTGCTGGTCCAAAGTATGATTGGGATTGTAGTTGATGGTCCACGGCATGATTTTTTTTTTTTTTTTTCTTCAATAGTCAGGAATTTACATTCATATAAAAGCCCATACATTACCACCTGACATGGATGTACAAGGATTTACAACATAATTATTATGTGACTATTGAATTTTTTTTTAAAGTTAATAAATAAGCAAAATATGACATGAATAAATAAATCAATTGAGACACATTCATTCTTTCACATTCTCTCTCTCCCTTTCATAAACAAAACACCCATTCCTTTACAATATCTGTCTTCTATTATCTTGTGACTTTAGTAACTTACCCTTAATTGATACAAATAAAATACATAAACATAAATAACGTAGTATACCCAGGTACCTATCCGTAGTTAAAAATCTGGAAAAACATGTTTCACTGGGGTCCAGTATTTTTAAAGATCTTTTAAATTGTTATTCTTTATGGCTATATATTGTTCAAGTGAATAGTAATTCAATTTTATGAAATTTGGAATTTTTTCTTTTAGTTTACATTTACGTGTATATATATAATTTTTAGCTATAAGGATCAGCAAGTTAAGAGTTAAACTTTCTTCTTTAAATCCAAGCAAAAATTGTTCTTTGTGAAATTCAATATTGTGAAAATAGCGTTCTTAAAAGACAGTCATAGAAAGCACTCAGGAAAGGAAATATCAAAGGACAATTAAAAGATAAATGTTCAACCGTTTCATCTTCAACATTGCAAAATGAGCACAATTTTGTGTCTTTGATATGAATTTTGAATAAAAAGGTATTAGTATGTATAACTCTATGTAAAAACTTATACTGAAAATTTATCAGATATGTATCCCTAGGCTACAACACTGTTTAAGAATTCGAAAATATATAGACCAGTCTGCAATGTCAATCCCAAGTATTTTTTCCCATTTCAAAAATTTTTGAATGGGAAGATCGAGTTAATGTCTTCAGTAAAGTAATATATACAAACTTTAAGCTTTTTGTATTTATTAATCTGTCTAAAAAGTCATCTTTTGGATGAACATTTTCTGTATTGATATTATCAATGTTATCTTTTAAACACTTTTTAATATCAGTATGTTTGAGATTAATGTGTAATATCGAATGAAGTTGTTACTTTTAATTAATGTTTTAATCTTTTCAAAGGTCAAAAAAATTTTGTAACAGCATCCATGATATGATTTAAGTTTGTTACACCTGCATTTTTCCATCTCATATACCGAAATGCGGAATTGTCTCTACCGTAACAGTCTTTGTCATCACAATTTATTATTACAGTCGTGACGGTAAAGACAACCACACTTTTAATCACTTTTATTTAGCATCAGGAATGACTTTGAGCACCGTTAAAGGTGCTATATTCAACCTCGTACATTTGATTTATGTTGGTAATTGTTATTTTAAACCAAAATGTCTTTACCGTCACATACGTTTTCTTTACCGTCACAAATTTTCCATTCCGTCACGAACTCAAAAATGTTTTATGTATATCATATTTGTAATAATACAACATATGTAACCTTAAATGACACTGTAGTAGCACATCTATAACCCAGTTCAGTTATTTTTGACCATTGAGCAATAGTTAAAGAATATAGCAAAAATATATACGTATGTACATCTCGGATCTCAACTTCGAAATTATGACACACAAACCTTTTCAATACTTCGTAGATATAAACAAAAATTATATAAGTAATTATACATGTATCAACAGAACAATTTATTCGTTTATATTCATATCGGTTTTTATAGTTTATGTTGAAGAAAAAGTAAGAAAATATGCGTTTAAGGTATTGTGACGGTAAAGACAAATATTTCCCCCAAACGAGAATAAAAAGACGTAGAAAAAAATATATTTCTGATAAAATAGCTTGCCAACCACTTAATTCTGTCTCAAGGATGGTTAATTAAACGAACTGTACAAAATGAACCATTTGTGACAAAATTCCCTTTCATACTGACAAATCTCGGTATTTGGAAAAGTTGTCGGAGAATGACCCAACTTGAAAGATTTTAAATGTTACTTGAAATGTACCAGTCATTGCCAGTGAGAAATTGGAAAGATGTGTCATTTCACGTAAAAAGAAATTATTTTAAATGATTAATATTTAATTAATCTCACATTCCCGTTCGTTGATTATTTACCTTAAATATCCACTTAAGCTATTATTTGAACAGGATCCCATTGGAAATAAGCTGAAAGGCATTCATGGATTATCCTTGGTTGACAATCATCAACACCTAAGTGTCCAGAAATCTTCAACCAATATTTAAATTTAATCTTTCATTTTCTAAATAGATTAGAAATTTTTAATTACCTGTGTTGATATATTTTTAACCTAAATATATTTTACCTAAAATTACCCTTTTGCATGGGTATAAAATGTAAATATTTTTAATGTAATTTGTTATCCTGCTATTTGCTAATCATGACTATGTACACCGAAATAGAATATTGGTTCTGATACACGAAGAAAGAAATGGAATTGTAATCCCATTCACCTTGTGTGAGAATGGTTTTACATAGACATTGCTATCGTCACCAGCCGGATTTCACTTCATATGCTATACCGGGAACGGTTTATAGTAAAAATCCGTGATCCAAAATTCTATTCAATTTCATGTTTTATTATACCCAACGACGTCAGCAGCAGCCATTTTGTTAGGCACCACATGGTCGGAAATTTGGTAGTCCAAGAAATTTGTTGAACAACTATGCACTAACATTAAAAAATGCCTACTTATTTCCAGAGACCAGAAAATGCTCTGAAAAGAGCAAACGGTAGATACTTATTTATTTGATGTCATAAAATTGATCGTGATATGAAATTATTTCCAGCCGCGGTCATTTGACGAAAGGACCCCCCTTTTTGTATAGCTTGTTTTATTTTTATTAATTAATCATGTTAATTTTTCATTTGAAATACGATATTTAGTCATCAAACGTCGCGAAAAATAAGTTGATCGCTAGTAAAAACGTCTTTCCCTCGAATATATATATTGTGGCACATGTTTTTGTCCTTCATCTTTTCTGAAGACCTCCTTCTTCACTTGTTTTGTTGACATATAATTGTTTTGTAAAGGTGGAATGCTTGCAACAGTCTTTCATATTTTGCTTACACAACCGCATTGGTGGCGTAATGGTTAGCATGGTTGCCTATAGTGTGGTAGTGTGTGGGTTCGATTCCCGGTCGAGTAAAACCGAAGACTAGAATGGGTATTTGTTACTTCTCTGCTAAGCACACAGCATTAAGGATAAAGAGCAAAACTGGTTGGCTCGTAACTGGTATAATGTGTCAGATTGGAGCGACATGTCTACCTGCTTAATGCAATGAAGAAAAGTATTCAAGAATGACCTAAGGCTAACAGTTAAGGCATATAACAGTGATCACTCAGTGTTTTAGAATTTATCCTAAGGCTAACAGTTCAGGGAAACTTAAATCCAAATGATAACAGTGATCACTTAGTGTTTTAGAATTTATCTTTGGTAAATTATGAAGATTTTACAAATAGATTAACTCAAGTCTATATTATACTCCAAATAAATGTTCAATTTGCTTATTTATAAGAAGATATATCACAATAATCTGGAACTCAAGAAATTTACACCATGTGCAGTAAACAAGTGCACAATGTGTACAGGTTCATGTACCATTATATTTGCAAATTAAGAATCAATCTTATTTCCCAGTAAATACCAGTATTTCCCGCCGTGCTGGGAAATATGAGTATTTCCCGCTTTTTTGCCAACCCGGCTTCTACTAGTTAGTTATATAACATATTATTTTATTTATAATCTTCTCATTATATAATAACAACATCCAGGCATAGAAATTGACTTTTTTAACCACGAGCAAAACATTGCTCGTCGTTTTAAAAGTTACAAGCAAAATTCAGTGTTATTTAATATTTAAGAAGCATTTTTTGTTTGAGGGGGGGGGGGATGGTTTACAACTAACATAATTATTGAATAGTGCCAAAAATGGAAAGAACAGTCAGTGTAGGAGCTACTACTATAACATGCAACAACCCAGGTTTTACATTCTATTACATGATTATTTTATTTCCCATCAACTGTTACCAGACACTACATCTGTTTTGAAGGGGCAAGCAAATAAATGTGAGTCAAAGTGAAATTTAGTGTATTCAGAACCATTTGTGGGTTTAATTTTATACCTTTGAAAAGGGTAATATTTTTCTATATGGGGTCTTTTTCGCAGAAGGGGAATGTGACTCGTGAAAAAAATTGAAAAATTTATAACACTTGTTAACAGACTTGTCGATGAACTTTTATTCAATGATATATATAGCTTTCCTTATTTTTTTCCATGGCTTAAGATGTAATAAGAAACTGCATTGTTCGTCTTGATCAACCTATAGTAGTAGACATTTTAACTCTTTTTTTTTCTTCAGAATTTATTGATGTTGGAAAGAAACAAAGAGCCCTAGATGCCTTGTATGATGTCATCAAAAGTAAGAAACATCGAACATGGCAGAAAATACACGAACCCATTATGGAGAAATATCTCCAGCTGTGTGTGGAGTTACGTAAGAGTCACATTGCCAAAGAAGGTCTCTATCAGTACAAGAACATATGCCAACAGGTAAAGCTTAATATTCTAGTCTTGAGATATCTGTGGACAGTTTTAAGTTTACAAGGAAAAATTAAAATCGAGGTTTTCAATACTTTTTAAGCAAGCGATTTGAGTTGGAAAGAAAATCCTGAAAAGGGGTTCTGTTGAAGCCACTGCATTTTGATATTCTAATGAAGTACTTTGCAGATCTTTGTGTAGATGCATTACCTATAATGTTTCATTCTTTTAGTCTTTTTTTATGATTTATAGGTGAACATAAAATCACTTGAAGATGTGGTGAGAAAATATATTAACTTAGCTGAGCAGAAAACTGAAGATGCCAGACAAGAATCCCATCAGGTTGTTGTAGACATTGATGATTTGGACCAACCTGACACCCCAGAAAGGTAAAATATAACTTGACAACCTGACACCCCAGAAAGGTAAAATATAACTTGACAACCTGACACCCCAGAAAGGTAAAATATAACTTGACAACCTGACACTCCAGAAAGGTAAAATATAACTTGACAACCTGACACCCCAGAAAGGTAAAATATAACTTGACAACCTGACACCCCAGAAAGGTAAAATATAACTTGACAACCTGACACCCCAGAAAGGTAAAATATAACTTGAAAACCTGACACCCCAGAAAGGTCAAATATAACTTGACAACCTGACACTCCAGAAAGGTCAAATATAACTTGACAACCTGACACCCCAGAAAGGTCAAATATAACTTGACAACCTGACACTCCAGAAAGGTCAAATATAACTTGACAACCTGACACCCCAGAAAGGTCAAATATAACTTGACATAATTAATAATAGAAGATATGTCCATAATGATCTATTAATGTATGTTACGTAGTAAACATTCCAAACACATATAATAACTTTGTAAAAGTCAGTGGTCAGAACAATCACAATATAAGGTAAAGTTTTGGCTATATTTTACTTGTATCATGGCAGAGGAAAATATAACATTGGTAGAAAACCACTGTCACATAAACTTCCTGAATCAGATATTGTCTACCACCCTTTTTAATTTCCTCTTGTAATTTTTTATCTTGTAAACATTGTAAATGATAATAATATTGAACAGATAACTGGGTGCGTTACTGTTACATCTCATATCAATCTTGATTTTCTTTCTTTTTCAGTTTGTTACTTAAAGTTGTGAGTGGAGAAGACACACAGGATAGAACAGACAGAGCTATCTTAACACCATGGGTTAAATTTCTGTGGGAATCATACAGACAATGTCTTGATTTACTGAGGAATAATTCTAGGGTGGAACGACTATATCAAGATATAGCACAACAAGGTATGATGAAGATCAATAGAAGAATACTTTTATAGAGTCGACACCTGGATCTGAAATTGTTGTGTTTAAATTGCTATTTTACATGTTTTAGTTGCGACTTTCATTAAGGTATTATAATCTTTTGATATGCAATTATTGCAAAACTTACACTCGTAGTAGTTCAAATTTACCTTGAATCTTATCCTCCTTTATGGTGTAATTGCTAAAATGCTTGCATAGGCTTCGTTGTAGATTGTGAGTTTGAGCTCGGCTCAGGTCAAACCAAAGACTTCTAACATTGTAATTTGCTGCTTCTCTGCTAAGCACTCAGCAATAAGATTAAGAGGAAAGACTGGTTGGCTCCAGATCAGGATAATGTGTCTGAAACGACTGACATACCTACCTGTGTACTGCTGTTTAGTGAGCTAGTATTATAAAAGTCCAACTAAATGTGTTGGTCTAGTACAAAGGGTCATCATCATTTCGTCTATATGTAACTTGCAACTATCACTCACTGAAATTACTATACTTTAGACTAGAAGACTAGTAGCTGTGTTAGCGGTAGATAAAAAATGTCAATAGCGAAAGTGGCTAATCACTATTTTTTTCCTAGCCACATTTGCATGTGATTAGTCACACATCTGAAATCGACACAAATGAACAAACACTCATTTGAAATTATGTAACACTTTATTCAACTTAGAACCAACAAATATCAACAAATGAACAAATGAATAAGTTTACTTACAATACAGTAATTTTATTAATGTCACAAAACATAATAGTAAAATTATAAATAAAAAAAAATATGCACTTAATTGTAAAGTATTTATTTACTCTGCATTTCAAAAGTTTCTCATCAGATTCACATGATTTTGAAGTAGAACAGTCACTAGCCGGGCCATTGTCCAACTGACGCCACTCAAATTGTTTGAACCATTCATTTTTAATTTTGCGAGTGTCATTTCTGTCATACGGTTTTTTTAACTTTGGTATCAGCTTTACTTTTCTTAACTGGGATTTGTGAAAAATGACAAGTGTCCCTTGCCATTTTCTAGATTAGAATCTATCTCTGATTCATTCGAGACCATAACAAGGTCAGATTCGTCCATGTGGTAAGCATTAAAAGTAAAATGAAAATCGCTATCGGAAACAGATTTTTGTATCTGGAACTGAAATGTTTTTAACGTAAATAATTTTCCGGAAATGGCTAAAAAGACCTGTCTTTCTGTTCGGTTTTGAATATTACTTTTATTTACATCTTGTCAGCTGAACGTTTTTTCAATACACGTTACTGGTTTGAAATTTAACCCAAAAAAATTTGAGTACCGTAAATATTTCATTCGTCAGAGTGGTGATCGCAACTTAATTTTTATTAGCCACATATGAAATTTAATCGCCTGTGACGACCTTTAGCGCTAACACAGAGTAGAAGTTTCTACAGACTGTAAATTTGGAACATACATAAGTCTTCTTACAGGCATGCATCTTGATTACTGATAATTAGAAGACACAAAAAACTTTTTTAAATTGATTTTTTAGACCAATTTTATCTGCACATTATTTGTGAAAAAAATCATATCTTTACTTTTATTTTTTACAGCTTTTAAATTCTGCTTTAAATATGGAAGAAAAACAGAGTTTAGAAAACTGTGTGATAATGTAAGTACCATACTATATTGTTTATAAAATTAGTGGTCAATAGCCAATTTCTGGCATGAATTTCACAGGTTCAAGAAAATTCTATGTGTAATAGTTTTTATACGTCGGCAAAAAAAATTGTCGCTATATTTGTTAGGATCTGTCATTGTTGTCCATCTGTATACACAATGATTTCTGTTGACCCATTTCTAAGCAAGAGACTTTGAGGCTTGATCACTCCTATAACTTGGACTCCCTCCTTGGAAACCATATTTTCACTGCCAATTTATACAGTACACAAATTATATTTATGTTTAAGTTTCATATTAGAAAATTAGAAAACAAAATGGATTTTTTTTAATTAACAGCATTTGTTACTTATTCATGTTGACAATGGCATTTCATTTTTTTAATTTCAGCTTAGAACACACTTGGGATTGGTTCATAAACATCAACACCAGCAGACTGCTATAAATCTAAACAACCCTGACTCACAGGCCATGCATCTGGAGACCCGTCTTGTACAGCTAGATAATGCCATTAACATGGAACTGTGGCAGGTTTGTATATCAAAGTTAAGCTGAACATGAAGAAAAAGGTCATCTGAAGAAAGGCCAATATTACACACAATCATGTCTGTAAGGAAGATATGCGATGTGATATGATTTTCATTACTGCTTTTGGGTAATAATTTAATTATGTCTTCTTCTTTTTCCTAAATGTATGTCTTTATAGGATGTACACTGTACGGGTAGCTCAATTGACTTGAACTAGTTAAGTTGTAAAATATATTACACAAGTTTAATGTGTGGTTGATCATATATATAAAGTTTCAGATGTTATTTGCAATGTTTCATTTTCCTGTATCTATTAACCCCATCTGTTAGCATGCTTGCCTCTAGTGCAGTAGATAGTGGGTTCGAGTCCCTATTGGTCAAAACAAAGACTATAAAATTGGTATTTGTTGCTTCTCTGCTAAGCATGCAGCATTAAGGAGAAAGAGCTAAGACTTGTTGGCTCGAAATCAGGATAATGGGTCAGAGTGGGGCGACATGTCTATCCACAGACTGTTGTTTCAATAACCTAGCACTAAAAATCCAAAGCAGACCTCATCATCATCTCATTGAAAATTAACTTGTTCTCGCCATGATGTAGCTGAAAAATTTCTGAGTTGGTGTTAAACAACAATCACTCACTTGCTCATGTATCTATTTTGTAGGAAGCTTTCAAAGCAGTTGAGGACATCCATGGCTTGATAGGACTCTCTAAGAAACCACCAAAACCATCCTTAATGGCCAATTATTACCAAAAGTTAGGTCTGGTATTTTGGAAATCTGGAAACCAACTGTTCCATGCTTCCACTCTCCATAGAATGTTCCATTTGTCACGAGAACAAAGGAAGAATTTATCCCAGGAGGAATTACAGAAGTAAGTAATAGGACAATAATTAAGTTTGTTGTGACCTAACATTATGACTTTTATTTTAACATTATTGTACTATTTATGTTAAAAAAATGTCTTCCAATTAGTCATACACATTTAATGAAATTAACGGTCTTCGTGAGAGATCTGATGTTAAAAAAAAATCTAATAAAAATGTAGGCATCAAATTTGGACATAAAACTTGCTACCAATATGGCCTTCTCAAGTTATGGATTGGGAAACATCAGACCATCTATTGTTGGAATGGTCTTAATGATATCCCTATAGAAACAAGATTGCAGTACCTTTTTGACTAGATATGAAAATATGATTTCTTTGGAATTCTTTTGTAGAATGGCATCAAGAGTGTTGTGTGCAACATTAGCTATTCCTATTCCTGCTTCAAGAAATGCCATTGATCAGTTATTAGAAAGTGACGAGCAGGCAGTGGATAAACAAAGACGTTTAGCTCAGCTTTTGATGCTCCAAAATCCACCGAAAAGAACAGCTCTGATAAAAGATCTTGTAAGTTGTGGGAACTTTTCACCTTTTATGCTTACCCCAGAAACCACTGGAGCTACCTGAACCGACCTTTGAAAGAATGATCCATGAATGTCTGAAAAATACAATATAAAATGTACATGTACACAACTGGAATCCTTATATAGCCATACACATGACACATATTGGTATGTGTGGAATGTTTTAACCTACACATGACACATGTTTGTATGCATGGAATGTTGCCTTGGCGTTGCTATACAGTATTTTGTTGCTGTTTGGTGTCAAATGGGGCAGATATAAAAATAAATGACTTGTCTACTTGAGATTCAATTACTGACTTCTCAAATGTTGTTCATTTGACAATAACTCTTAATTTAAAGGCATACAGGCATTCTTTATCCAGAGTTGTTGTTCCTGCTACACTACACAACATCTCTGTCAACGCTCATTTTACAAGATTTTTGTAAAATTTAGAAACAGTAAAAAAAATGTACTTAAAATTGTTTTTAACTATTGTAAATATCAATAAAGATGAAAATAAATCACTCATTTCAAATCAACTCTCTCTTAAAAATGATTACCCACCACCACACACACACACTTCTTGGAGAACTATTTTGCAGAGGTAAAAATCAAAATGTTAAAAACGATCACAAATCATTTTTAAGAGAGAATTGATTTGAAATGATTGATTTATTTTCATCTTTATTGATATTTACAATTATAAAATTACAAAATAAAATAAGTTCCAGCATCAATTATGTTGATTCACTGGCTGTTTTCACATTTGACATTCTTTAGTATAGAGGGTGATTTTTTCAAACCTATTGTTTAACATCAGTACAAAAATATTTTTATTTAACCTAATCTGTCATGGTGTGATATATTCATCATTCAAAAATATTATTATGCTTTTAAGTGGGAAGCATTGGTGACTACTGTGTTTCTTCTCAAATGTTGTCTACCAAATTTACTTAATCCCAGACAAGGAAGGCAACTCTGTATAATGTTTCCTAAGACATTTGTGTTTATTACAACATTGAAGAGACTCGTCAAGTTAAATTGATAAGTTGATCTATCATGTTTTTCACATTGACATAAAACTATCTAGAATTATGCTCTTATTGTAGGTGAAATACAATGTGATTCAATACGTTCATCCAGAGTTACAGAATTTGTATCAATATCTTGAGATGGAGTTCCATCCCCTGAAGCTACATGAAAAAGTCAAATCATCCATGGACTTCATCACTCAGAACGATGATCTAAACCAGTATCTTAATTCTCTAGAAGATATTGTCATCACAAGAGTATTGAAACAGGTAATTGGATGGAAAAAGTGAACTTGTTTATGTAATATTGTGCAGTTGATTAATAGTTAGGGTTATAGGTATTTAACACCACTTTTTCAGTTTTACAATGGCGATTACCTTTGATAGTGGTGAGGTATCTTGGAAAACTGCTGCAAGTCGGTCTTTGACAATCACATGGTATCGAGTATCGATAGGCTTTGATTTCATAGGTATATATATAAATCCAACAACCATACAATCACGACCCTATAAAATGATTATTACATATGAAGAGCAGTTTTTAGCCTTGGCGTTGCTAGGTAGTATTTGTTGCTGTTTAGTGTCAGAAGGGGCAGATATTAAAATAAATGACTAGTCTACTTGAGATTTAAGTTATTGACTTCTCAAATGTTGTTCATTTGACATCAGATTTTATTTACTGCTCAGATTAAAACAGACTTTTTCTCATTAAAAAGTAACCTATCCTTGGCATTGTTGTATATTTCATAACTACGTAAGTGGTATTGTCTTGACGTTGTTATACAGTATTTTAATAATGTTGCAAGACAATATCCATCAGTCCAGTTATACTAAGTAGTGTCCCTGTCAGTCATAAATACACAGAAGAAAAGATGGTTTTTATTTGTTTTACTTGTTTCATTATTAAGACTTGTGAGAATCAGATTTAGGGGGAATTTCCCTACCTGCCCACATCTAGAACACATGGGTCTGATTTGGACAAACTGAAATGTTTTTAAGGCTGGCCTTATCCAAACTAATTTTAATTTATTTGACATCCTTGAATGATAACAAATTCAATGTGTATAAATTAGCAAGAAATGATATGGATGTAAATGAACATGAGAGATTAGCCAACATTACATCTAGAGATAAATTAAAGTAAAAGAACAGCGGTTTTTTTTTCTTCTACATTTCACTGTTGGATCTTCAACAATGAACATAACTCATTTCATAAAATAAATCTTCTATGTCTATTTATTATGCATAGATACATAATCACAAAATAACATAGGACCATTTGGACCAAGTAACACTTCGTACGAGTACAAAGAATGTCTAAATGTTTGCAAATACTTTGTCTCCGTAGATTTATATGAAAGCAAGCACTAGTCAATAAAAATAAGTAAGATGAGATAAGTTTTATTAAAAGTTGGCATGTTAAAACAACAAATACAACACACGCTAGAGTGAGCTTTTGACAGACATTAAGTAAAAGAGATATCACACACAATAATACACATTTAATGCAGCACAATAAGAAATGTACATCTATGTTTGATTTTCTTCTACTTCTACCAAATACTAAAGATTATGTCACAGACCAAAGGTCCTTGTAGGATAAACTATTGAAGAGTTCCAAGCAAAAATTCTTAAGAGTCCCACTAGTCCATTCTTTAATTTTATGTGAAAAAAAGGGTAAAATTCAAACCACAAGGGATGAGTCCAGGACTTGCCAAGACAAGTTGCAAGTATCTCGGACAAACTGTTTTCAATTAATTATAAATTAAGTCATTACATAATAAGAGGATTTTCTTTGCCTTGGCGTTGCTAGGTAGTATTTGTTGCTGTTTAGTGTCAGAAGGGGCAGATATTAAAATAAATGACTAGTCTACTTGAGATTTAAGTTATTGACTTCTCAAATGTTGTTCATTTGACATCAGATTTTATTTACTGTTCAGATTAAAACAGACTTTATCTCGTTAAAAAATAACCTATTCTTGGCATTAAGGAATGATTATGTCTCTCTCCCCCCCCTACACTTTTGTGGGGAGACATACATTTGTATTGTTTTTGTCCTGTCCGTCTGTCCGTCACACAGTTTGTCAGCGCAACTCCTCTGATACTACTGAACAGAATTTCATGAAACTTGGTAGATAGTAAGGACACCATATGTAGTTGTGCATATTACCAGGAAATATTGATCCCCTAAATTTTGTGGGAGTTATGCCCCTTTGAACTTAAAAATTTCCCCAAATATACTTCTGAAGCAGTTTGTCAGTGCAACTTCTCTGAAACTACTAATCAGAATTTCATGAAACTTGGTAGGTAGTAAGGACACCATATGTAGTTGTGCATATTACCAGGAAATGTTGATCCACTAAATTTTGTTGGAGTTATTTGCAAACACTCTAGTGTAATATCCCTTACTGAAACTTGTGTGTATATATATATATATATGTACAAAAATCTATCATAATGTCACTATTTCCCTGAAAAGTTTTCATCACCAATCCATTGATTTTAGAACAAAACTCCTTTAAAATCATTGGAACATAGGCTGAACAATTTTCTGGAATGTGGAACTTTGCCATGACAATATGGAATAGTACCTGTAAACCTTGCTTTAGCACTTTTGATCAAATTTTTTTTGTTATTCATTGAAGCTTAATTTTATTTGTTACCCAAATAGATTTTTTACCTATGACTACAGTTTGTGGGACGGGGGGAGACATCAAAAACAAACTTTAATTACTTTATATTTTTGTTTGTAATAAGAGCAGATTGTTGAATAGAACAGTCCTGTCTATAGTACATCATAAAACATGCATATTGTATATTTTCATAACTACGTAAGTGGTATTGTCTTGACGTTGCTATACTGTATTTTATTACTGTTGTAAAATAGTAGCCATCAGACCAGTTATACTAAGTTGTGTCCCTGTCAGTCATTAACACGTGGAGGAAAAAGATGGTTTTAATTTGTTTTACTTGTTTCATTATTAAGACTTATGGGAATCAGATTTAGGGGGGGGGGGAATTTCCCTACCTACCCACATCTAGAACCCATGGGTCTGGTTTTGACCAACTGAAATGTTTTTAAGGCTGGCCTTCTACCAAATACTAAAGATTATGTCACAGATTAAAGGTCCTTGTAATGTAGGATAAAATATTGAAGAGTTCCAAACAAAAATTCTTAGTCCCACGAGTCCATTCTTTGTTATTTTATGTGAAAAAAGGGTAAAATCCAAACCACAAGGGATGAGTCCAGAACTTACCAAGACAAATTGCAAGTATCTTGGACAGACTGTTTTTAATAAATTATAAATCAAATCATTACATATTAAGAGGATTTTCTTTGCCTTGGCGTTGCTATACAGTATTTGTTGTTGTTTAGTGTCAGAAGGGGCAGATATTAAAATAAATGACTAGTCTACTTGAGATTTAAGTTATTGACTTCTCAAATGTTGTTCATTTTACATCAGATTTTATTTTGTATTGAAACAGGTAATTTGATGGTAAAAGTGAACTTTTTTTTGTAATTTTGTGCAGTTGATTAACTGTTAGGGTTATAAGTATTTAACACCTCTTGCAACAATATTTCAGTTTTACAATGGTTATTATCTTATATAGTGGTGAAGTATCTTAGAAAACTGCTGTAAGTCAGTCTTTGACAAACTTTATCACAAGTTGTGATAGGCACTGATTTCATAGGTATATGTAAATCCAACAACCATACAATCACGACCCAATAAGATTACTGATGATCATTACATATTAAGAGGATTTTCTTTGCCTTGGCGTTGCTAGACAGTATTTGTTGTTGTTTAGTGTCAGAAGGGGCAGATATTAAAATAAATGACTAGTCTACTTGAGATTTAAGTTATTGACTTCTCAAATGTTGTTCATTTTACATCAGATTTTATTTACTGCTCAGATTAAAACAGACTTTTTCTCATTAAAAAGTAACCTATCCTTGGCATTGTTGTATATTTCATAACTACGTAAGTGGTATTGTCTTGACGTTGTTATACAGTATTTTAATAATGTTGCAAGACAATATCCATCAGTCCAGTTATACTAAGTAGTGTCCCTGTCAGTCATAAATACACAGAAGAAAAGATGGTTTTTATTTGTTTTACTTGTTTCATTATTAAGACTTGTGAGAATCAGATTTAGGGGGAATTTCCCTACCTGCCCACATCTAGAACACATGGGTCTGATTTGGACAAACTGAAATGTTTTTAAGGCTGGCCTTATCCAAACTAATTTTAATTTATTTGACATCCTTGAATGATAACAAATTCAATGTGTATAAATTAGCAAGAAATGATATGGATGTAAATGCAGTCATGGAAATTAGCACCGGACCGACGGACCGCGTCCGATAAATTTTCCGGCGGTCCGGTAGTTTTCGCTATCTCACCGGACCGACTGTCCTGTAAATTGTTTTGTCAGCCGCTGCCTTTAAGAATAGATAAATCAAGGTTCTCGGTAAATTCAACTTAAAAATATTTCTGATTCTCTTTTATTTGTTATTTTTAGATCAAGAAAAATCGAAAATAAATAATACATGTATCGTAATTGATAATCACGAGTTTTGACAAAGACACTAACTATTTACGACAGTTATTGTCGTAAAATTTTGATGTCGTAAAATATTTCGTATGACTACAGTGATCGTGGTACAATGTATTTCGGAAAAATAATATTCTCTAGAGTTTTTTTCATTAACAAGCGTCGTTAATTTGGAACATTTTATCACTTCAAAACACGGTGGTCATGGCTTTCTTGCAGTATAAGACAGGAGCCATTAAAGAGAAAAGTAACCACAGAGGAGAACGGCAGAAACAGTATGAAAAAGACTGAGAACGTAAATTTATTGATTCTTGGAAGCAGGACCGACCCTGGCTTCATCACCATGTTGAACAAAATGTTATGGTCTGCAACTGGTGCATCGAAGCCAATGGACCAAAAGAGCTATATATATATATATATATTCTTTTGTAATTCTAAATTCTGGTTTCTAATTATACTTTTTCTTTTAGAGCTATTATTTTATTCTATTTTTTTTTAATATATATACATATAAGGATTCATTTGTTTAGATAGAATGAATATTTCATTTAGTAATTTTTAATGTCACAAATAGTTTTGTAATTTTAGAGTGGAAACATACCTTAATGAATAAGATCATGCTGTATACAATAATATATTTATGGACATCGAATTGTCATCCAACTTGGACACATTATACTGATTCAGAGCCAACCAGTCTTTGCTTTTTCTCCTTAATGCTGCGTACTTAACAGAGAAGCAAAAAATACCAATTTTATAGTCTTTGGTCTGACCCGACTGGAGCACGAACACATGAGCACTCGCATGCTAACCTTTACGCCGCTGTCTAATTCTAGATATTGCTGTTTGTGATTGCAAGTTTAATGCAATCAATATGCGACACTTAAATAAAATAAATTTATTATTTAAAAAAAAAATCATTATTTTATTGTCGGTCCTGTAAAATCTAGTTCGGTCCTGTAATTCTTCACAGTTTACAGGACCGAATGTCCTGTGAATTCAAATTCCTAATTTCCTTGACTGTAAATGAACATGAGAGATTAGCCAACATTACATCTAGAGATAAATTAAAGTAAAAGAACAGCGGTTTTTTTTTCTTCTACATTTCACTGTTGGATCTTCAACAATGAACATAACTCATTTCATAAAATAAATCTTCTATGTCTATTTATTATGCATAGATACATAATCACAAAATAACATAGGACCATTTGGACCAAGTAACACTTCGTACGAGTACAAAGAATGTCTAAATGTTTGCAAATACTTTGTCTCCGTAGATTTATATGAAAGCAAGCACTAGTCAATAAAAATAAGTAAGATGAGATAAGTTTTATTAAAAGTTGGCATGTTAAAACAACAAATACAACACACGCTAGAGTGAGCTTTTGACAGACATTAAGTAAAAGAGATATCACACACAATAATACACATTTAATGCAGCACAATAAGAAATGTACATCTATGTTTGATTTTCTTCTACTTCTACCAAATACTAAAGATTATGTCACAGACCAAAGGTCCTTGTAGGATAAACTATTGAAGAGTTCCAAGCAAAAATTCTTAAGAGTCCCACTAGTCCATTCTTTAATTTTATGTGAAAAAAAGGGTAAAATTCAAACCACAAGGGATGAGTCCAGGACTTGCCAAGACAAGTTGCAAGTATCTCGGACAAACTGTTTTCAATTAATTATAAATTAAGTCATTACATAATAAGAGGATTTTCTTTGCCTTGGCGTTGCTAGGTAGTATTTGTTGCTGTTTAGTGTCAGAAGGGGCAGATATTAAAATAAATGACTAGTCTACTTGAGATTTAAGTTATTGACTTCTCAAATGTTGTTCATTTGACATCAGATTTTATTTACTGTTCAGATTAAAACAGACTTTATCTCGTTAAAAAATAAGCTATTCTTGGCATTAAGGAATGATTATGTCTCTCCCCCCCTCCCCCCCCCACACTTTTGTGGGGAGACATACATTTGTATTGTTTTTGTCCTGTCCGTCTGTCCGTCACACAGTTTGTCAGCGCAACTCCTCTGATACTACTGAACAGAATTTCATGAAACTTGGTAGATAGTAAGGACACCATATGTAGTTGTGCATATTACCAGGAAATATTGATCCCCTAAATTTTGTGGGAGTTATGCCCCTTTGAACTTAAAAATTTCCCCAAATATACTTCTGAAGCAGTTTGTCAGTGCAACTTCTCTGAAACTACTAATCAGAATTTCATGAAACTTGGTAGGTAGTAAGGACACCATATGTAGTTGTGCATATTACCAGGAAATGTTGATCCACTAAGTTTTGTTGGAGTTATTTGCAAACACTCTAGTGTAATATCCCTTACTGAAACTTGTGTGTATATATATATATATATGTACAAAAATCTATCATAATGTCACTATTTCCCTGAAAAGTTTTCATCACCAATCCATTGATTTTAGAACAAAACTCCTTTAAAATCATTGGAACATAGGCTGAACAATTTTCTGGAATGTGGAACTTTGCCATGACAATATGGAATAGTACCTGTAAACCTTGCTTTAGCACTTTTGATCAAATTTTTTTTGTTATTCATTGAAGCTTAATTTTATTTGTTACCCAAATAGATTTTTTACCTATGACTACAGTTTGTGGGACGGGGGGAGACATCAAAAACAAACTTTAATTACTTTATATTTTTGTTTGTAATAAGAGCAGATTGTTGAATAGAACAGTCCTGTCTATAGTACATCATAAAACATGCATATTGTATATTTTCATAACTACGTAAGTGGTATTGTCTTGACGTTGCTATACTGTATTTTATTACTGTTGTAAAATAGTAGCCATCAGACCAGTTATACTAAGTTGTGTCCCTGTCAGTCATTAACACGTGGAGGAAAAAGATGGTTTTAATTTGTTTTACTTGTTTCATTATTAAGACTTATGGGAATCAGATTTAGGGGGGGGGGGGGGGGGAGGAATTTCCCTACCTACCCACATCTAGAACCCATGGGTCTGGTTTTGACCAACTGAAATGTTTTTAAGGCTGGCCTTCTACCAAATACTAAAGATTATGTCACAGATTAAAGGTCCTTGTAATGTAGGATAAAATATTGAAGAGTTCCAAACAAAAATTCTTAGTCCCACGAGTCCATTCTTTGTTATTTTATGTGAAAAAAGGGTAAAATCCAAACCACAAGGGATGAGTCCAGAACTTACCAAGACAAATTGCAAGTATCTTGGACAGACTGTTTTTAATAAATTATAAATCAAATCATTACATATTAAGAGGATTTTCTTTGCCTTGGCGTTGCTATACAGTATTTGTTGTTGTTTAGTGTCAGAAGGGGCAGATATTAAAATAAATGACTAGTCTACTTGAGATTTAAGTTATTGACTTCTCAAATGTTGTTCATTTTACATCAGATTTTATTTTGTATTGAAACAGGTAATTTGATGGTAAAAGTGAACTTTTTTTTGTAATTTTGTGCAGTTGATTAACTGTTAGGGTTATAAGTATTTAACACCTCTTGCAACAATATTTCAGTTTTACAATGGTTATTATCTTATATAGTGGTGAAGTATCTTAGAAAACTGCTGTAAGTCAGTCTTTGACAAACTTTATCACAAGTTGTGATAGGCACTGATTTCATAGGTATATGTAAATCCAACAACCATACAATCACGACCCAATAAGATTACTGATGATCATTACATATTAAGAGGATTTTCTTTGCCTTGGCGTTGCTAGACAGTATTTGTTGTTGTTTAGTGTCAGAAGGGGCAGATATTAAAATAAATGACTAGTCTACTTGAGATTTAAGTTATTGACTTCTCAAATGTTGTTCATTTTACATCAGATTTTATTTACTGCTCAGATTAAAACAGACTTTTTCTCATTAAAAAGTAACCTATCCTTGGCATTGTTGTATATTTCATAACTACGTAAGTGGTATTGTCTTGACGTTGTTATACAGTATTTTAATAATGTTGCAAGACAATATCCATCAGTCCAGTTATACTAAGTAGTGTCCCTGTCAGTCATAAATACACAGAAGAAAAGATGGTTTTTATTTGTTTTACTTGTTTCATTATTAAGACTTGTGAGAATCAGATTTAGGGGGAATTTCCCTACCTGCCCACATCTAGAACACATGGGTCTGATTTGGACAAACTGAAATGTTTTTAAGGCTGGCCTTATCCAAACTAATTTTAATTTATTTGACATCCTTGAATGATAACAAATTCAATGTGTATAAATTAGCAAGAAATGATATGGATGTAAATGAACATGAGAGATTAGCCAACATTACATCTAGAGATAAATTAAAGTAAAAGAACAGCGTTTTTTTTTTTTTCTACATTTCACTGTTGGATCTTCAACAATGAACATAACTCATTTCATAAAATAAATCTTCTATGTCTATTTATTATGCATAGATACATAATCACAAAATAACATAGGACCATTTGGACCAAGTAACACTTCGTACGAGTACAAAGAATGTCTAAATGTTTGCAAATACTTCGTCTCCGTAGATTTATATGAAAGCAAGCACTAGTCAATAAAAATAAGTAAGATGAGATAAGTTTTATTAAAAGTTGGCATGTTAAAACAACAAATACAACACACGCTAGAGTGAGCTTTTGACAGACATTAAGTAAAAGAGATATCACACACAATAATACACATTTAATGCAGCACAATAAGAAATGTACATCTATGTTTGATTTTCTTCTACTTCTACCAAATACTAAAGATTATGTCACAGACCAAAGGTCCTTGTAGGATAAACTATTGAAGAGTTCCAAGCAAAAATTCTTAAGAGTCCCACTAGTCCATTCTTTAATTTTATGTGAAAAAAAGGGTAAAATTCAAACCACAAGGGATGAGTCCAGGACTTGCCAAGACAAGTTGCAAGTATCTCGGACAAACTGTTTTCAATTAATTATAAATTAAGTCATTACATAATAAGAGGATTTTCTTTGCCTTGGCGTTGCTAGGTAGTATTTGTTGCTGTTTAGTGTCAGAAGGGGCAGATATTAAAATAAATGACTAGTCTACTTGAGATTTAAGTTATTGACTTCTCAAATGTTGTTCATTTGACATCAGATTTTATTTACTGTTCAGATTAAAACAGACTTTATCTCGTTAAAAAATAAGCTATTCTTGGCATTAAGGAATGATTATGTCTCTCCCCCCCTCCCCCCCCCACACTTTTGTGGGGAGACATACATTTGTATTGTTTTTGTCCTGTCCGTCTGTCCGTCACACAGTTTGTCAGCGCAACTCCTCTGATACTACTGAACAGAATTTCATGAAACTTGGTAGATAGTAAGGACACCATATGTAGTTGTGCATATTACCAGGAAATATTGATCCCCTAAATTTTGTGGGAGTTATGCCCCTTTGAACTTAAAAATTTCCCCAAATATACTTCTGAAGCAGTTTGTCAGTGCAACTTCTCTGAAACTACTAATCAGAATTTCATGAAACTTGGTAGGTAGTAAGGACACCATATGTAGTTGTGCATATTACCAGGAAATGTTGATCCACTAAATTTTGTTGGAGTTATTTGCAAACACTCTAGTGTAATATCCCTTACTGAAACTTGTGTGTATATATATATATATATGTACAAAAATCTATCATAATGTCACTATTTCCCTGAAAAGTTTTCATCACCAATCCATTGATTTTAGAACAAAACTCCTTTAAAATCATTGGAACATAGGCTGAACAATTTTCTGGAATGTGGAACTTAGCCATGACAATATGGAATAGTACCTGTAAACCTTGCTTTAGCACTTTTGATCAAATTTTTTTTGTTATTCATTGAAGCTTAATTTTATTTGTTACCCAAATAGATTTTTTACCTATGACTACAGTTTGTGGGACGGGGGGAGACATCAAAAACAAACTTTAATTACTTTATATTTTTGTTTGTAATAAGAGCAGATTGTTGAATAGAACAGTCCTGTCTATAGTACATCATAAAACATGCATATTGTATATTTTCATAACTACGTAAGTGGTATTGTCTTGACGTTGCTATACTGTATTTTATTACTGTTGTAAAATAGTAGCCATCAGACCAGTTATACTAAGTTGTGTCCCTGTCAGTCATTAACACGTGGAGGAAAAAGATGGTTTTAATTTGTTTTACTTGTTTCATTATTAAGACTTATGGGAATCAGATTTAGGGGGGGGGGGGGGGGGGGAGGAATTTCCCTACCTACCCACATCTAGAACCCATGGGTCTGGTTTTGACCAACTGAAATGTTTTTAAGGCTGGCCTTCTACCAAATACTAAAGATTATGTCACAGATTAAAGGTCCTTGTAATGTAGGATAAAATATTGAAGAGTTCCAAACAAAAATTCTTAGTCCCACGAGTCCATTCTTTGTTATTTTATGTGAAAAAAGGGTAAAATCCAAACCACAAGGGATGAGTCCAGAACTTACCAAGACAAATTGCAAGTATCTTGGACAGACTGTTTTTAATAAATTATAAATCAAATCATTACATATTAAGAGGATTTTCTTTGCCTTGGCGTTGCTATACAGTATTTGTTGTTGTTTAGTGTCAGAAGGGGCAGATATTAAAATAAATGACTAGTCTACTTGAGATTTAAGTTATTGACTTCTCAAATGTTGTTCATTTTACATCAGATTTTATTTTGGTTTAATTGGAAACCAGTATTGTATTTATTTTAATTATGAAACAGTCTGTTGGAATACATAATTAACAATTAGTCAAGACTAGTATTCAACAGTCACAGTTGGGCCAAATGGAATATGATCACAATTGGAAAGAGACCACTTATTCAATATCCTGTCGATTCTAATTCATGTAATTGAGAACGTCTTGATTTTTTAAGTCTAGAATGAAAATTGACCATTAAATAATGGTACACTGATATATTAGGATAAACTCTGACTAACCATGGTAGTTTGTGTTCAAATAACACATAAAGCTAATCAGGAGCTTTTTAAACTGGCCCTTTAGTACAATGACGGGTAATTCAAGGTGACTGTAATATATTTGGCTGCTGGAGATCAAATATCAAGAGGGAAGGTTGAAATCCTATTTCTCAGATCTGAGACGAGATAATATTGTGGTTGCTAGAGAACAGCTTATCTTAGACACCTAACCTTAGCAAAGCCTAATAAAAAAAAGTTACATGTGAGGAGAATTATCATTTACCTAAATGAAGACTAGGTGATCTCACACCCTCTGGCTCAAGTATTTTATATAATATTTGTTTTTAAACATTTGAGCCCTCAGGGTGTGGGACAGCTTTGTCTCACCTTCATCAGAGAGAGATATGATTTAGTCATGCCACATATTTCTGTCTGTTTACATTTTTTCCCTTTTCCTCACCAAACAGAGGAGTGATTCATATATTTTCACATAAGTTTGTGTCAGATTATGCACAACCAAAATTGCCTTGGCGTTGCTATACAGTATTTTGTTGCTGTTTGGTGTCAAATGGGGCAGATATTAAAATAAATGACTTGTCTACTTGAGATTCAATTACTGACTTCTCAAATGTTGTTCATTTGACATCAGATTTTATTTACTGTTCAGATTAAAACAGACTTTATCTCGTTAAAAAATAACCTATTCTTGGCATTAAGGAACGATTACTCTCTATTTTTGTTTGCAATGAGAGCAGATTGTTGAATAGAACAGTCCTGTCTATAGTACATCATAAAACATGCATATTGTATATTTTCATAACTACGTAAGTGGTATTGTCTTGACGTTGCTATACTGTATTTTATTACTGTTGTAAAATAGTAGCCATCAGACCAGTTATACTAAGTTGTGTCCCTGTCAGTCATTAATACATGGAGGAAAAAGATGGTTTTAATTTGTTTTACTTGTTTCATTATTAAGACTTATGAGAATCAGATTTAGAGGGGATTTCCCTACCTACCCACATCTAGAACCCATGACATAAACTGTACAGCATGCATTTGCCATTAAAACGCACATGATTTTTTTTGTCTTGCACTAGTGCAAGATAAGAAAATCTCACATCGCTAAAAATAGGAACTGGTCTGTCTCAAAAGTGAGAAAGCTTTGTCTCACCTTCATCAGAGTGAGATATAATTTAGTCATGCCACATATTTCTGTCTGTTTACATTTTTTTTCCTTTTCCTCACCAAACAGAGGAGTGATTCATATATTTTCACATAAGTTTGTGGCAGATTATGCACAACCAATATTGCCTTGGCGTTGCTATACAGTATTTTGTTGCTGTTTGGTGTCAAATGAGGCAGATATAAAAATAAATGACTTGTCTACTTGAGATTCATTACTGACTTCTCAAATGTTGTTCATTTTACATCAGATTTTGGTTTCATTGGAAACCAGTATTGTATTTATTTTAATTATAAGATAGTCTGTTGGAATACATAATTAACAATTAGTCAAGACTAGTATTCAACAGTCACAGTTGGGCCAAATGGAATGGAATATTGTCGCATTTGAAAAGAGACCACTTATTCAATATCTGATCTATACTGATTCATGTTATTCACAGTTAATTAGTCATGATTTTTTAAAATTAAATAATAGTATACTGATATAATAGGATAAACTTTGACTGACCATGGTAGTTTGAGATCAAATGACATAAAACCAATATCAAGGCTCTTAATTAGTGCCTGGTAATTTAAGATGACTAAAGGCAAGTTTGACTGTAATATATTTGTTTGGAGGGAGGGTTGGGATCCTATCAGATGTGAGACAGGATAATCTTGTGGTTGTCCTTAGTGCTTATAGGCCTCTACATTAACATATTTTTCAACTTGTCCCTTCGGACAACTAACTAAAAAAAGTACTTGTCTGACTCAATCTTTTAGTTGTCCAAAAAAATTAATAAAAATTACAAAAACTAGAGAATAATTATCCAGGGCTCCCACTACTTTCAAATTTAGAGGGAGAAGTGGGAGACTTCTGGGAGGAGTCAATTGCGATTAATCGAAACATTGTTTCGCGACCCCTCTGACGTTACCCTGCCCAAATTTAGTAAATAGTTAAAGCTGCCTGAACTGATTTGTTCTGGGTTTTTTATTCATAACTACCTTAAGGACATATATTCAATGTCACATTTTTATTTCTGTCTACCTTGATTGGAGTCTTGCATACCAGTGATTTTTATATGTACCCCCCCTTTTCCTTTTGAAATATTACTGTGTTGTGATCCAATACCACACAAATTGTAATAACTCATATTTGTGTTATATAATTCCTTGTTTCTGGTAAAAAAAAAAAAAAAAATACCTAGATACTATATATACCAGTATCTAGGTATATTTTTTTTACCAGAAACAAGTGATATAAATAAAGCAAAATATTTTATTTAAATTCACAGAGAAATAAAAAAAAATTAGTGGATCTTTTCAACCAGATCAGGAAAAAGCTTGTAATATTTGTCCATCTCAAAGGTTTCAATATTTCCCAAAAGCCTAAATCATGTCCTCTATCGTATTTTGCACAAAAGACAAGTTTAAATTTGGCGCCAAATTGATATCCGATAATATTTATGTGTGTTCCGGAGTGATTCTTGTTCTTATATTTCAAATATTGATATTTCCATTCATTAAAGCGTTTCTGAGATTGCGAATTTAATTTTGTCAATGTCCTTGAACTTCATATGGAGGAACGATAAATGATAAAATAAAAGTTTTGATCTGGCGTTTCACTTTAGTTTTAATCAAAATAAATTATGGACAAATTGGAGATCAAACAGGGCTCTTTTATACAACAAACCCAGTATTTTATACCAGTGGAAATAGACTTGTCCGTCGTAACGGCACGTTTGGGAATCGCTGATTTTTTCACTGGTATCAGACAAACGTTAATGTCGAGGCCTGGCTTATATTACAAGTATTACCTGAAAAGTATTGTTCCCCCAAATGAAGTTTATGCTATCTCACACCCTCTGCCTGAAATATTTTTATTTCTCAACCTTTACACTTCTCAGTTTAGAATAAGAATATTTGAGCCCTTGGGGTGTGAGATGGCCTTGTCTCACCTTCGTCAAGGTGAAAGATATTATTAAGCCATTCCACACATTTCAGTCTGTTCCAAGTCAGAATCTAGATTTATGTTGGATAATGGTTATGTCACAAGCTTGCGTCAAATATACACAACCAATATTGCCTTGGCGTTGCTAGACAGTATTTGTTGCTGTTTGGTGTCAAATGGGGCAGATATTAAAATAAATGACTTGTCTACTTGAGATTTTATATTAAAGACTTCTCAAATGTTGTTCATTTGATATATAGTCCATTTGAATGCTATAGACCACCTAAAAAAAATTAATTACAAATTCATTTTCATTTTTTCTCTTCTTTTTTCTTCAAATATATATTTCAAATGTGTCTACGAACTCTTGACAGTAACTTTTAGAATTTTTCATCAATAGATAATAAAAAAAAGTTGCCCATTAGGTGTCTATGTTAAATATTTGCACTTGTATGTGTAATTTCCAGTGGAGTAATTATAAGCATGCTTTAAAGAACAGCACTCGTACTGTAAACAAAAAATAAAAACATGTGCTTGACATGCAAATTTCTATATATCATATGACTCAAATGGGCTTGCATGAATAGAGTTATCCATTTAATTCAAAACACATGTATCAAGGTCATTGTCACTTGATCTTTAATTCTCATGGACACATCCTCTAGTTTAAATATATATTGAAGAATGCATAGAGCTTGACTTGCATGCTTTTTATTCAAGCAAGAAGCACTGTTGGTATTTAATGTTCACCTTGATTTCCTTTACATGTCGGGGCCCAGGTGGCTCAATGAGTTAGGTCGTTGGATCTAACAACTCATACAAGCCTATCACCAATATGGCGTGGGTTCGTGCCCGGCTTTGTAAATTACAAAAAAGGGTGCACTCGACTTGCAGCCACAAGTGATAAAGTTTACCAGTTGCTTGCCCATGGTCAGTGGTTCTCTCTGGGTACTCCGGCTTCCTCCACCACTAAAACTGGTCGCCATGATATAGCTGAAATATTGTTGAAAGTGGCGTTAAAACAAATCAAACCTTTACATGTCACCTAGTCACATGCCAATAGTATATTTGCATGGGGAGCACATGTTCTTATTTTTGTTTAGTTTTAGGCTGTTCTTTCACTCCCCTAGAAATTACACATATAAAAACAAATATTTAACATAGACACCTAATGGGCAACTTTTTTTTATCTATGGATGAAAAATTCTAAAAGTTACTGTCAGAGTTCATAGAAACATATAAAATATATATGTGAAGAAAAAAGAAAAGAAAACATTAAAATGGGTTTTTATTTTTTTTAGTTCACCTGGACCAAAGGTCCATGGGAACTATTGCCATCACTTGGCATCTGTCGTCTGTAAGCTTTTCACATTTCAAGCTTCTTCTCCGAAACCACTGGGCCAATTGGAACCAAACTTGGCAGGAATGTTCCTTGGATGGTCCTCTACAAAGTTTCTGTTTTTCGTTCCAGTCGGATATTCAACATGGCTGCCAGGGCCAATAATATGTTCTGATTGGCTGAAATTTCAAAGATCCTCTTCTCTGAAACTAATGAACTGACTGAACCCAAACTGTACATGAATGATCATTGGAATGTCCTTTACCAAGTTTCTGTTTTTTATGTGGATCGGAAATCCAAGATGGCCACCAGCGCAGGACATAGATTAACATTGGACCCTATGGGAAAATTTTCAAATGCCTTCTTCTCAGAAACTAAAAATATGATTAAAGCCAAACTGTTCATGAATGTTCATTGGATGGTCCTCTACAAAATTTAGGTTTTTTGTTCCGATATGAAATTCAAAATGGCGGCTATGGCAGGACTTAGTTTAGCATTGGACCCTATGGGAAAAATGTTTCTAAACGCTTCATCTCTTAAACCACTTGGACAATTGAATCCAAACTGCCCAGGAATAATCATTTGAAGGTACTCTAAAAAGTTTTTTTTTTTTTATGCCGATCCGAAATCCAAAATGGCTGCCACCGCAGGACATAAATTAACATTGGATCCTATGGGAAAATGTTCAAATATGAATATATTTGAGATATGGGGTAAATAAACTGTGTTATTTATGTTGATCGGAATTCCAAGATGACTACCACTGCAGGACATAGTTTTTACATAGGACCAATTGGTTCTTTTTATAACCAGGTGAACGATACAGGCTCTTGAGAGCCTCTGGTTTTTTTAGGTTGTCTATAGCATTCAAATAGAGTATACACACATGTTAAATATTGATTAAGATTCATTTTCTTTGTTGATATGAGTGTCATGTTGATGCACTAAAACCCTTGTTTCAGGTGTCACAAGTTTACCAGACCATTGAGTTCTCAAGACTTGCAGCTCTAGTACCATTTGCATCAAAATTTAAACTGGAAAGACTTATTGTAGAATCTGCTCTAACACTTGAACTGCAGGTAAACCATTAAGAACCACTCTTACTACAGGCCTCAATTTAATCTATCATTATGGTTTCAATGACAATTTTAAAACATAGCAGTCTCCTTCTTAGATTAGAATGCAACTATCGAAACCCATGTTGTGCCAAGATTGCCCCCACAAAAGGCAATCTCTGCACAAGTTGATATCAATGAATTAAAGTTATTTCACAGTAGCTGAATGTTAATTTCATCAGTTATAATTATTTCTCTATGTGAAGCTAATTGGGTCAACTTAAGTCCCTGATATATTTGAAATTAAAAAAAAATAGGATTACTATAGAAATTGTTGAGATAAAGTTTACAGTTTTAAGTTCTCCATGCGGATTATGTTAGTTGAATATTTGTAAAAATATGATTTTTATTATAGCACAATATATACAAATAAGCTTCCGGAGATTGTTGATTTTCTCCAATAAAGTAATCCCCATGATAATACAATGTATATATCTTTAATGGCGGTATTTTATTTATTCAGGTTAGGATAGACCACAGAAGTAAGTCACTCAGTTTTGGTACAGATTTAATGGTGGCCCAGAAAGAAGATGTCCCTGAAGGTCCTTACATACAGAGTATGCCAAGTGAACAGATCAGAAATCAACTGACGTCAATGTCCAGAGTGCTACATAAAGCTATAAAACTTGTTCAACCTGAGGATAGACAGGTAGATACTGAGAGTCAACTATCACATAGAAATACTGGCAAAAGTTTGTTTTATTTTGCTGTCAAAAACGATTCCAAATTTGAAATAGCTCACCTGGACAAAAGGTCTATGTGATATATTGTCATCACTGTGTCCACCTCAATTCATTAGATTTCAACATGGCTGTTAGGGCCAATTATGCTTTCTGATTGGAATAATTTTCCAAATTCTCCAAGACCGCATACATGATGGAATTGTTCTTCCTTGGTAGGAATTTCCCCCTTAAAAGATTGTTTCTTTGTCAATTGGAAATCCAAGATGGTGGCCATCGCAAGACAAAGTTTTTACATATGACCATATTAGGAAATGTTTAAGATTATTCTTATCTGAAACCACTTAACCATTCGAGAGCAAACTTGGCTGGAATGTTCTATTGATGGTCCTTCACAAAATGCATGTTATTTGTTTTGATCGGAAATCCAAGATGGTTGCCATCACAGGGCATAGTTTTAGCATAAGAATATTATGGGTAATGAAAGAAATATTTCTCAGAAACTATTTAATTGATGAACTGTATAAGAATAATTGATGTTCAGAAATCCATAATCGTAACCACCACAGGGACCCTAAGAGAAGCATATTTTAAAATCATTCTTATCTGAAATCTCAAAACCATTTGACAGCAAACATAGCTGGAATTTTCATAGGATGGTCCTTTACAAAATGTGTTGTTGTTTTTTTTTATGTTGATTGAAAATCTAAATTGGCTGTTTTTTTCTATAAAAAAAAATCAAACTTTATTGAATAATCAACTGTCGGAGCAATACAAGCTTATGATGAACATCTAGTATTTCTATTCTGTTGTAAAGAATGTGAAATAGACAACATGCTGCTATGTGATTGAAAAGCACAAGTCAAAGTGTTCTTCCTGTACTTTCAGTTGATACTTCAATGTTCACTGTTTTGGTATAATTTCAAGGATTATTTTTTGTTGTTGTTAGAAACTTGACTACCGTCTTTTTGTGTCTATTAAATGCACTGGTGCATAGAACCCCTTTCCTCCCCAAAAAATCTGGGGAATATTCTAGTTCCTATCTATAGAACGCTGGGAGATTCAGTAAAACATTCACGGCAGAAATCCTCGTTCAAACGAAAAAATACTGCTTACCACAGATCAAGTATTTGTTAATCCATGTATTTTTGATAACTTTTGGACAGGGAAATGTTAAATTAGTTTTGTTAAAAGAGTTTAAACCGGTTATTCTAGATTTTGCAAGTGAAAATTAGCTGTTTTGTGAATGCAGAAAGTTTATCGCTAATGTTTAAGTTGAAAACAAGTTCAAAACGGCAACGAAAATGATATTGATGAAGCAGTTGACCTTTTTGTTGTCGTTCTTCACGCGAATTATGGTTAAGTCTCCCAAACAACGTTTGGTGACTTATTGTTTTTGCTCCGTTTCTTCTTCTTATTATTATTATTACATCACCCCGACTGCTGTCGGGTGATGTATTGCTATTCTACGTTTCTTTTTCACTAATATTATTATTCTTCCACACATTTTTGTCCGCTCGATTTCTCGGAGATGCCATGATCAAACTTTATGAAACCTTGTAGGAATATCATATGCCATGTGAAGTTGTGCTTTTAAGGGTTGATTTTTTCAAAATGGCTGCTGTTGCCATGGAAATGGCCAAAATGCTAAAAAATTGAAAAACACAAAAATGATCATAGCAGGTTACCCGCCAAACAGAAATTGATGAAACTTGATAGGAACAACATCCACATCTAGTGGAACGAGATAAGCCAAATAAATCGGAATCGGTTGGACAAACTTTGCCGCAGTTGCCATGGAAATGAAAAAGGGGGGATTTAGAAATAATTTGGATTCCTTTCATGAAACTTTGTAGGAATATCCACCGTAGTGTGTGGCAGCTTTTGGGGGTTGAAAAAATTCAAAATGGTGTCCAAGGTGCAAAAAATGTTAAATTCACTCCAAACTTCACAAATTTTTGCAGTAATGTTTCCTGTCACATCCACATCTAGTGGAACGAGATAAGCAAAAAAAAAATCTGAATCGGTATGACAAACTTTGCCGCAGTTGCCATGGAAATAAAAAAAGGGGGGATTTTATTATTTTTTTTAATTTCTTTCATCAAACTTCATGAAACATCGTAGGAATATTCACCGTAGTGTGTGGAAGCTTATGGTGTGTTGAAAATTTCAAAATGGATGGCATTACCATGGAAACCGAGGTACCAAAATAATGGGGTGGGATGATGTCCGCTATTGCTTTGAAAAGGCTATTCTAGTTATTATTATTCTTCTTCTCTTTCTCCTTTCTTTCCGCGAACCATGAACTTGTCCACGGCAGATCTCAGGAACTACTGGAGAGAATTTCATGAAACTTGGTGGGGTTATAGATATATGTTTCTAGTTGGTCCTAAAGTTTTCAGCTTTGTGGTAAAGGGGGTCCAAAGTCATATTTTGAGGGGTTCAAAGGGGGTGGGGGTTATTATAGAATCATATGGGAAAGTTGAAATTTCGTACATTAATGTTGATAACTTCTAAATAGATAATGATAGAGACATAAAATTTGACATAGTGATAGGTCACCATTAAAGGAGCAATTCTGCATTTTCAAAATTATCGAGATGTCTGCCGTTTTCAAAATGGTTGCCAAAACATGACATAAAAAATGGGCGGTAAAAATTCAACATTGTCCGATATCATCAAAATTTTATATGTGGGTAGATAATGATGTCCGGAATTGATTCCCGACATTGAAAAATTTCTACCGGTCGCCATTTTCAAAATGGCTGCCACAATACCGCAAAAATTCAACATTGTCCGATTTCAACAACATTTCATAGGTGGGTAGATAATGATGTCTCGAATTGATTCCCGACATTGAAAAATTTCTACCAGTCGCCATTTTCAAAATGGCCACCACAATACTGCCAAAATTCAACATTGTTCGATATCATCAAAATTTGATATGTGGGTAGATAATGATGTCCCGACATTGAACAATTTCTACCAGTCGCCATTTTCAAAATGGCCGCCACAATACCGCACAAATTCAACATTGTCCGATTTCAACGCCATTTCATGTGGGTAGATTATGATGTCCCGAATTGATTCCTGACATCGAAAAATTTCTACCAGTCGCCATTTTCAAAATGGTCACCACAATACCGCACAAATTCAACATTGTCCAATTTCAAAGACATTTCATATGTGGGTAGCTTATGATGTCCCGAAATGATTCCTGAAATCGAAAAATTTCTACCGGTCGCCATTTTCAAAATGGCCGCCACAATATCGCACAAATTCAACATTGTTCGATTTCAACGTCCTGAATTGATCCCCGACATCGAAAAATTTCTACCGGTCTCCATTTTCAAAATGGCCACCACAATACTGCAAAAATTCAACATTGTTTGATTTCAAAGGTAGCTTTTGATTTATTTTTTAAACCTGTTATCAGTGGCCAGTTTGGGAGACTCCATAATCGTTAGATTATAATCATATCTTGTTTTAGATAATAAATATGTAGATATGTTTAATCTTTAATCAGTAAATTCATAAAATAATGAACTGTTCATGTGATCAAAGATAGGCAAGCTTGTAACAGTAAGTAATTACGATCCATTCAAATAAAGAGAAAACAATGCAAAAGTAATAACATTAATTAAGACCTGATCAAAGAGATTATAATTTCTTTTGAAGTGTACTCATATTGTAACAATGCTACAATATAGTATATAATATTGACAGGTGTCCCAGTATGTTCAATTAACTTTTCACACCTTGTTATACAGTATACCGTCCTTGACCTTGTCAACTGCTGTAAAAATCGATAAATCAACAAAGGTTCAATACCCAAACAATTGTAATTTCACCGCAGGAAAAAAAGTGATTGCAAAAAGGTAAAATATCACACGTCTAATAGCAAACATTTGACAGTTATTCCGCATTCGCATGGACAATTAGTTCCGAACAACAACACCAATGCACAACAAATATGATTATTGACAAACATCGAGAATAAATACATATTTACAAACCTTTCAAAAAGGCAATGAACAAGCAATAAATACATTTTTTTATACAATTTTATTTTAGATAACACATATATAATGAACACAATTAATGTTATTTGAACATGAATTCGTTGATCATTGGGAATATTGCCGGTCGTGAACTCGAAGCTATGCTACCGGCAACTCTCTGCATGACCTGAAAAAGAGTGTCTGATACTTGCTCTTATGCATAAAACGCACCCCACCTACAAAAAATTATCATTTTAAAGCATAAGATCGCGTTCTATACGTACCAAAAAACGGTATTGTAATGTGACAATAATATGGTGCATAATTTTATTTTTGAAGTCTGTAAGAGATGAACTGAAAGTGAAAATAGCAAACAGCTACAGAATGACAGCTAAGAAAGATCAAGTGAACATCTTACAGAGAAGACACATCATTGAGGAGAGAAAAGAACAGTTAGAACACATGAATGATCAGAGGGTATGTAATGTAATCATTATCAAGTTAGAACACATGAATGATCAGAGGGTAATGTAATGTAATCATTATCAAGTTAGAACACATGAATGATCAGAGGGTATGTAATGTAATCATTATCAAGTTAGAACACATGAATGATCAGAGGGTATATGTAATGTAATCATTATCAAGTTAGAACACATGAATGATCAGAGGGTAATGTAATGTAATCATTATCAAGTTAGAACACATGAATGATCAGAGGGTATATGTAATGTAATCATTATCAAGTTAGAACACATGAATGATCAGAGGGTAATGTAATGTAATCATTATCAAGTTAGAACACATGAATGATCAGAGGGTAATGTAATGTAATCATTATCAAGTTAGAACAAATGCTTTAGCGATTTCTGTCTTAGATTTGTCATTTTTGTCAACTGCTTGTAGGATCTGATATTTTGTATCAAGATCTATTGCCTTTCTCTTTCTGCTAGCCATACTGATTACTGAATGATCACCACGAGGATGTGTTACCATATTTATGACAATGTTCGGCTTGCAGTGTGAAAAACAACGGTAGAATTAAAATTTAAAGCCGTTTTGTTGTTAAATTAAAGAGTCTATCATCAAAGAAAAAATAAACAATAGCAAATGAATTAATCTCACGCATGACTTTGTTTTTAATTTCTTTAGCTTGTGCATCCATTCATTAAAATTTAGATTACGTTTTATTAATTTTTACTGCAAAAAATTAGCGTGTGTTATTAATTGACAACTTGTTAATCACATCATTAATACCCATTTTATTGTTTGAATATTTTAAAGAAAAGTCTTGATTGACATCATTAACAACATCACAGGTGGGATTATTGATTTTTCAATTACCGATAACGGAAATGTCAAGTGCCATTCTAATATGTGATTGTCCGTGCGTAACGAAAGACAGGTAAACGATATGTTTGTTCAGCAATTTTCTTGGTTATATCAGGTCAATTTTGAATAATAAAAACGTTGTTTGGGTTTAAAAAACTCTTCGTTATAAGCCTGATTTTCATTAAGAAAAATTTGTAATAGGCCTTCAAAAATACATTGTTTAAATAGCGATTGGGATTTATCTTTACTTCGTTATAAGCCTGTTCGCTGTAAACGAACTCTAGTGTATATAGTATATGGACTAGTCTTAAAATAGGTATCATAGCTTTAGTAAATTTTAATCTCATTATTACTTATAAAATAGGAAAGGGAGGAAATGGAGCAACAAGAAGAACAGAAGAAGAAAGCTTATGATGCTGAAATGGCTAGACTTGAACGTGAAGCCAAGGAAAGAGAAAGGCAGAGGAAAGTAGAAGAACATAAAGAAATGCAGAAGAAACATGCCCAAGAAAGAATTGAACAGTTGAGGAAAACTGAACTTGGAGCAAAGGTGTTACAAAATCTAGATGAAGAAGTAAGTTGTCACATAATGGGATGGGGCAAAGGTATGACAAAATCTAGATGAAGACGTAAGTTGTCACATAATGGGATGGAGCAGATTAGTCTGGTTGAATTGTTATTGATTGACATAAATATCAGGAAAAAGAGATAAAGGATCTAACACCGGTAAGAAGGCAAGACGGGGGAAAGATTTCTATTGGTCTCCAACTCGGCAGAGCCTCGTTCGAGACCAGAAATCTTTCCCTTGGGTGTCTGAGATTTTTCCGTTTTGCCCTCTTACCGGTGTTTGATTCTTTTTCTCACTAATTTCCCTATCTTGTACGTTTTCCGGTGTTTGATTTGATTTCTCACTAAACATCTTTGTTTTGTTTACATTCCATCGAGTGTTTTCCGTTGGTGAAGTTAATTGTCGATTTATCGATATACATCCGTGTATTGGCAGTAATTTGATTGTATTTCATAAATAAAATACAATGTATTTAATAAATATATTATATATGCTACTACAACAGCGATAAATACTTGTAAAAAATTATTTGACTTTGGACAAAGGAAGGAAATTTCTTTCTTTACGTTAGTTACTAACAAGGGAGAGCCCTCTGTTTTTTGTTCAAAGGAAACAAACATTGACATGGGTAAAAGGGGTGAGAAAAAATCAATTGCAGTGAAAGGTGCAATATCGTTAAATCGTTAGAAAGCAGAATAGTATGCATAGATTAATAAAAAAAAAAATACTTGCGTGGTAGAATCATGGTTTTATTTATGAGAATAAAGACGGAACCGTGGTGAAGAGCTATATTGCAAAACGTAGCATTTTTGCGGGAAAAGTAGCGTGAAATTCTTACTCACCCACAGGTTGAGACAAGGATATCTCACATGGCTAAAAATAGGAACTGTGCTGTCTCATTAGTGAGAAAAAGAATGTCTAAACCTTGTTATTATAAGAGCTATGAATAAATACTAGATAGAAATGCTTTACAATGCAGATGAAAACAAGTGTAATATTTTGTTGGTCCCATTCTGAAGTGGTATTAAATTGATAAGTTTCTATTGATTGCAGGCTTTTGCTACACTAGATATTGAAGACATCATGGCAAAACAGGTTGAACAGTTAGAAAAAGAAAAGAAAGAATTGAATGAAAGACTGAAATCACAAGAGAAAAAGGTTTGTACCATATATATAATCAAATGATGATTTGTGTTTCTTGTTACTTTGATGAATTTTTCAACTGTATTGTGACTACTAGACTAGTTGTTGAAGGAAAGCCTATATACATGAAGCATACAGGCATGATTTTCTTCAATTTTAAGATAAATTACAATTTTTATGCACACCTGACCCAATCAGTCATGTGAGCTTTTTGCCACATTGTCATTGTTAGGAAACTTTTTAATGAATCTTCTCTGACATTACTGGGCCAAAAAGAGCAAATAAAGCGATACAATGCATTGAATGATGTATGAAAAGCTGAAAAATTACGGTTTATCACAGCTAAGTACTCATCCATTTAGGTAGTGTTGTATGTAAATTACGGTTTATCACAGCTAACCACTCATCCATTTAGATAGTGTTGTATGTTAAAATTTGTCTTTGTAAGTCAACTCAAGATTTTTCATTTCATTTTTTATTTGGTCTAATTAACAAGTTCTGGTTGTGATGTGTTCTAAGATTATATTAGTGTACAATGATGATTTACACAGACCTGTCCTGACATATATTGATGACAAACATATTAAATCTGAGTACAGCTAGCCTTTCTTGCCTGTTTTACAGCGAGTGCAATTGAATTTGTTTTTCTTGAACAATGTACGTCATATTTTACAAATGTCAAAAAAAGATCCATAATAATTGTCAAATTTTACTGAAAAGAGAAGAAATAAGCATTCCAATAGTTTTCAAGGGTGTCCTCTTTCATGGTCATGCTATACTGTTACCTTTTTTTATAGTTTGCTCTACATGAACCCGGGTAACAGGAAACTGTTATTTGTATATTTGACAAATAAAGCAAATAATTTGTATACCTTTAATGTACAGCAAATGTAATGATTACAGGATAAATATTTTACCCAGGAAATAAGAATAGTTAAAAACTAACATTACGAGCATTAATGACAAAACTCAGTATCAATACTTGTATTTTTGTCAATCCACACCATGCACAACCAATAATGTTTATTTTTTACAATCCACACCATGCACAACCAATAATGTTTATTTTTTACAATCCATACCATGCACAACCAATAATGTTTATTTTTTACAATCCATACCATGCACAACCAATAATGTTTATTTTTTACAATCCACACCATGCACAACCAATAATGTTTATTTTTTACAATCCATACCATGCACAACCAATAATGGTATTTTTGTCAATCCATACCATGCACAACCAATAATGGTATTTTTGTCAATCCATACCATGCACAACCAATAATGGTATTTTTGTCAATCCATACCATGCACAACCAGTAAAGGTATTTTTGGTAATCATCAAGACATATAAAGGAGACACCAATTAAAGGGTTGTGTCTTTGATGCTAATTTGAACTATATGTCAGTTATATCATGTCAGTCGGTTCTAAACACAAAAGTATTTCATATCCAGTGTACAATGATGATCAAACACAGACCTGTCCTGATTGTTATGTTGTTGACTAACTATTGATCTGAGTACATCATAATCAATCTAAAAAAATAATGACAGCAGAATAATCTCTTACATACTCAGATTCAGATAAGCTGTATACCTGCATATTTTATGTAATTGCATTTAATAAAAAAAACCACATCAGTTGTAAACACTCATTGTACTACAGTAGATTCCGCTTATTTGCAAAGCCTATTTGTCAGAGAAAATTTTGCAATTAAGCGGACTTTGCGATAAAACGAAATGCTATTCAGACCGGAAGTATAGACTACAGGTGCCGTGACATTGACATTTTGTTTACCTGGAGCTGATATTGCTGATATGTTGATAAAGTAAATGCATGAATGTAAATAATAAATTAGAATATTTAATGAAAGTCTTTGTTGTTTATTACTGGTGTAAATAATATTTCCATCATTTCTGTGGATTGGGGGGGCTTTTTGTGTACATCGAGTGTCACATGATCACGCGATAGATGTTACGTTTTGTGTACTGTAAATGAGTTGTTATTAAATTAATGATAGCTACTGCAGTATCCATATTGTTATTTATAACTGTAGGGTTTTACTTTTCATCTTGGTAGGTTATTATCGATAGATATCTCTGTTGTTGACTTCATTCCGTTTCTGTGTAATGGGAGCTTTGTGTATTGAGGATTTGTGTAGTTGTTTATATCACGTGATGGTGGATATTTATAACCATAGGATGACATTTTGCTTACTGAATGACGAACTCATTTTTCCCCTATGCTTTATAGCAAAATAAAAAAAACCACAAGCCCAAAATCTGAATACTTTTCATTATTAAATAAATAAAAAAATGATTAATCCGCTTTGATTTTTTGTTTGATGTTCTAATTTACATTAATTAATTAACAAACTAAGTAAACATATTTTAACTTCTCTTGAAGTTTTTAATCACTGATCAGCATTCATATTAATTTCTTTGATCACTAATTATGTGTTTTGAATTGCTGCATGGCTGATTGTTACAAATCTAAAAATAGACACCAGGGCTTTTACCTGTAAGGTCACACACTTAATTATTGAATCAAAATGGCGGACGATCAACACTGATTGTGGTTACTGATAACACAAAACGTTCTTTATTAGAGCTTTATTGAAGTTCAGGAAAAGGATTAAACACAAATAAACATGTAAATGGATTTTTATTAAAATATTCAATAGTTCAAAGCGTCTCCAAATGTCTGATCAGGTTATCACCACACGCCGTTTCAACATCGATCTGCATGAACAAAATCAATCAATTAGTTCAAAGGTGTATTGGATTTTTTTTCTCCTTCTTTTTTTATCAGTTCTAGAGTAGTTTTGCAAATAACCGACACTTTTATACATTTTTGGCCAAAATTGTCTTTGCAATAAAGTGAATTTTGCCATTAACCGCTTTGCAATTAACCGCATGTTTTAACGTTAAATGAATGGTAAATGGATCGGTGTTTAAGCTTTTTTTGCAATAATACGAATTTTGCAATTAACCGGTTTGCAATTAAGTGGAGTCTACTGTAGTATGGATGGGTAATTTTAAATACTCGTTAATAACAAAATTTGTAAAAACTGGTACGCTCGATCATAAATTTTACTAAGTACAGCTGTTGTGAAATTTCTGAAGTCTTTTAAGTATTTTAAAAAGACCAATATTATTATTTGTGAACAAACATACAAAAGATAATGACTCGAAACTAGATCAATCGTAAAAAAAAATTAAAATACAATTGCAGCAAAATGTAAATATCTATTTATTGATGAAATAATCAATAGTGTTCTCATCAAATGTGATAACCAAGTTATAGTGTGGGAAACCATTTTTTAAAGTTACTTGCCAATCTGGCTAGTAACTATTGAAATGTACTTGCCAAAATTAAATTTCACCAGCCATTTATGGGGAGAGTTCCCTCATTTGAACACGTCATATTTTCCATGACACTTAAGTGTCCAATTTTCCTCATATATTCAGCACATAGGGAACACCACATTCCATTGTTCTCATCATGCATCAACTACTTTCTCCTATTACCATTTAGAGATAAATTTTCTCACTGTCTTTGGGTTAACATCTTTTTCAGGTGAAGTTTTTCCTTTTGGCTTAAAATTACTTTAAAAAATATTTTATGTTGGATTTAGTTTCATTCCTAATTCAAATTTGCTGCCAAAGTCTTTTAGGATACAAAAATATATTAACAAAATAAGCATACCATTTCCAATCAAAGATGTACGATTATTTCAGTAAATAATTACCAACTTCAGCTAAATTTTGGCTACGACATGGTAACATGTTTAAAATAACAAAGCACCTGTTTTTAATGGTATTTCATAGGTATCTCATTCTTAAAATAACAAAGCACCTGTTTTTAATGGTATTTTATAGGTATCTCATTCTTAAAATAACAAAGCACCTGTTTTTAATGGTATTTTATAGGTATCTCATTCTTAAAATAACAAAGCACCTGTTTTTAATGGTATTTTATAGGTATCTCATTCTTAAAATAACAAAGCATCTGTTTTTAATGGTATTTTATAGGTATCTCATTCTTAAAATAACAAAGCACCTGTTTTTAATGGTATTTTATAGGTATCTCATTCTTAAAATAACAAAGCACCTGTTTTTAATGGTATTTCATAGGTATCTCATTCTTAAAATAACAAAGCACCTGTTTTTAATGGTATTTCATAGGTATCTCATTCTTAAAATAACAAAGCACCTGTTTTTAATGGTATTTTATAGGTATCTCATTCTTAAAATAACAAAGCACCTGTTTTTAATGGTATTTCATAGGTATCTCATTCTTAAAATAACAAAGCACCTGTTTTTAATGGTATTTTATAGGTATCTCATTCTTAAAATAACAAAGCACCTGTTTTTAATGGTATTTCATAGGTATCTCATTCTTAAAATAACAAAGCACCTGTTTTTAATGGTATTTTATAGGTATCTCATTCTTAAAATAACAAAGCACCTGTTTTTAATGGTATTTTATAGGTATCTCATTCTTAAAATAACAAAGCACCTGTTTTTAATGGTATTTTATAGGTATCTCATTCTTAAAATAACAAAGCACCTGTTTTTAATGGTATTTTATAGGTATCTCATTCTTAAAATAACAAAGCACCTGTTTTTAATGGTATTTTATAGGTATCTCATTCATGATTTCTAATCAGAAACAATAAGAAAATAACAACCAAGATCGGGATAAGTGCACAAGTTTTTAGTGTTTCCATAAAAACAGTGATGACGACCGCAACAAAAAATGAGTGACAATTTGAATAAAAAACTTATGTTTCGGTACTATTTTATCAGAACACGTAAGTGAATCATGTTCAATCAATCCATTCAATCAATTTCGGCCTATTTATTTTGTTTCATCAACTGGCGAGCAGTAAATTATCGTATTTCACCCAGACATGCCAGAATGCCTAGTACTTGGACTGAAATACTCGCCAAGATCATTTTACACTCACATTGGCGAGTTGGCGAGCGGTAGTTTCCCACACTGAGTTATAAAACATTGATAACTTACTGGAAAGAATTATTACAAATTAAATAATCCTGAAAAATATAAATTGTTGTCTGAATGAGCTAACATTTGAAAAATCCAACTCGTCCTCCCATGAAAAAAATAGCTTGTTCTTGCCTTGATATAGCTGAATTTCATTTTGTGGTTAAACTTATCACTCACTCACTGAAAGTTGAGACATTGTTAAGCAGTTTGTTAGAGTGTAAATGAAATTGACATATGAAAAGAAAGTTTAAAAAGTGATGGACAACAATTCCAGCAATATCAACAATGCTTTAACAGTTAATATTGATGGCCAACCATAAGCACAGGGATATATTTTTGATATGTCCAGACTGCACCAACGACTTGGGATGATAAAAAATTATGAAAAGAAAATTTAGTCAGTGATGGTCAACAATTCCTCCAATAATAATGAGTTACATTTTATTTATTACAGATTGACTTCCTTGCCAGAGCAAAAAGGCTTGAAGAAATTCCTGTTCTAAAAGAACAATATGATGGAGATCGTCAGGAGTTGAAGTTGTTCTGGGAGCAGCAGGAAGAGGAAAGGGTGAGAATATGATCACATCTAAGATTCATTATGTAACAGTCCATAAAACTATCAAAAAACATTAAAATTTAATCCCAAGTTTAATTTAATGCTCTAGAAACAAAAAATTCTAGATTCTTCTATGTATTGGTAAATTTGCTTTGAACTTTGTCAGTTTTGTAGTTTATTTTGAAAAAAAATAGAGAGTTTATTTACTTAAGTGTTTAATGAAACAGTGGTTACAGAAATTTAATTTTGTATTTGTTTTTACAAAAGTTTGTAAAATAAATTCTACAACGACTAGTTTAAGATTTAGATCTATCATGAAAATGTTCAGATAATATGAAGAAGAAGAAGAAAAAAACAAATCTACCTCCTGCAATTCAAGTTGGAAAATTAATATACAGTTCAAGACTGTTTTGCTAAATGATGATTTTATTTCAACATATCAGTGTTTTTTGAGTTTGAGCTATGCCAGGAAACAACTAATCAGAGTTTGAGATAGCAAGATTTGACTGTTATAAACTAAACAATTGTTGTGTTATCTGTGTCAAGTATGGCATTTATCTTTCTTATATGATTTTTATTTGTTAGATTGAAAAATTAAAAAGAGAAAGGGAATTGGCTCTTGAACAAAGAGGTAGATTATGTAGAATGAAAAAAGATCGGGATGAATTCCAGAACATGTTGAGAGGAAAGAGAAAGGAACAGTTTAAGGTACATATATAACATATATAATGATGAAACTTAATCAGTTATGTGTATGATATTTTGTATTGTTTTTAGGTCAATACTATAAAAAAAATTAAAACGGCTCCATTACTAGTTGGCTTGGTTGGTTGGTTTATGGTGTTTAACGCCACTTTCAACAATATTTCAATTTTATTGATGGAGAAAACCACCGACCTGTCTCAAGTCACTGACCAACTTTTATCACATAATGTTGTATCGAGTAGACCTCGGCATGAAAGGGAGTCGAACTCACAACTTTAGTTGTGATAGGCACTGATTGCACAGGTAAGTCCAACTACCATACAATCACGACCACAATGGCCCCAAAATTTGGTATTTATGTTCTGGGGAAGACTTTTTTTTTTAATGGGGATTTTTGTATTACTTTTCCCTTAATCAATTTAATGAAATGATTTTTACTTGTAGCCTAATCTGAAGGTGTGTTAGTGTGTTTAATATACTTATATCTTGGTGTCTGTACATTGCATGTATGTATGATTGAATGATAAAGGTTCTTTTTATTGTCTAATCTATAGACACTGAAACCAGTTTGAAAATTTTGGGATTGTTTTGATAATATCTGTTGTTTAAAAGTATTCCTTGTTTGGTTTTTTAGCAAAAAGTCAAAGAGTTTGAACAGAAGATGGCAGAAGAAAGAAAGAAGAGATTGGCAGAGAGGAAAGAAAAACGAAAGGAAGATAGAAGGACGAAGTGGATCGAAGAAAAAAAAGAAGCTGAGCAAAGAGCTAAAGATGAAGAGCTTTTGAGAGGTATGATATGTTATGCAAGGTTTACTTCAACATTAAATACCCTCGGAAGGAACTTAGGGATACTGAAATAAGGTACAACCACTTCTACAGGGTCATCTATGGGATCTTTTGATAAGTAATTAAGACTGCATACTATTGAAATTTACATATAGAGCAGTATGTTTTTGTGTGAAAGAAGATATCGGAGGTAAATTTGTCTTTTTGCTATTTCATGAGGACTGTATTTCACTTGTCAGATTAAAAATTTTAAACAAGATTTGAATTAAGGATATTTCAAAAATTACGAGGGTGCTATAGAAACTAAAACATGATTACAAATATACAGTGTAATAAATGCAAAGATTTTAGACCCCCACACATAACACTTGATTCTCAGAATATTCAAAGAAGTTTATCAGGAACATCTTTGAAGCTAATGAGTTTGAAATTTGTATTTTAAGTATAATTATACCCCCGCTCCCCGAAGGGGGAGGGGGGTATACTGTTTTACCTCTGTCCGTCCAAGATATTTTTCGTCCCATTTTTCTCAGTAACTGTTGATGGCAGAATTCTGATATTTGGTCACAAGCATCATATGGGTATACCATATTGTGGGTAGCGTTTTTGGGCCCGTCAGATTCCTACTTCCTGTTTGCCGATTTTGTTGATTTTTATACACATTGAACATATATGCTCATTTTTCGTCGCATTTTTCTCAGCAACTATTGATGGCAGAAATATGATATTTGGTCACAAGCTTCATATAGGTACCCCATATCGTGGGAAGCGTTTTTGGACCCATCAGATTCCTACTTCCTGTTTGCCGATTTTGTTGATTTTTATACACATTTAACATATATGCACATTTTTCGTCACATTTTTCTCAGCAACTGTTGATGACAGGAATCTGATATTTGGTCACAAGCTTCATATAGGTATGCCATATTGTGGGAAGCGTTTTTGGACCCGTCAGATTCCTACTTACTGTTTGCCGACTTAGTTGGTTTCTATACACATTGAACATATATGCACATTTTTCGTCACATTTTTCTCAGCTGCTATTGATGGCAGAGATCTGATATTTGGTCACAAGCTTCATATAGGTACCCCATATTGTGGGAAGCGTTTTTGGACCCGTCAGATTCCTACTTCCTGTTTGCCGAAGAGCGGGGTATCATAGGTGAGCATTAGCTCACAGTTCATCTTGTTTATTTTTTATTAAAAAAAAATTACACTTTACAATGAAACTTGATGTTGTTAGAGGCACCAATGATTTTTCTTTGTAATATTCAGGACAAATCAAGTTGAAGTTTCTTCGTACAATGTTTGATAAGAGTTCTACAAGAAAATGACGAAGTCCAGGGTAACGAGATTCCACTGTTGATGCAATGTTGTTTAAAACTCACAAATATACATCAATGATTTTATCTTTGATAGAACGAGAAGAAAAAGAAAGAATGGAGAATGAAAGAATAGAAAATGAAGAAAGGGAATACAAAGAAAAGATCAAGAAGTTAGAGGAACAGGCAGCCAAACAGAAGGCTAGGGAGATTGAAATAGAAGAGAGAGAAAGAAGAAGGAGAGATGATATATCTAGTAGTGATGGAGGTGACAAATCTATGGGGTTAGTAGTTTATTTAGATCTATATACATGTACATTCAATGTGTTTCATTAAGTTGATGTAATGTAGTTGGATGATGGAGGTGACAAATCTATGGGGTTAGTAGTTTATTTAGATCTATATACATGTACATTCAATGTGTTTCATTAAGTTGATGTAATGTAGTTGGAAGATTATTTGGAATACTTCTACTTTAGCAGACCCTAACCCTTTTGTTGTCATATCTGCATGGTAACGAAATGAAAGGTTATGGGTCATGCCCCATTGATTATTACAATATCTGACTTGTGGGGTCCGCCAAAGTAGATTCTACCCGTTTATTTGTTTGATCTGGGAGTAAAAGTAAAGACTTTAAATGTGTTATTTGCTGCATCTACAAGAAGTATGTTGCTTGTAAGAGTAAGAACAAAGTCTAATTGACTCAAAAGTGCCTGAGAAGAGCAACATCTAAGATTTCATTATATCAGTGTACATAGTCAAAGTTGTAGAACATCTGTAAATTCAGATACTATTTACAGAATATTGGATTTTTTTTTCTAAAATGTAACAAGATCTAAAAAAAAAAAAAAAAAAAAAAGTTTAATTTGCCTTTTTAAGTTGCTAGACTGTAATTTACAGTTTGGTGTCAAATGGGGCAAAAATTAGAAATAATGACAAAACGACATGAAATATTCATTATGGATTTTCCATGAAAGAAGTCATTGAACACAGCTTATCATTTAAAAAAAAAAATCATATACTTTTTATTGATGTAATTAAGTTTATTCACAGTATTGAGTTTCTTTTGAACATAAATATTCACTTTGAGTGGTAATCATTATCCTATGTAAATGTTAATTGTATCTTAAACAGGGCTTTCAATATCTTTCAAGTTTACCAGTACTTCACTATTTACAGGTGGTACTTTTTATTAAATTTGAACAATTTTCATGAATATCTAAAACACCACTCTTTAAAATTAGGAGGTACCAAATACCATTTTAGGCAGGTAAAAGTACCTGGTACAGCCCCTTATTGAAAAGCCTGGCCAAGTAATAAGTCGGGGAAAATCTTAAAACAATTTACTTTCTAGTAGTATTCAGGTTAACCTAGATTAGTCTTGCATATAATTAGTCTCTTGGAGTTACATGTATTTATGCTAGGAATCACTTGATGTCAAGATTTCATTGTACAAGTCAAAATCCAAATTACAGAACATATATGTATTCAAATCCAGAAACAACATAGAAAAAACAATATGGGAATTATGTGTACTATGATGTAACAGAAATCTGAAAAGTGAGATTCTGCCTTTTAGTTGCTAGACTGTATTGTACAGTTTGGTGTCAAATGGGGCAAAAATTAGAAATAATGACAAAACGACATGAAATATTCATTATTGATTTTTCATGAAAGAAGTCATTTGACACACAAAAAACCCCTCCAAAAATCATACTTGTGCATGATATGTAGAAATGTATAAAATTTTCTTCCAAAAATGTAAACTTGATTGATTGAACACAAACTAAATATTAACCAATAGATGGTCATTTACAAGGTTAATGTTTTATAATGAACCATCGAGAAAATGGAACGTAAATTTTCAGATAAAACATGCTTGTGCTCAAATTAATTGAATTTAGATACTTTTCAGGATTTATTTTGGGTTTTTTTAGGGGGGAAGGGAGGGAGAGAGGAGGTAGTAATATAATACACTTACAGCTAACAATATTCTACATCCGGTCACATCAGTTCTCAGATTTTCAACAGAGATATTTCATAAGAGGTGTGCCTCCGAAACTTTTGAACACATGTTGAGAACATGTGATGGATGATTAATAACTTTAAATTTCTTTGAAACGTTTAAAGAGGAGTGAAATTTTACATGACATGCAGGATGTTGTTATATGTTATAGTGTATTTATAGCCAACATAAATCCAACAGACATCTAATTTTGATTCATTAATATACCTGAGCAGTGAAGATGACTAGAAACATGTGTTGAAAGAATGTACTCATGATTCTTTTTTAGAGAAGAAAATAGACCTTGGCGTCCTATACAAAAGGAAGGATTAGGATGGAGAGAAAGGGAAAAACAAAGATCAGATAGCTGGAAGAAAGAACCAGAGGAATCACTCGGGTATGGTTTTTTACATTGAAATAATCTCTATCAAAACAAACTTTTTACATTATTATGACATTTAACTATGTCTTGTTCATAAGGTTGGCTTGGTTTATGTTGTTAACATCAACAATATTTCAGTTTTATTGGTGGAGAAAACCCCCAACCTGTTGCAAGTCACTGATAATCTTTATCACATAATGTTGTATCGAATACACCTCGCCATGAACGGGGTTCGAACTCACAACTTTAGTGGTGATATGCACTGATTCCACAGGTAGCTGTAAACCCAACTACCATACGATCACGACTATGACGGTCCCTTGTTCATAAGGTTCGGGTGTATTGTTTATAAAGACTTAATTCATACGGCCAGCCATGGAATAATGTAACGTGAAGTTTCATTGGGCAAAGATTGCCCTCACCTGTGATTACTAACAACCACATGTCAAATACTTCCGGATTTAATTGACTATTCTTATTAATACATGTTACATGTATACAAGGATTTAATTGACTATTCTTATTAATACATGTTACATGTATACGAGTACATTTGACTTTCAATAATAATTAAATTGATGAAATGTTCACTTTTGTTGCAAAAAATCTCTTTTCTTAAAAACTGTTGAAAATCTTGTACATGACATCAGAAGAAATAATTCTTCAACTTTGTTGTGTTTTTATAAACTTTTAAACTTTTGAAGTGTTGGGAATCTTGTTTGATGGTATCTGTTTGCCTTTCAAGTTGCTTGACAGTTAATATTTACTGTGAAGTGTCAAAGGGGGCATATATAAATATGTTGACATAACGACATGAAATTTTACTCTTGATTTTTCATGAAAGTAGTCAACACACAGTTATTGTCTTCATTTATTAATAATTTGAAGTAATGTGTATTGAAAACTAATGGAGGAATTGATTAAATACTGGACACGTGTTGGTTATGTTCAGTTGATTTGATTGGTAAGATCCGTGTCATTCCGATTTTTAAATGTATAAACATATACATCTACATGTATATAGATATATCACAGATTTTATTGTCAGTTATCTATGACAAAAAAAATTGTAAGAATATCCTTGAAAACTAGTGGCAAAAATTTAAACAAACATAACTGGGATTGCCCTCATACATAAAGCTTACATACTGCTCATTTGATACCAAACAATCTATTAATAAATGTTATTGTAACATTGTAGGAGTACTGATTCTCCAAAAGATGAAAGAGATGGGTGGCGTGGAAGAGGTACTCCATCAAGGGATGAAATGCCTCCCCCAGTCAGAGAGGACAGATTCCGTGATGAAAGAGGTCCACCTACCGAGTCTGCTTGGGGTAGGGACAGGGGAGGAACTGGAAGAGATGAAAGAGGTCCTCCAGGAGGTGATGCTTGGAGTAGAGACAGAGGGCGAGATGACAGGGGTCCACCTGGTGATTCATGGGGTCGACGAGATGAAAGAGGTGGTCCACCTGGAGACTCCTGGAGGGACAGAGGAGGAAGAGATGATAAGGGTCCACCTGCAAGCAGTTGGAGAGACAGAGCAGCGGCAAGGGATGAAAGAGCTCCTCCAAGAGATTTCGACAGAGGTCCATCAAGAGACTATAGGGATGACAGGGGTCCATCAAGAGACTTCCGAGATGATAGAGGCCCATCAAGGGACTTCAGAGATGACAGAGGCCCATCAAGAGATTTCAGAGATGATCGTGGTCCATCAAGGGATGACAGAGAAGAGAGGGGTCCATGGAGAAGGGGAGGTGATTCAGATAGATGGGGTTCATCAAGAGATAGTCCTAGAGAGGATAGATGGGGTAGTAGGGACAGACCATCAGGTGATAGAGATTTTAGGTCCAGAGATGATAGAGTACCCCCACCAAGGGATGATAGAGGTCCCCCTCCACGTGAAAGAGAAGATAACTGGCGAAGAGGTTTGTTATAAACTTAATATCCTATGACAAACATGAGGTACCACAAGACATGTATGACAACTCCCCTCGGTAGTATTTAGCCTTAATTACAGATCACATTTATGCACAAGCAATTCTGTTCATTAATTCAGTTAAAGATTTACATTCTGCCACTTAGGAGTCAAAGTTCAAAGTCAAATTGTTGTTCTATTTCAATTTTAATTTTATCCCTATTGGGTTAATAATTTAATTTGCAAAATGAGTATAGCAAAAATATGTTAAATGTTTGCAACAAATTTCATCTGACAACAGGCAATGATAATCAAAAAGATACTGTTATATACAAAGTTCATAGGTCAAAATTTGGTGACTATGTTGATTGCATCCATACCCATTGAACTTGAAATAATGGATACCACAGATGCAGCTAGTTCTGCTCCAAACCATGACATTGACAGTGAGGACTGGTTAAGCAAGGAAACTTTAATACAAAAAAGATGGTTTCAATTTTCCCATTTGTGAACTTTCCGTTTATGTGCCAATTATAACCTTTTTATGACATCATTATGAAAGCACCATGTCCAAAAACAAGGTGCTAAAAATGGTGAAATCATTTTTTTATATTGTATGTTTATTGTAGGAGGAGGAGGTGGAGGAGGTGGAGCAGATGATAGACCAAAACCTAGCTGGAGAGATAAACAACCAGATAATAAAGGTCAGTATTGAGGCATCACATTTATAGAGAAACAAATATATAACCCTGAAGTTTACTTCAACTTAATGTTTCTGTTCAATAACAAGTTCTCCTTAAAGAGGAAAGAAACTTAATGTAGGATGTATCTTTATTTCAAACAATAGATGTAACAAAATAGATTAAGCTTTTCTATCTTATTAAATAAGCAATAGTATTGTTGCACAAGCTTTTGATTTTAATGGGTGCCACCATTTGTGGAACTATTTTGTATTGGAAGAGCACAAAAATTGTATTATTCAACACCTTGCTACAGACACAGATTCTAAAATAGCTGAAGATAAGCAAAATTCTCGAACCACAAAATTTTCCAACTCATAAATTTTGGAAGAACACCAATACAATATTCTAGATGGATTTTTAATGCTTTGAAAAATTATTTGAGTCCTACAGAAAAGGGGTGATGGTAGTTGTGTAGTTGTTTCGGTGATTAACTGTTAATTTCCTCTACCAAATATTCTTAATCGAAATTATAAGGTACTAAACTTGGTAAATGACAGTGTCAGATTTTCATAGACCTGATGTCAGTGCCAGTGGAAAATTTCTCACAATGCTTAAGTAGTAAATCATACACTTACTTCCAAGACTACCTCTTTTGTCAGCAAAATAGGGTCTTATAAAAGAGAGAGGTCTCTAAAAATGAATAATGTCAGAATTGTTTTCTTCTTCTAATTTTAGAAAAGAAAAGTGAAGGTGGCGATGAAGGATGGACAACTGTACACTACTAGACATTTAAACAGGAAAATGACATTGTTAAATGTACACATTATCGAGATGACAATGTTAATCATGAGAATCTTATAAAATAAAATGGACTATTTGGTGTAGAATAAGTGTCATATTAATATTTGTATTGCATGTTGATTGGATCACTATTTAAATTTTGTTTAAAAATTGTAAATGTGTAAACCTACTGTATTTATCAAACATTGAAAATTTTACATAAGTTTATTAATATTTAAAAGTCGTCCCCCTTGATCCGTTTATTGATACCTTTCAATATTTTAAGAGGTGGACAGTGGGTTTGGGGGCAAACAGGAATTGGACTTTACCACACTAGTTATGTTGATCAATGAAGGTATACGACAATTATTTTATGGTTTAACAAGATGAAGATGTATCATGTTTTAGTGCTATGTTTTTGTTATATTTAAATTGTCAAATGAAAAAAACAATTATGATAAATTATAACTTGCTATTAAATGTTTTGGTTGATAATATGTGTCATATCTTCTTTGCCAATGTTACCAAATAGTAGAACCGCATCGGTGGTTAGTGTGCTTGCCTCGAGTGCAGTAGATCGTGGGTTCGAGCCCTGGTCGTGTCGAACCAAAGACGATAAAATTGGTATTTGTTGCTTCTCCGCTAAGCACGCAGCATTAAGGAGTAAGAGCAAAGACTGGTTGGTTCGGAATCGGAATAATGTGTCCAAGTGGAGCGACATGTCTATCCACGGACTGTTGTTTCAGTGAGCTAGCACTATACAAATCCAACTCAGCGTGTTGGTCTAGAACAAAGCGGACCTCATCATCATCTCGTTGAAAATTAACTTGTTCTCTCCATGATATAGCTGAAAAATTGCAGAGTTGGCATTAAACAACTGAAATACTTTTCTGGATCAAGAAGAGTTTGAAGATAGCAATGGGCGAGTTGGAATCCGTAAATCGAAGAACAGACAACACAATGGCTAAAAGAATAAGGACAAAAAGACAAACAATGATCTCAGGCTTTCAAACGGGCATAATATTCCTTAAAGCTTCAAAATCCTTTAAAAAAAAAAAAAAGCCCTAATTTTTTGGTGAAATGCAACATAAAATAAGTGTTGGAATTAATGAAATCTAGCCTTAGTATACTTTCAGATAATGAATATGTTGAATTAATGTATTTCTCAGAAGACATCTTGGTGGTTATCAGCATCATATTCAGCATGGATTTGCACTATATCAGATTACTTTAATCTGGTTGTATTGATATGATGAATATCGCTGTTGATGACCATTGGCATGATCTTCTGAGTTGGTAATTAGCTTTTTAGTTCCAAGGTCCATGGGAACTATTGCCATCACTTGGCGTTCGTCGTCGGTAAACTTTTCACATTTCAAGCTTCTTCTCCGAAACCACTGGGCCAATTGGAACCAAACTTGGCAGGAATGTTCCTTGGATGGTCCTCTACAAAGTTTCTGTTTTTCGTTCCAGTCGGATAATCAACATGGCTGCAAGGGCCAATATTATGCTCCGATTGGCTGAAATTTCAAAGATCTTCTCTGAAACTAATGAACTGACTGAACCCAAACTGTAAATGAATGATCATTGGAATGTCCTTTACCAAGTTTCTGTTTTTTATGCCCATCAAAAATCTAGGATGGCCGCCACCGCAGGATCATAGATTAACATTGGACCCTATTGGAAAATTTTCAAATGTCTTCTTCTCAGAAACTACAAATATGATTAAAGCCAAACTGTACATGAATGTTCATTGGATGGTCCTCTACACACTTCAAGTTTTTTGTTTGATGATCTGAAATCCAAGATGACCACCACCACAGGTCATAGTATTAGCACAGGACCATATGGGAAAATACAGAAATATTTTCTTCTCTGAAGCTATTGCACTGATTGAACCTAAACTGTGCATCAATCATTGGAAGGTCCTTTACAAACTGTGTTTTTTATGTTGATCGGAATTCCAAGATGACTACCACTGCAGGACATAGTTTTTACATAGGACCAATTGGTTCTTTTTATTACCAGGTGAACGATACTGCCTCAGGTGTATTTATGATCTCCCTGGAGGTGAGTACAGAATGTTTTTCTTTAATATTGATTATTGAATTTCAGCCCTTATTTTTGTCAAAAAAGTCCTAATAATTCCTAAAAATAGCCCTTATTTTTTTAAGAATTTTGCCCTAAAAAAAAAGCCCTTATTTTTCACAAAATCTTGCTTGAAAGCCTGGGATCTAGTAACCATAACCAAAGTCAATTGTGCATACTTAGTCTCAGTTTTTATCATAGGCATGGGCATCATTAAACTGGCAGATTATTGAATGCAAAACATTTATTCACACAACAGCATCAGTGTTGTAATGGTTAGTGTCGGTATATATGGCAGGTTGATTCAAAATTGCTTTACCACTTCTCACTGGTGTTAAACAACATTCACTCACAAACTATGGAAAAATGTTCAGATTGACACGGGGAAAAAAATAGATAAAATGGATAGGGTCAGATAATTTTACCCTTCCACTGTCCACTCCTTACAAATTTGTTTATTATGACTGCTGGAAGTTGTCCTATCGTGTTACACGAAGCACTCATTTATGTCCCAAAGGAACACAAACCAGTACTATGATGGTCCAGGATTTTCTCTCGTAAGTGTCGTTGGGGTATAGGTAGGATTGCCAGTGAATTGTCAATACTTATTTCATTTACCAAACAGTCTGTAATGTGATTTGCATAAAAAGACAATATTGTTAGGAGCCTTGTCTACAAGGACAACAACATAGTTGTCCTCGAGGCAAGACATGATTTAGCAACATTTGTGTCTGATGAACCATGTTCAACTTGTGCGACCTCATTGATGGCTGTCGTGATCGTATGGTAGTTGGATTTATAACTACTTTATGCAATCAGTGCCTATTACCACAAAAGTTGCGAGTTCGAATCCCGCACAGGCAAGGTGTACTCGATACAGCATTATGTGATAAAGACTGGCGGCAGGTCATTGGTTTTTTCTGTGTACTCCTATTTTCCTCCACCAATAAAACTGACCGCCACGATATAACTGAAATATTGTTGACAGTGGCGCTAAACACCATGACCCTATTGTAACTGATTTCCATATGCATTTTCAGTATATAAAGTTCTTAAGTGTCAAAGTATATAGTATCATCAAAATGAACATTTCCATTTGGATATAAATGTCGACTGCATTAATTAATAATGTTTTCATTATCTCGTGGAGTCCAATAAGGAAATGTACAAAACGAACTGTGGATAAAATTTTATTCTAAAACGTTTATAACAACCTAACAAGAAGATAAGAACACAGGAAAGGGTGTACATAAAATGTATACAGTATATGTATGTTTTTGATACAATATAACTCTACATGTATAGTAAATACATACAACATTTTATAACCATGTACATTTACCCTTTTATACATAATTATTTTGTCTATCGCCCCTTTCCAACTTGTAAACATTAAAATATTGAGAATTTTTTTTTTTTTTTTTCAAATGCAAATTAAAATATTAAGAATTATTTTTTTACCCAATTTGCAAATTTATACACCTATTGTAATCATTTTGTGTGTGTATTATTGAATACTAGAATGTGATATGACACATTGAGGTACTGTACATATCATGACAGTTATTCTACCAAGGTCAAACTACTACATCCTTCTGAACCATTGTTTGTTTTCAAGGTCTTGTTAAATGGAAATGTAAAATTAGACACCCTACACCAGAATAATGTTAGACTTGTCCATCTTTGACATAACTTACAAAATCTAATTCATATCAGGCTGTCATGGCCATGATCGTATGGTACATCACTACATGTAGTTGGAATTAGATCTAACAATACAACCAGTACCTATCACCACTGAAGCTGTGAGTTTGATTCCCACATGTGGGCGAGGTGTACCCAATACAACTTTATATGATAATGTTTGTCAGTGATGGTGGCAGTTTGGTGGTTTTTTTACTACGATATCCATCAATAAAACTGACCACCATGATATAACCGAAATATTGTTAAATTGTTGCTTAACACCAAATTCATGACAATTATAGGTTCTTTCATGATGCAAAACACCAGAGTAGACATCACCCTCCCCTTAAACACTGGAAGATATACCAAACTACCAAATTTGGTAGAATATGGTTTAGGTTTATGGTGTTTAATACCACTTTCAACAATATTTCAGAAATATCTTGGCAATCAGTTTTATTGGTGGAGGAAACTTGCAAACCTGGAAAATAAATGTATTACAATAACATCCAATATTTGTCCATCAAATTAAACTGTGAATTGAGACTTGTACGAACAATATGTTACTTATGAAAGTGTAATATAACCTGACTTATTTGAAAGGACATGGGGTCACTTCAGAAATAACTGAAGGAAGATATCATTATATTATGTTCTCTTCACACAGAGAACAGTTTGTGGAGATTGCACAAATCAGTAAAATAAAATAAAATTAATAAATATATCACAGATCAGTATGTAAAGAATCATCATTTAAATATGGTAAAAATATACATGATTATATTGGTCAGATAAAATATTCATAAAATAAATAATTTAAAATGGTTTGGGAGTTTTTTTTTCTCTTATGGAGGGATTTAATATTTTTAAACATAACACTAAGGATTAAGGCAATTTATATTCTGATTTATTTTTAAAAATACCCAAATTAGTTATTTTTCATCTAAAAAAGAGGATAAAAACTCAACAAAATTGTAAAACAATTTCAAATAACTTGGCACTTGACTAATAGTAATAGACTAGAGTCCATACAAATTTTGAAATCAGACCATTCATTTCTAGCTACATTATTTTTTTTACACAATCAATGAGGTTATAATATTTTCTGTGACCACTCCTGGTTTTGTAGGAAACTTGTTAAATATTTATGCTGATACCCATCAAATAAAAAGAACTAGGGGCACTCAAGAGCCTGTATTAGTTGATCTGATTTTTAAACTGACTTAAATCTCAGAGCATATACATATAAGTGGAAATTCAAATTTCAGCTGATAAACCAGCTTAAAACAAGATGAACTGTGAGCTAATGCTCACTTATGATACCCCCACTCTTCGGCAAATAGGAAGTAGGAATCTGACGGGTCCAAAAACGCTTCCCACGATATAAGGTACCTATATGAAGCTTGTGACCAAATATTAGATTTCTGCCATCAATAGTTGCTGAGAAAAATGCGACAAAAAATGAGCATATATGTTCAATGTGTATAAAAATTAACTAAGTCGGCAAACAGGAAGTAGGAATCTGACGGGTCCAAAAATGCTACCCACAATATGGTATACCTATATGACGCTTGTGACCAAATATCAGATTTCTGCCATCAAGTTACTGAGAAAAATGCGACGAAAAATATCTTGGACAGAGGTAAAACAGTATACCCCCCCCCCCCCCCCCCCCCCCCCGAGTTAAAAACTTAATAATGATATTTTCCTTCCTTTTTTTATTATAGCAGAAATGATATCTTGTACTGCCTGCACCTGAAATATTTAATTTTTCTAAACTTGTATCAATCAACATATTAATTAAAAAAGAAATTATAATTCTGTCTAAGCTTACTTAATTGGTGAACCACTTAATCATGAGTATGAATCTTCTTGGATCATTGATTTCACATATTAATAGGGTTATTTAAAAATGCCCTTGATCTATATAAACTTCTCAAAAGCCAGAATTAATTAAAAGATACAATAGACAACAAATAAAAACATTTTTTTTCATTAATATATTCATATAAACAATTATGGCATTAGAAACAACAATAAATAATTCTCTTCCGTTTTAAAAACAATAATTTAAAGCTAATGGGTTACCGGTATGACATTAGTAGGGTATTACTGCACCTTATTATAACTACTCTAGATCTTGATTACAATGTGTAGGTTTATCTTAACATACTGCCTAAAATCACCCTGTATCACCTTATTTTCATACTGCCTAAAATCACCATGTATCACCTTATTTCCATACTGCCTAAATTGACACTGAATGTACCAACAGTTTTTAATGACTAGAGCAAAAACCATGCAAAAGCAGTATCTAGATATGTTGTTTTTAAATATATTTCAATATAAATTGCTAAGAAAACTAACATGGTATTAGCTGTCCATTTTATTTCTGATAGGGTCATTTTGGTCAATATGTTAAGATGAACCTTAATTATTATATCTAGCACTATAATTTGTTTGGGTGTATATACATATTCTAGATTTAAATCTAATATAAAATAAATAAAGGGTTCATATCTATATATACTACACTGAAACAATTGTCACACAGTGGGCTTAGAGACTGTCATGGTAGATACTTGCTGTTGATTTACAACTTTAATTATAATAATAATCATTAAATTATTTAGCTTTATTTTAACAAAAAATATTCAAGTTTATTGGGCAATCGTGCCATTTCTGTGAAACAGTTGTTTCAGGATGTATAAATGAACCCTAAGAACAAAACAAAACATACTCTGACTTTGTAACATTCTACTATTGATTTCTTCATACTGTACAATTCTTTTGTTGGAAAACAAATTTAACATTGCTTTTGGTAAATTGTTGTGATGTACTAAGAACCTTTATCATACTTCTAAACAACTGATCAACTCGACTGTATGCAAATCAAGTTCAATTAAATGACTACTGGTTGATTAATATTGTGACTACAGAATTAATACTGTCTAAATAGAAATTACTCAGTTGTTATAAAGTATGATACAGGTACATGACATCATAATAATTATAAAGCAAACCAAGATGGATCTTTCATTTTCTTTTCATGTCATCACATTTCTCTTTTTAAACTTTTTTAACAGAAATAAGACATTTCATGTTTAAGTAGAGCTTAACATCAATAAATCAATATTTCTAAACAGTACAGGGCCTTCAGTCAAAACTTTCGCAATTACTATATTGGCACATATTTAAACAACATTATTAAGAAAAAAACTGGTAGAACGTGCTAAAGTGGGTCACGGGTCACTGTAATCGGGTGGCTGTATCGAGAAACAGATACCGTGTTGAAAAAACTGTTGATGCTCATAAAATATTGATAAATGCAATAAAATTTTATGTTTGTCTTCAAGAAATATGAGACAAAACCATGTGTGAAGTTTTATGATGAAATATCTCCAATTTCTATGTAAATTTACGAATTGAAGTGAGGAAACACCCACAGGTAATTTTAGTGATGTATTTTTATCTTGAACAAGCATAATGAGCGTCCTGATTGGATGAACGATTTAAAACACACTGACTCCGCATGGTAAAAAGAAATCTATGTTATATTTATTCATTTTTTTGATTCTGGAATATTGTTGATCATAGATTTAAACAAGAAAAAAGGGGTGCATTTTACAGTTAACTAAATGTTATGTTTCGACAGTTTAAAGAGAAAAATAAAAATTTGTTGTGACTAAAGCTTAAATCAGTGTTAAAAATTGAACAAATATCAGTGGTTTTGTAAAGGATTCATTTTAAATAGAAAATCTGAATTTATTATTAATGATACAATTTTATATCCCTTGGGAGGGGGAGGGGGGGCTATGATGAAAATTTGAAATAAAAACACAGGACCAGACATTAAGCAAAAATAATAATCCAGGATTAGTTTTTTATTAAAAAAAAATCCAGTACCCCTGTGTCCATGAATTTTTCTTTTTTTTTAAGTTAATAATATGAAATATTGACATCCACACTTGCCTTTTGGACAGCACATTTCTGTGTCCACACTTGTGATATTTAAAATTAAAATATTAGTCAACTACAGAATTACATTTGCCCTTTTTTAAATGTGATGATACAGATTTGTTGTTATTTCTTTGTGATATACTTAATTTAAAAATCTAAATTTTATGAAAAGAATTTTTTGATGCATTTAATTTCTTAAAATATTGTGTAAAATGTAATTTTCTAAAATATTCTGTGTGATGTGCTAAATTTCATACATTTTCCATTTGCCACTACATACAGTATTGCTTTACATTTCATATTTTGAAATTCTACAATAACTAAATCTATATAATTATAAGTTCTAGTTCTAACAGTAATATATAAAATAATATAATGCATCTTGACTCTCCCGTAATATAAAAGTAAATTATCTGACATGTAGGGAGAGAAAATGATAATTGTCTATTCACAAAAAATGCAAGTGTATTGGAAGCCACTTCTGTATAACTCTGAGTTGAGCCTGTCAATTTAAATATTATTATTAAAATTCTAATAAAAATTGTATGGGTCGTAGGAGTGAAAGAGTTGTGAAGAAAGAGCTATAACTCACAAAATAAATACATCTCCTTATAGTATTTATCAAGTCATCTAATTTAAAAATTATGTTTACAAGATTACACTGTAAATCAATATGATGAAGTTGAAAAAGAGGCCATAACTCTGAACTGAGAGACGTTTTAACTCTGTGTTCACATATACTCCATATGGTATTGAAATAAACATCTTATAGTTCTATGTGATCACAAAAGTAATGGTTTTTTTATTACATAGTTTCACCTACTTGTCCTAAAGCCAAATTTAGAAGAAAGAAAAAAAATTTATTAAAACAAATTCTTTCATAATTTTCACTTGCCCCCGGCTTCGGGAAAGTGGGTTAGCATGAAGACTGAAACAGATACCATGGAGATACAGTATGTGTTTTATTATTAACATATATACAATATACGTACATTGTCGGTAAATATAAAATTTATTTGTACGAGCTTTAGAAACAGGCAGAATAGCGAGCCTTTGGCGAGCTTTTCAGGCCTGTTTCGCAGCGAGTACAAATGAATTTTATATTTAACGACAATGTACGTATATTGTGTTTATCCTGCAATGTCAAAAAAGTCGGAAAACTTGTCAGATTTAAACAAAAAGGACAGAAACAAGCGTCATTCCTCGCCTTTCATAAATGTTGTCAAGGGTGTCTTCTTCGTGGTCCGTGTTACATTAGTACCAGTTTCATACTTGTGTGCGCCCTCCACTGTACATAGCTACAGGGTACCAGGAAAGTTTATTCGCAGGCTGAAAAGTTTATTTGTAGGCTGAAAAGTTTATTCGTCTAGTACGAATAAAGCAAAAATTTATTCGTATAGCATATTTGTACAGCAAATGTACTGATTGCAGGATAAATAGAAATACATATCTAACATAACACTTTAATATCCAAAAATAACGTTGTTAGGGCTCAAGATACATAGTACATTATTTTAGGACCTAAAAATCATAATCAAATTGAATTAATCGTCAAGATAAATTATTTGGCAAATTTCTACCAGTATATCCTTGTTTACATAAATACATATAATATACAGAAACAAAAAATAAAAATATTTGATTTTATACAAACACGTCAGTAGATTATAAGAGGGTGTAGAAAAGTTTGGCTCACTTCTATCAACAAACACATCAGTAGATTAGATATAGTTGTTGATTTACCAGGTTGACAATAACAACAACGATCATTATATTGTGTCATCTCTACTACACAGGTGACACAAAGAAAAGAACAAAATTTCTTCAATATTCTTCCTTAAAGTATCAACATGATCAATAATGTATTAAAACGGAGACATATGTTGATAGTCTTGAAATAAAACTATGAGGTAGTTGGTTTCTTTGAGTATATATTTTACTTTCTATAATGACAATATAAAATACTAGAGGCTCAGCCCACTGAGCCTTTATCGCTCACCTGACAATAGAATGATACTGAAGCAAATTTCAAAGGGAGATAATCATTACCTTAAAAAACAGCAGCCATCTTGAATGGAGGGTGGGGCTGTCGGACACAATTTTGAAAGGGACACACCCAGGGACCATCTATGCCAATGTTGGCTCCATTTGGCCAAGCTGTTTCAGAGGAGAAGATTTTTTTAACATTAGCCAATCAGAAAAAAGAATTAATCTTGGCGGCCATGTTTGTAGGCCGAATGGAACCAAATGAAGAAGCTTTATAGAGGATCTTACATAGATGCTTCCTGCCAAGTTTGGCTCCATTTTGCCAAGCAGTTTCAGAGAAGATTTTCTTAAACAGTAGCCAATCAGAAACAAGAATTGCCCTTGGCGGCCATATTTGTTGGTGGAACGGAACGAAATGGAGAAACTTTATAGAGGACCTTACATAGATGCTTACTGCCAAGTTTGGTTTCATTTGGCCACGTTGTTTCAGAGGAGAAGATTAAAATATGAAAAAGTTAACGGACGGACGACGGACGCCAAGTGATGGCAATACTTCACATGGCCCTTTGGGTCAGGTGAGCTAAAAAATGACGAAAAAAGTGCAATAACTCCTAGACGGGTAATCAAAATTGCAGGGCATGTAGATCTTGACAAGCTGAACATGTTTTCAGTTTACACTCAACATCTATCTCTTATAGTTTTTGAAATAAAGGATGAAAAGTATTAACATTTTTAAAATTTGATGAAAAAAGGCCAATAACTTCAAGATGGGTAATCAGGTTTACTTTATAATTGCAGGCTAGGTAGATCTTGACATGCTGAACATGTTTGCTGTTTAAACTTAACATCTATCTCTTATAATTTTTGAAATAAAGGACAAAAGGTATTAACATTTTGAAAATTTGACCAAAAAAAAAGGGGCAATAACTCCAAATTGGGTACTCAGATTTACTTCAAAATTGCAGGGCATGTAGATCTTGACATGCTGCACATGTTTGCTGTTTAAACTTAACGTCTATCTCTTATAGTTTTTTAAATAAAAAACGAAAAGTATTAAAATTTTGAAAATTTGATGAAAAAAAGGGCAATAACTCCAAGATAGGTAATCAGATTTTCTTCAAAATTTCAGGGTAGTTAGATCTTGCTGTGCTGATCATTTTTACCACTGTCAGATTTCTGATATTATTAACGGTTTTTGAGTTATTACCAAAAACGTGTAATTTTACCATATGTTCTATTTTTAGTAACAGTGGCCATGTTTGTTGGCCGAATGGAACTAAATGAAGAAATTTTATAGAGGATCTTACATAGATGCTTCCTGCCAAGTTTGGCTCCATTTGGCCAAACAGTTTCAGAGGAGAAGATTTTTTTAACATTAGCCAATCAGAAACAAGAATTGCCCTTGGTGGCCATATTTGTTGGCGGAATGGGACGAAATGAAGAAACTTTATAGAGGACCTTATATAGATGCTTTCTGCCAAGTTTGGTTCCATTTGGTCCAGTTGTTTCAGAGGAGTAGATTAAAATATGAAAAGTTAACGGACGGACGACGGACGCCAAGTGATGGCAATACCCTTTGGGTCAGGTGAGCTAATAAGATACACCCTTTGTCTTATGATGCTAAACTAGTATTGATATACTCTGATATTGATGATTTTTTTTTACAACTATTACTGGACTGAGTTTGAAAAAAATAACTAGCAGTTTGATTACCAAAGGAATATACATTCTTTGTAAAAAAAAAAGGTTATATTCAATTTCAGAAAATTTAAATACATGTTCATGTAAATAAAACAAGATAACTTAAGTTACAGCTTCAATAAACTTGATGTAATCATGTTAATATATTTAACCATATACAATGTATACTCTAATAGAAAATATTACTAGTATTATAGATTCTATAATTCTACACATTATATACCAAATCTCGATCAAAGCTAGATTTTGAGATATTTTTTTCCTGAACATAATATTTAAAAAAAAGAATGTGAACCACAAGTTTTCCTATACATTCATGGTCTCCAGTAAAATTGTTATTGCAGAAATTAAGTTCAAATTTTGGTCACCAACAAGACCATGCACTCCTGATTTTAAAAATGATAAATTTAAAATCAACATTCAAAGATCAGCCTGGATCCATTGTTTGCCAATATATCTTCTCTGTGCATACACAAATTGTCCATTTGACAGATGAGAAGTTTACTAAAAGGTCAATTTATACAATAACAAACAAGTATAACAGGATACAATAAATTTACATTTAGAGACCACACTAAATCAATATTTACATTCATATCACACTAAATTTACATTTAGACCACATTTAATCAATATTTAGTTATATCACATTAAATTTACATTTAGAGACCACACTTAATCAATATTTACAGTTATATCACATTAAATTTACATCTACATTTAGACCACACTTAATCAATATTTACAGTTATATCACATTAAATTTACATCTATCTACATTTTAGGATTATTTTAGCACCAGAAAATGGGAAAGTAGCACTACAGTGAATAAACTTAATTTAGGAAACCGTATTAAATGTACAAAATACAATAAAAACATTCTTTTTGATTATACATGAATTCCTGAAATGTGGGCTTTATCAAGTGAACTGAGGTGCCCATAGCTTTAATACCAATCTATATAGACTATAATACACATTAAACAGCTCATGCCAGTGCAATGCATGCATTTAGTGCTTCGTAGCTTATGCTTTTTCTTCTTTTTTTTTCTTGCCATTTTTATTGAAATATGGTTCAGTGCTAAACATTTTGCTGTTTCTATTGCTATGCTTATAGACTTTTTATTATTATTTTGCATGTATTAGCATTGCTACTTTTAGTGTATGCTTGTTCATAACTCTGATGCATTATTTTTATTAAATTGGTGTGTTTGGCATGATTGTGGGATGAAATGTAGTCGATTTGAAAAGTTCATTAGAGCTTGTGTTGTAATATGTTTAATTGATATCGACTTTAAATAAAACTTTGAATTGAAAAAAAAAAATACACATACCCCACCTATGTAATTTTGACACTAGATTTGATTGGTACCATTAAGAAAGTCTACCTTTCTGTAGTTTTTTTTATACAAATAAATAAAATAAAATAAAATTCTTCTTGAAAATTACAATACAAATTTATATTTAATCCAAAATTCATTTAACACTGAGCACAGTTATATTCAATCTAAAATTCATTTAACACTGAGCACAGTTATATTCAATCTAAAATTCATTTAACATTGAGCACAGTAACTAAATGTAAGATTTATATAAAAATGTTGTAGCTTCATGTCTAATTTTTTCATTTTTCATAACACTATGTACAGGATTTTTTTTTAGATAAATACAACATTTTCTAATACAGAAAATAAAATAAATTTGCTTTTAAATGATTCAGTGGTTTCAGATAAGAATTATTTTTTTAAAATATTTTCCCATTAAGGTCCTATGTTAAAATTGTCCTGCTGTGATGGCCAATCTGGGATTTCTAATCCATACAACAATGTATAACATTTGGCAAGGGACGACCACATGACTATTCATGAACAGTTAGGATTCCATCAATTTTCTAGTTGTTTTGATTAAAAAAAAATCCATTTTCCATTTAATATGGTCCTATGTTAAAACTATGTCCTGGAATGGTGGCCATCTTGGATTCTGATTGACACAAAAAAAAACATTTTGTGAAGTGTCATCTAAGGAACATTCCAGTAAAGTCTGTTTTCAATAGTTCATTGACTTTAGAGAAGATATACTATGTGTGGTTGTTCATAAAACACAAACAATTGTTGATATACCTATATGTATGTTACAGAGAAAACAAAGACCAATATTTTTGACAAAACTCCCTCTAGACTTCTTAGTGGAACAACCCTTACACAAATCACTACTCTGTTGGCACATACATTAAATTCTCATTTGTACATAATTTATTATTTATTATTCTACTTTATATCAAATGTATTAGGTACTTGAAACATTGCTATTTTTTGAGTCACAAAATTGATAATAAATGCCCTTTAATTATGACTACTTGTCTACAATATAAATATCAAATAGGTATCTAAAATTAATCTTAAACATGTCAGGTGATTATTCTAAGTGATCACCATATATAGCTATATACAAAAAAAAACAATAACAAATAAATAGGATGAATTCAGTAACAAAACCAAAACTGGTGACATTCCTAACAAAATAATTAAATGATGGATGGAAAGACACATATGGCAGATATATTGTTTTCTTTTAACAAGATTACACAAATCTTTATCTAACAGAATCAACAGTTCATCAAACTTCAATTAAAGCTAATTTTTGTTCATCAAACTTTAATTAAAGTGATTTTTTGTTCATCAAATATCAATTAAAGTGATTTTTTGTTTATCAAACTTCAATTAAAGTGATTTTTTTGTTCATCAAACTTCAATTAAAGTGATTTTTTTGTTCATCAAACTTCAATTAAAGTGATTTTTTGTTCATCAAACTTCAATTAAAGTGATTTTTTTGTTCATCAAACTAAAGTGATTATTTCTACATGAACATCATTTTAATTCAGTTTTAAATTCATTTCAAAGCTGCTTCTTTAAAAATATTTTTAATTCTGTCATCTTGTAGAACTAGTAAACTCCTGCACTTCAATGAAGTATTTCTTCCATATTCTACTCATTCAGGATTTAGAAAGAGTTGAACTTTCAAATTCTGGGATCTTTCACTCAGCCGGAGGTGGATTAAGACAAAATGGCAGTTTCCATGTTTTAGATCCTCCCTGTACTCTCAATGCCAACCATTCTTCTATATTATTTACATACTGTATGTCAGACTCATCCTGGTTAGTCTCGTACTCAACAGACGAGGCATTACGTTCTAATGGTCCACTACTGTTACTACCAGGACAACCTACGATAAAAAAAATGAGATTTAATACAAATATAATAAGATCACAGAATAAATATATCTCACAATAAATCTACTTTCCTGATTGGTTTGGTTCACAATCTATCACAGGCCTATAGGGGAAGAACTTGCTCCCCTGATTGGTTTGGTTCACAATCTATCACAGGCCTATAGGGGAAGAACTTGCTCCCCTGATTGGTTTGGTTCACAATCTATCACAGGCCTATAGGGGAAGAACTTGCTCCCCCGATTGGTTTGGTTCACAATCTATCACAGGCCTATAGGGAAAGAACTTGCTCCCCTGATTGGTTTGGTTCACAATCTATCACAGGCCTATAGGGGAAGAATTTGCCCACCTAATTTCATCATGTTTTCATTCTTTAAAAATTATATAGAGGTTATAGTATTAGAAAATATACACAGATGAATATTAATATCATCATACAAAATAAGCCTACATATTTCACAAATGTGTGAAATCCAACAAAACATTAGAATTATTGATTAAATTAGCATAGGATAAGTAATGTCACACACAAGAGCAACATATGTTAGTAATACATGTGTGAGAAACACAACACAAATATGTTAGTATTACATGTGTGAGAAACACAAGAGCAACATATGTTAGTAGCAGGGCGGTCGTGATCATATGGTAGTTGGATTTATAACTAGCTATGCAATCAGTGCTTATCACCACTAACGATGCGAGTTCGAATCCTGCTCTGGCGAGGTCTACTTGATACAACATTATGTGATAAAGTTTGTCTGACAGTGACTTGCGACAGGTCTGTGGTTTTCTCCTGGTATTCCGGTTTCCTCGACCAATAAAACTGACCGCCATGATATAACTGATATATTGTTGGAAGTGGTGTTAAATACCATAACCCTAACCTCATGTTAGTATTACATGTGTGAGAAAATTTTAAAAAAATAAAAGCATTGTAGATGCATAAGATTGTATTTTGAAGAGAAAAAAATTATGATTTTGAAAATTACTGTGTGTTGAGATTATATTTGACATATCTCCAATCCAATTAACATTAAACAAAATTTTTTTTTAATAATTTTCTAAATTGACAAAAATCACTCATTTTGAAACCTAATGCGATAATCTTGAAAAAAAATATTCTGTGTAATTTGGTGAGAATATATATGTGAAAAAGTGAATTTGCTAGAGACACACAAAAAAAACAATTCTAAAATTCAAAGTTTTTCATTATAAACAAAGATTTTACCCCAAAAAAGTATTCAGATAACACTCATTTTCAAACTGAACTGAGATATTCTGGAAATAAAGATTTCATATAAATTTGGTCAGATTCTTTATCAGCACACACAAGCAAAGCATAAGCCAAGTGTAACTTGGTTAAAACTATCCATTTGACTGCTGTTTAAAAGTGACATAAAACTAGAGAAAGTTGATCTGGTGATCACAGATACCCCCGCATTCCAAATTTTGAATGAGGCAATGAAAGGAATGAGTCGTACCTTAAATATCATCCGGAAACCTAGAAAATCCCTATTTTCTAAGAGAAAAAGGGCCATAACTTATGAATGGTAAACGTGAAATACACCATAATCAAACTTAACCTGTATTTTATGGTATACAGCATTGTGTTAAAGTTTGAAAAGATTTGGTTGAGCGGTACTTTAAATATCATTAGGAAACCTAAAAAGGCCCTATTTTCTAAGAGAAAAAGGGCGGTAAATGTGAAATACACCGTAATCGAATTTATCCTGTATTTAATGGTCCACAGCATTGTGTTAAAGTTTGAAAAGATTTGGTTGAGCCATACTTTAAATATCATCCGGAAACCTAAAAAGTCCCTATTTTCTAAGAGAAAAAGGGCCATAACTCATGAACGGTAAATGTGAAATACACTGTAATCAAATTTAACCTGTATTTTATGGTACACAGCAATGTGTGAAATTTTGAAAAGATTTGGTTGAGCGGTACTTTAATTATTATCCGGAAACCAAAAGTGTGACGGACGGACGAATAGACGGACATGAGGATCCCTATATACCCCCGACTCTTGTCGTGCGGGGGTATAAAAATCTATGAAAGTAAAATATAAATGAAATTTTGTCTTGTAATGTGAATATCTTTGTTTTTATTTACTTGTGTGTATTTTTATACCAATAAACTATTTTAGTTGCAGGGAAGCATTTTGAAATTGTTATTGTAAGTGTACTTTCTTGTACTGAGAAATTTATACACTGATTTCCAAAATTCGTTGACATGAAAACAGTGTCAGTGATATCTGACATTTAGTGTAATGTTGCTTCATTGACTTCAGTATCAAAGGTTTAAGATACATAATGAATATAGACATAATCCTTGATTTCTAGAGTTTTCAAATCATTAATAGTTCAGATATATGAACAAATCATTTTAATTTCTGAAATTAGTATTGTAATTTTTGTGTTTGGAATGATTTCAATTCATTAATATTGTCAACACTTTCAAACAAGCTAAGAACTATATCAAAGAAGAAGATGACAATGTGTAATACTGATGACGCACAACAAGCTCTTTCTATTATTTGAAGTAAGTGAAAACCAGATTTTAATAAAATTGATATATTAATGTAAAGTTGCCATTATTTGTTTAGTATACTTACTAAGATCTTCCATAGAACATGGCTCCCTAAATCTACCTCCACTCTTTCTGATTGGTTGTTTTTTCAATAATAGTATACCACCATGCAAACATTTGAATACATTCAGATCCAACACTGTTTGTCTGACATCTTCATTCCCAATGTTGTCACTTAACCATGATCTGGTGAAAAAGTAGTCTTGTTCCAACTGACAGGCACCAAGATAGCTAAAAATGATAGCAAAATTTGATATTATCACTTAACTTAGTTACTGAAATCTATATTTTTCTTAAATCTGTAAATCCACAGAAACAATTAACTATATTCTAAAAAAAACTTCATGTTTACAAATAAAAAATATGAAATCCTATAATATTTATAATTTTATAACATGTTGTAGTTTCCTTCATGTTTTTGACATTTAGATGTTATATGTTGGCTTACTGAACTGAATTATATTTGATTTAATCTGATAATCCACAGAAAACAACTAACTATATACTGAAAAGACCTCCATGTTTACAAGTAAAAACAAATGAACAAATGATGTAGATGACAACACAAGCGACACTGAACTCCTCTCCATAGACTCGTTACATGGACAGCCCTTAGAAAATGATTGAAATTACCTGAATTTTATTTTTTCCTTCAAAATGAAATTTTTCCAAGCTTCACATACTGCAGACACTGCCATGGACATAGCATTCAACTGTGACGATAGTTTTAATTTACTGACACCATCTACCACTGGTTCTAAAATTGTCTCTAAGGCAAGCTCTATATACACACTGTGTTCTGCTGGTAAATCTGCAATGATAATTATATAAAATTGTCTCTAAGGCAAGCTCTATATACACAGTGTTCTGTTGGTAAATCTGCAATACTAATTAAATAAAATTGTCTCTAAGACAAGCTCTATATACACAGTGTTCTGTTGGTAAATCTGCAATACTAATTAAATAAAATTGTCTCTAAGACAAGCTCTATATACACACTGTGTTCTGTTAGTAAATCTGGAATAATAATTATATAAAATTGTCTCTAAGGCAAGCTCTATATACACACTGTGTTCTGTTGGTAAATCTGCAATAATAATTATATTTCTGTATATAGATTGATAGATTGTATACAATGTCAAATTAGTATTATTTCATGACCAAAAATACATTAACAAACAATAAAACAGGTAATAAGTGTCAGTGGGAGTGGCCTACCGATCAGTGTTTTGACTGTCACAAGTGACAGGTGTCCTATAAGCACATGATAGTCTTATCCCCTGTTGGTTGTAAAAAATGCACATTTCTGTATAGAGATTGATATTATGAAGAAAAAGTTTAAACAGTGATGGTCAACAATTTCACCAATATCAACTTTTAACGAACAATAATCTCTCATCTCATCTAAAAAATGTTCATCTATATTCATGAACAAGGACACATTAACAAAGAATAAAAAAGGTAAATATAGGCAATGTGATGGGCCTACCGATCAGTGTTCTGATTGCTTGAAGTAATAAACAGGTGTCCTAGGAGCACATGTTACTCTTGTCCCTTGCACGTTGTAAAAAGTGCACAAGTTTAATAACTTTGGAACGTCAAATGTGAAAAATCTCCAAAAATAGAAAGAGAGCTTACTTTGATAAATCTTTATATTGCATGAAAATTTCATGAGGTTAGGTAAAAGCAAAGTTATCGCATGAAATGTTGTTTTTTTTTACGAATATAGAGTCCCAATACTCTGGAACAGCATAAGGAGAAATGTTCAATTTATCACTCCTAAGGTTTTGTAAAATATTTATAATGTCAGGAGAAAGCAAACTTGAGCTATCGTCAGATATGTGGAAAAATGCCCATTTCTTTATGAACATAAACTCTTATAACTCTGCAATGGACAATCTTATAACTGAAACGTACCACATTTTCATTAATCCTAATACGGGATGTTGTTAGATATCTGTGTCTCGCCAAAGAAAAAAAAGATACAACAGACATCTAATTTTAATTAAGATTGATCAGATGACTAATTAAATTCTAGACAATAACTATTTCATTTTTCAATTTTAAATCCAACATTAAGTGCTAAATTACTATTACAACACAGAAGTGTACTGTTAACCTTGATCAAACTTTAAAAAATATTAGGTATCTTACCTGTTCCCTTTTTTCTCCATACTTTACCAAGAGGCATAGATTTCTGGAAGTATTCTTTTGACAACTTTTTACAATTATCTGCAAACAGGGTCATAGACATTCCTGACAAATTCTGTAAGATAATATAAATCAAATATCAAGTTGTTCACCTGATGGATTCCAATTTAATTTGGCAGTAATGATGACTATTTGGATTTTATTTTTTGCTTTTAATATTTTAATCCACCATTAATTATTTTGAGTGAAATGAATCTGTGAATGTTTTTTGTTTCTTTAAATCTGTATTGCTATTAATGGAGATCTAACTACTAAGTATCAAAGGCATCGTCGTGGCCGTCATTGTATGATAGTTGGATTTACAATTACCTATGCAATCAGTGCCTATCACCACTGATGTTGTGAGTTCGAATCTCGATCAGGGCGAGGATTATGTGATAAAAGTTTGTCAGTAACTTGTGACAGGTCAGTGGTTTTCTCCGCATCCTCCGATTTCCTTCACCAATAAAACTGACTGTGGTTCTGACTTTATCTTATATGTATTCTCGTTAGTCTGCCATATCTATCAGAAACCAAGAATTTTAATGTGAAATCGGCACCACATTTTTAATCACAAACAAATCCATGTATATGACACCATAAGTACATACTAATACATTAAGATGTCAGAATCAGGACTTTAGACAACCAATAGGTATGTAACATACTAATGATGATTGTTTTTTACCTGCATTTGTTCATTAGTATCTGCCAGTTGCTTAGTAATCTCTGTGAGGTATATTATCATCTGTTGTTCCCATACTTTATGACGACCGATATTCTTGCCACTAAATGTATGTGCTTGATACAAGGCCTTTTTTGTCTCTTCTGCTAGAACCTAAAATTGTAAGTAAATGTGAAACTATGTATACTTGATCAGCTAGATCCTAATATGATATCAAGGCAATACAATATGTCAATATGAAAAACAGCACAATTTTGTATTTTTTTCATTTGGGTTTGTTAAATACCATTTTTGCAGTAAATTTTGCAACCACAAAAATTATTCCACATTTAAATAAATTTATAATATGTCATTTGATTTTTCTTTTAACATGTTGTTTATTTCCAATTTTCTTTTTAACCGCATTGATGGTGTAATGGTAAACATGCTCGCCTCAAGTGCGGTAGATCATGGGTTCAAGCCTCAATCGGGTCAAACCAAAAACTATAAAATTGGTATTTGTTGCTTCTCCACTAAGCATGCAGCATTAAGAAGAAAGAGCACAGACTGGTTGTGTCTGAGTGAGGCGACATGTCCATCCATGGAGTGTTGTTTCAGTGAGCTAGCACTATAAGAATTCAACTAAGCGTATTGGTCTAGTATAAAGCAGACCTCATCATCATCTAATTGAAAATTAACTTGTTCTCGCCATGATATAGCTGAAAAATTGCTGAGTTGGCGTTAAAAAACAATCACTCACTCACCCCAATTTTCCTTTGTTAAATATATTTTGTACAGGTGCTGTGTCCTTACATCAATTGAATGTAAATGATACTATTTACCGAATTACATCAGGTAAAACAGTTACAGGGTTGTCTTATTGGTTGTTATTGTAATTTTCAGTAAGTTTTCAGCTTTATAATGACTATTATTATTCCTAATCAGGAAGAAGAGCTTTGACAGATATAGCAACCTGACTGGTGAAACCCTCCCCCTCCCCCCATCAATAGGTGTCTACAAACCTTATCACTTGAGGTGGGTATCTGGAAGTTACATGCCAGTGGTAGAAACATAGACATTCATAAATATAGTGCTTGTATCGTAGTGCAATTAGTACCTTTAGATCAGTCTGTGAGATCAACAGAAAATTTCCAACAGCCCAACTTGACAGGAAGGAGTTTGCCTTCTGGAGACACCACATGTGTGACATTTGACAGTTTGTAAGCAGACGACTTATTATACTGGTAACATGACATAAATCTAGGTCTTGCTTTGGAACTAAAACACTACAATCTACAAATAAAATATTTATTTATAATATCAAAATTGAAAAAAAAGTGTTCATAATATTGTTTTTTTTTATATACGTTTTCCAACAAAATCAACATAAATGTAACATTGGTTATGAGAGGTTCTGAGCATGTATTGCTCATTTCATTTAAAACATAGAGATATCTGTTAAACTGTGTCCACCAATGGTGGCAATCTTGGATTTACATTGATGTGAAAAACATAAATACTCCAATCATAATAAGTTTAATATTCATGATTTAAACAGCTTAATGGTTTCTGTCAGTGTGATGAAGCTTTTTCAATTTTATCCAGAGTAGAGACATTTATCCCCTGACATCCTCAATGTACAATTTCAGTTTGCATGTAGTAGATCACAGCTGAATTAGATCTTGCTATTTCCAAAATCCTTGGTTAATTATCCAACCTTAACTTGAAACTTTGTTATCACCAATCCAAGTGTGCATGTCACATATCATACCACATTAATGGTTCATTTTAACATGTTTAATGACAAAAGCATATCATCGTTACAGATGTAAATGTATGTATTGTTTACAATTTTACAACAAAAAAGAAAAAGAAAAAAATCTACCTCTTCCAGACTCTGTCAGATCTTTCAAATTCTCTTGTAGGATACTAAATAATGGTTGGTAAGTATCTCTTAACAACATTCCTGTTCTTGTACTATAATCTCCTGAGGCAAGTGGACAAGGATAACATTTGTCTGATAATCTGTTACCTAAAGCTTCACATAGACCTACAAAATAAACTTTAACATTTAAGTTTTAATTTTAGACATAGTTATTAAATGATAGATGGTGTTTCAATATAAATCAAATAGTTACCATTTCAAAACTTTATAAAGTTACAGTCTTCAAATATGGCCTATAACTAAGTCTTCTGAAGTATATTTTTTTTACCAAACTCATTATTCAAATTAAATGCCATCTACTTCAAAAGTTTTAATCTTACCCATGTCATTTCGGCAATCTAATTCAGTGTGCACGACACGTTTCTGGAATAACCATCATAAGGCAAGCCCAAAGTCAATAATTCAGTGTGTACAACACGTTTCTGGAATAACCATCATAAGGCAAGCCCAAAGTCAATAATTCAGTGTGTACGACACGTTTCTGTAATAACCATCATAAGGCAAGCCCAAAGTCAATAATTCAGTGTGCACGACACGTTTCTGTAATAACCATCATAAGGCAAGCCAAAGTCAATAATTTAGTGTGCACGACACGTTTCTGTAATAACCATCATAAGGCAAGCCCAAAGTCAATAATTCAGTGTGCACGACACGTTTCTGTAATAACCATCATAAGGCAAGCCCAAGTCAATAATTCAGTGTGCACGACACGTTTCTGGAATAACCATCATAAGGCAAGCCCAAGTCAATAATTCAGTGTGCACGACACGTTTCTGGAATAACCATCATAAGGCAAGCCCAAAGTCAATAATTCAGTGTGTACGACACGTTTCTGGAATAACCATCATAAGGCAAGCCCAAAGTCAATAATTCAGTGTGGACGACACGTTTCTGTAATAACCATCATAAGGCAAGCCCAAAGTCAATAATTCAGTGTGCACAACACGTTTCTGTAATAACCATCATAAGGCAAGCCAAAGTCAATAATTTAGTGTGCACGACACGTTTCTGTAATAACCATCATAAGGCAAGCCCAAAGTCAATAATTCAGTGTGCACGACACGTTTCTGTAATAACCATCATAAGGCAAGCCCAAGTCAATAATTCAGTGTGCACGACACGTTTCTGGAATAACCATCATAAGGCAAGCCCAAGTCAATAATTCAGTGTGCACGACACGTTTCTGGAATAACCATCATAAGGCAAGCCCAAAGTCAATAATTCAGTGTGCACGACACGTTTCTGGAATAACCATCATAAGGCAAGCCCAAGTCAATAATTTACATGTAGTGTGCACGACATGTTTCTGTAATAACCATCATAAGGCAAGCCCAAGTCAATAATTCAGTGTGCACGACACGTTTCTGGAATAACCATCATAAGGCAAGCCCAAAGTCAATAATTCAGTGTGCACGACACGTTTCTGTAATAACCATCATAAGGCAAGCCCAAAGTAAATAATTCAGTGTGCACGACACGTTTCTGTAATAACCATCATAAGGCAAGCCTAAAGTCAATAATTCAGTGTGCACGACACGTTTCTGGAATAACCATCATAAGGCAAGCCCAAAGTCAATAATTCAGTGTGCACGACACGTTTCTGTAATAACCATCATAAGGCAAGCACAAAGTCAATAATTCAGTGTGCACGACACGTTTCTGTAATAACCATCATAAGGCAAGCCCAAAGTCAATAATTCAGTGTGCACGACACGTTTCTGTAATAACCATCATAAGGCAAGCCCAAGTCAATAATTCAGTGTGCACGACACGTTTCTGGAATAACCATCATAAGGCAAGCCCAAGTCAATAATTCAGTGTGCACGACACGTTTCTGGAATAACCATCATAAGGCAAGCCCAAAGTCAATAATTCAGTGTGCACGACACGTTTCTGGAATAACCATCATAAGGCAAGCCCAAGTCAATAATTCAGTGTGCACGACACGTTTCTGTAATAACCATCATAAGGCAAGCCCAAAGTCAATAATTCAGTGTGCACGACACGTTTCTGTAATAACCATCATAAGGCAAGCCCAAAGTCAATAATTCAGTGTGCACGACACGTTTCTGTAATAACCATCATAAGGCAAGCCCAAGTCAATAATTCAGTGTGCACGACACGTTTCTGGAATAACCATCATAAGGCAAGCCCAAGTCAATAATTCAGTGTGCACGACACGTTTCTGGAATAACCATCATAAGGCAAGCCCAAAGTCAATAATTCAGTGTGCACGACACGTTTCTGGAATAACCATCATAAGGCAAGCCCAAAGTCAATAATTCAGTGCGCACGACACGTTTCTGTAATAACCATCATAAGGCAAGCCCAAAGTCAATAATTCAGTGTGCACGACACGTTTCTGTAATAACCATCATAAGGCAAGCCCAAAGTCAATAATTCAGTGTGCACGACACGTTTCTGGAATAACCATCATAAGGCAAGCCCAAAGTCAATAATTCAGTGTGCACGACACGTTTCTGTAATAACCATCATAAGGCAAGCCCAAAGTAAATAATTCAGTGTGCACGACACGTTTCTGTAATAACCATCATAAGGCAAGCCCAAAGTCAATAATTCAGTGTGCACGACACGTTTCTGTAATAACCATCATAAGGCAAGCCCAAAGTCAATAATTCAGTGTGCACGACACGTTTCTGTAATAACCATCATAAGGCAAGCCCAAGTCAATAATTCAGTGTGCACGACACGTTTCTGGAATAACCATCATAAGGCAAGCCCAAGTCAATAATTCAGTGTGCACGACACGTTTCTGGAATAACCATCATAAGGCAAGCCCAAAGTCAATAATTCAGTGTGCACGACACGTTTCTGGAATAACCATCATAAGGCAAGCCCAAGTCAATAATTTACATGTAGTGTGCACGACATGTTTCTGTAATAACCATCATAAGGCAAGCCCAAGTCAATAATTCAATGTGCACGACACGTTTCTGGAATAACCATCATAAGGCAAGCCCAAAGTCAATAATTCAGTGTGCACGACACGTTTCTGTAATAACCATCATAAGGCAAGCCCAAAGTAAATAATTCAGTGTGCACGACACGTTTCTGTAATAACCATCATAAGGCAAGCCCAAAGTCAATAATTCAGTGTGCACGACACGTTTCTGGAATAACCATCATAAGGCAAGCCCAAAGTCAATAATTCAGTGTGCACGACACGTTTCTGTAATAACCATCATAAGGCAAGCCCAAAGTCAATAATTCAGTGTGCACGACACGTTTCTGTAATAACCATCATAAGGCAAGCCCAAAGTCAATAATTCAGTGTGCACGACACGTTTCTGGAATAACCATCATAAGGCAAGCCCAAAGTCAATAATTCAGTGTGCACGACACGTTTCTGTAATAACCATCATAAGGCAAGCCCAAAGTCAATAATTCAGTGTGCACGACACGTTTCTGTAATAACCATCATACGGCAAGCCCAAAGTCAATAATTCAGTGTGCACGACACGTTTCTGTAATAACCATCATAAGGCAAGCCCAAAGTCAATAATTCAGTGTGCACGACACGTTTCTGTAATAAACATCATAAGGCAAGCCCAAGTCAATAATTCAGTGTGCACGACACGTTTCTGGAATAACCATCATAAGGCAAGCCCAAGTCAATAATTCAGTGTGCACGACACGTTTCTGGAATAACCATCATAAGGCAAGCCCAAAGTCAATAATTCAGTGTGCACGACACGTTTCTGGAATAACCATCATAAGGCAAGCCCAAGTCAATAATTTACATGTAGTGTGCACGACATGTTTCTGTAATAACCATCATAAGGCAAGCCCAAGTCAATAATTCAGTGTGCACGACACGTTTCTGGAATAACCATCATAAGGCAAGCCCAAAGTCAATAATTCAGTGTGCACGACACGTTTCTGTAATAACCATCATAAGGCAAGCCCAAAGTAAATAATTCAGTGTGCACGACACGTTTCTGTAATAACCATCATAAGGCAAGCCCAAAGTCAATAATTCAGTGTGCACGACACGTTTCTGGAATAACCATCATAAGGCAAGCCCAAAGTCAATAATTCAGTGTGCACGACACGTTTCTGTAATAACCATCATAAGGCAAGCACAAAGTCAATAATTCAGTGTGCACGACACGTTTCTGTAATAACCATCATAAGGCAAGCCCAAAGTCAATAATTCAGTGTGCACGACACGTTTCTGTAATAACCATCATAAGGCAAGCCCAAGTCAATAATTCAGTGTGCACGACACGTTTCTGGAATAACCATCATAAGGCAAGCCCAAGTCAATAATTCAGTGTGCACGACACGTTTCTGGAATAACCATCATAAGGCAAGCCCAAAGTCAATAATTCAGTGTGCACGACACGTTTCTGGAATAACCATCATAAGGCAAGCCCAAGTCAATAATTTACATGTAGTGTGCACGACATGTTTCTGTAATAACCATCATAAGGCAAGCCCAAGTCAATAATTCAATGTGCACGACACGTTTCTGGAATAACCATCATAAGGCAAGCCCAAAGTCAATAATTCAGTGTGCACGACACGTTTCTGTAATAACCATCATAAGGCAAGCCCAAAGTAAATAATTCAGTGTGCACGACACGTTTCTGTAATAACCATCATAAGGCAAGCCCAAAGTCAATAATTCAGTGTGCACGACACGTTTCTGGAATAACCATCATAAGGCAAGCCCAAAGTCAATAATTCAGTGTGCACGACACGTTTCTGTAATAACCATCATAAGGCAAGCCCAAAGTCAATAATTCAGTGTGCACGACACGTTTCTGTAATAACCATCATACGGCAAGCCCAAAGTCAATAATTCAGTGTGCACGACACGTTTCTGTAATAACCATCATAAGGCAAGCCCAAAGTCAATAATTCAGTGTGCACGACACGTTTCTGTAATAAACATCATAAGGCAAGCCCAAGTCAATAATTCAGTGTGCACGACACGTTTCTGGAATAACCATCATAAGGCAAGCCCAAGTCAATAATTCAGTGTGCACGACACGTTTCTGGAATAACCATCATAAGGCAAGCCCAAAGTCAATAATTCAGTGTGCACGACACGTTTCTGGAATAACCATCATAAGGCAAGCCCAAGTCAATAATTTACATGTAGTGTGCACGACATGTTTCTGTAATAACCATCATAAGGCAAGCCCAAGTCAATAATTCAGTGTGCACGACACGTTTCTGGAATAACCATCATAAGGCAAGCCCAAAGTCAATAATTCAGTGTGCACGACACGTTTCTGTAATAACCATCATAAGGCAAGCCCAAAGTAAATAATTCAGTGTGCACGACACGTTTCTGTAATAACCATCATAAGGCAAGCCCAAAGTCAATAATTCAGTGTGCACGACACGTTTCTGGAATAACCATCATAAGGCAAGCCCAAAGTCAATAATTCAGTGTGCACGACACGTTTCTGTAATAACCATCATAAGGCAAGCACAAAGTCAATAATTCAGTGTGCACGACACGTTTCTGTAATAACCATCATAAGGCAAGCCCAAGTCAATAATTCAGTGTGCACGACACGTTTCTGGAATAACCATCATAAGGCAAGCCCAAAGTCAATAATTCAGTGTGCACGACACGTTTCTGGAATAACCATCATAAGGCAAGCCCAAAGTCAATAATTCAGTGTGCACGACACGTTTCTGGAATAACCATCATAAGGCAAGCCCAAAGTCAATAATTCAGTGTGCACGACACGTTTCTGTAATAACCATCATAAGGCAAGCCCAAAGTCAATAATTCAGTGTGCACGACACGTTTCTGTAATAACCATCATAAGGCAAGCCCAAAGTCAATAATTCAGTGTGCACGACACGTTTCTGGAATAACCATCATAAGGCAAGCCCAAAGTCAATAATTCAGTGTGCACGACACGTTTCTGTAATAACCATCATAAGGCAAGCCCAAAGTCAATAATTCAGTGTGCATGACACGTTTCTGTAATAACCATCATAAGGCAAGCCCAAAGTCAATAATTCAGTGTGCACGACACGTTTCTGTAATAACAATCATAAGGCAAGCCCAAGTCAATAATTCAGTGTGCACGACACGTTTCTGGAATAACCATCATAAGGCAAGCCCAAAGTCAATAATTCAGTGTGCACCACACGTTTCTGGAATAACCATCATAAGGCAAGCCAAAGTCAATAATTCAGTGTGCATGACACGTTTCTGTAATAACCATCATAAGGCAAGCACAAAGTCAATAATTCAGTGTGCACGACACGTTTCTGTAATAACCATCATAAGGCAAGCCCAAGTCAATAATTCAGTGTGCACGACACGTTTCTGGAATAACCATCATAAGGCAAGCCCAAGTCAATAATTCAGTGTGCACGACACGTTTCTGGAATAACCATCATAAGGCAAGCCCAAAGTCAATAATTCAGTGTGCACAACACGTTTCTGTAATAACCATCATAAGGCAAGCCCAAGTCAATAATTCAGTGTGCACGACACGTTTCTGGAATAACCATCATAAGGCAAGCCCAAGTCAATAATTCAGTGTGCACGACACGTTTCTGGAATAACCATCATAAGGCAAGCCCAAAGTCAATAATTCAGTGTGCACGACACGTTTCTGGAATAACCATCATAAGGCAAGCCCAAAGTCAATAATTCAGTGTGCACGACACGTTTCTGTAATAACCATCATAAGGCAAGCCCAAAGTCAATAATTCAGTGTGCACGACACGTTTCTGTAATAACCATCATAAGGCAAACCCAAAGTCAATAATTCAGTGTGCACGACACGTTTCTGGAATAACCATCATAAGGCAAGCCCAAAGTCAATAATTCAGTGTGCACGACACGTTTCTGTAATAACCATCATAAGGCAAGCCCAAAGTCAATAATTCAGTGTGCACGACACGTTTCTGTAATAACCATCATAAGGCAAGCCCAAAGTCAATAATTCAGTGTGCACGACACGTTTCTGGAATAACCATCATAAGGCAAGCCAAAGTCAATAATTCAGTGTGCACGACACGTTTCTGGAATAACCATCATAAGGCAAGCCCAAGTAAATAATTCAGTGTGCACGACACGTTTCTGGAATAACCATCATAAGGCAAGCCCAAAGTCAATAATTCAGTGTGCACGACACGTTTCTGTAATAACCATCATAAGGCAAGCCCAAAGTCAATAATTCAGTGTGCACGACACGTTTCTGGAATAACCATCATAAGGCAAGCCCAAAGTCAATAATTCAGTGTGCACGACACGTTTCTGTAATAACCATCATAAGGCAAGCACAAAGTCAATAATTCAGTGTGCACGACACGTTTCTGTAATAACCATCATAAGGCAAGCCCAAAGTCAATAATTCAGTGTGCACGACACGTTTCTGTAATAACCATCATAAGGCAAGCCCAAGTCAATAATTCAGTGTGCACGACACGTTTCTGGAATAACCATCATAAGGCAAGCCCAAAGTCAATAATTCAGTGTGCACGACACGTTTCTGGAATAACCATCATAAGGCAAGCCCAAAGTCAATAATTCAGTGTGCACGACACGTTTCTGGAATAACCATCATAAGGCAAGCCCAAAGTCAATAATTCAGTGTGCACGACACGTTTCTGTAATAACCATCATAAGGCAAGCCCAAAGTCAATAATTCAGTGTGCACGACACGTTTCTGTAATAACCATCATAAGGCAAGCCCAAAGTCAATAATTCAGTGTGCACGACACGTTTCTGGAATAACCATCATAAGGCAAGCCCAAAGTCAATAATTCAGTGTGCACGACACGTTTCTGTAATAACCATCATAAGGCAAGCCCAAAGTCAATAATTCAGTGTGCATGACACGTTTCTGTAATAACCATCATAAGGCAAGCCCAAAGTCAATAATTCAGTGTGCATGACACGTTTCTGTAATAACCATCATAAGGCAAGCACAAAGTCAATAATTCAGTGTGCACGACACGTTTCTGTAATAACCATCATAAGGCAAGCCCAAGTCAATAATTCAGTGTGCACGACACGTTTCTGGAATAACCATCATAAGGCAAGCCCAAGTCAATAATTCAGTGTGCACGACACGTTTCTGGAATAACCATCATAAGGCAAGCCCAAAGTCAATAATTCAGTGTGCACAACACGTTTCTGTAATAACCATCATAAGGCAAGCCCAAGTCAATAATTCAGTGTGCACGACACGTTTCTGGAATAACCATCATAAGGCAAGCCCAAGTCAATAATTCAGTGTGCACGACACGTTTCTGGAATAACCATCATAAGGCAAGCCCAAAGTCAATAATTCAGTGTGCACGACACGTTTCTGGAATAACCATCATAAGGCAAGCCCAAGTCAATAATTTACATGTAGTGTGCACGACATGTTTCTGTAATAACCATCATAAGGCAAGCCCAAGTCAATAATTCAGTGTGCACGACACGTTTCTGGAATAACCATCATAAGGCAAGCCCAAAGTCAATAATTCAGTGTGCACGACACGTTTCTGTAATAACCATCATAAGGCAAGCCCAAAGTCAATAATTCAGTGTGCACGACACGTTTCTGTAATAAACATCATAAGGCAAGCCCAAGTCAATAATTCAGTGTGCACGACACGTTTCTGGAATAACCATCATAAGGCAAGCCCAAGTCAATAATTCAGTGTGCACGACACGTTTCTGGAATAACCATCATAAGGCAAGCCCAAAGTCAATAATTCAGTGTGCACGACACGTTTCTGGAATAACCATCATAAGGCAAGCCCAAGTCAATAATTTACATGTAGTGTGCACGACATGTTTCTGTAATAACCATCATAAGGCAAGCCCAAGTCAATAATTCAGTGTGCACGACACGTTTCTGGAATAACCATCATAAGGCAAGCCCAAAGTCAATAATTCAGTGTGCACGACACGTTTCTGTAATAACCATCATAAGGCAAGCCCAAAGTAAATAATTCAGTGTGCACGACACGTTTCTGTAATAACCATCATAAGGCAAGCCCAAAGTCAATAATTCAGTGTGCACGACACGTTTCTGGAATAACCATCATAAGGCAAGCCCAAAGTCAATAATTCAGTGTGCACGACACGTTTCTGTAATAACCATCATAAGGCAAGCACAAAGTCAATAATTCAGTGTGCACGACACGTTTCTGTAATAACCATCATAAGGCAAGCCCAAAGTCAATAATTCAGTGTGCACGACACGTTTCTGTAATAACCATCATAAGGCAAGCCCAAGTCAATAATTCAGTGTGCACGACACGTTTCTGGAATAACCATCATAAGGCAAGCCCAAGTCAATAATTCAGTGTGCACGACACGTTTCTGGAATAACCATCATAAGGCAAGCCCAAAGTCAATAATTCAGTGTGCACGACACGTTTCTGGAATAACCATCATAAGGCAAGCCCAAGTCAATAATTTACATGTAGTGTGCACGACATGTTTCTGTAATAACCATCATAAGGCAAGCCCAAGTCAATAATTCAATGTGCACGACACGTTTCTGGAATAACCATCATAAGGCAAGCCCAAAGTCAATAATTCAGTGTGCACGACACGTTTCTGTAATAACCATCATAAGGCAAGCCCAAAGTAAATAATTCAGTGTGCACGACACGTTTCTGTAATAACCATCATAAGGCAAGCCCAAAGTCAATAATTCAGTGTGCACGACACGTTTCTGGAATAACCATCATAAGGCAAGCCCAAAGTCAATAATTCAGTGTGCACGACACGTTTCTGTAATAACCATCATAAGGCAAGCCCAAAGTCAATAATTCAGTGTGCACGACACGTTTCTGTAATAACCATCATAAGGCAAGCCCAAAGTCAATAATTCAGTGTGCACGACACGTTTCTGGAATAACCATCATAAGGCAAGCCCAAAGTCAATAATTCAGTGTGCACGACACGTTTCTGTAATAACCATCATAAGGCAAGCCCAAAGTCAATAATTCAGTGTGCACGACACGTTTCTGTAATAACCATCATACGGCAAGCCCAAAGTCAATAATTCAGTGTGCACGACACGTTTCTGTAATAACCATCATAAGGCAAGCCCAAAGTCAATAATTCAGTGTGCACGACACGTTTCTGTAATAAACATCATAAGGCAAGCCCAAGTCAATAATTCAGTGTGCACGACACGTTTCTGGAATAACCATCATAAGGCAAGCCCAAGTCAATAATTCAGTGTGCACGACACGTTTCTGGAATAACCATCATAAGGCAAGCCCAAAGTCAATAATTCAGTGTGCACGACACGTTTCTGGAATAACCATCATAAGGCAAGCCCAAGTCAATAATTTACATGTAGTGTGCACGACATGTTTCTGTAATAACCATCATAAGGCAAGCCCAAGTCAATAATTCAGTGTGCACGACACGTTTCTGGAATAACCATCATAAGGCAAGCCCAAAGTCAATAATTCAGTGTGCACGACACGTTTCTGTAATAACCATCATAAGGCAAGCCCAAAGTAAATAATTCAGTGTGCACGACACGTTTCTGTAATAACCATCATAAGGCAAGCCCAAAGTCAATAATTCAGTGTGCACGACACGTTTCTGGAATAACCATCATAAGGCAAGCCCAAAGTCAATAATTCAGTGTGCACGACACGTTTCTGTAATAACCATCATAAGGCAAGCACAAAGTCAATAATTCAGTGTGCACGACACGTTTCTGTAATAACCATCATAAGGCAAGCCCAAGTCAATAATTCAGTGTGCACGACACGTTTCTGGAATAACCATCATAAGGCAAGCCCAAAGTCAATAATTCAGTGTGCACGACACGTTTCTGGAATAACCATCATAAGGCAAGCCCAAAGTCAATAATTCAGTGTGCACGACACGTTTCTGGAATAACCATCATAAGGCAAGCCCAAAGTCAATAATTCAGTGTGCACGACACGTTTCTGTAATAACCATCATAAGGCAAGCCCAAAGTCAATAATTCAGTGTGCACGACACGTTTCTGTAATAACCATCATAAGGCAAGCCCAAAGTCAATAATTCAGTGTGCACGACACGTTTCTGGAATAACCATCATAAGGCAAGCCCAAAGTCAATAATTCAGTGTGCACGACACGTTTCTGTAATAACCATCATAAGGCAAGCCCAAAGTCAATAATTCAGTGTGCATGACACGTTTCTGTAATAACCATCATAAGGCAAGCCCAAAGTCAATAATTCAGTGTGCACGACACGTTTCTGTAATAACAATCATAAGGCAAGCCCAAGTCAATAATTCAGTGTGCACGACACGTTTCTGGAATAACCATCATAAGGCAAGCCCAAAGTCAATAATTCAGTGTGCACCACACGTTTCTGGAATAACCATCATAAGGCAAGCCAAAGTCAATAATTCAGTGTGCATGACACGTTTCTGTAATAACCATCATAAGGCAAGCACAAAGTCAATAATTCAGTGTGCACGACACGTTTCTGTAATAACCATCATAAGGCAAGCCCAAGTCAATAATTCAGTGTGCACGACACGTTTCTGGAATAACCATCATAAGGCAAGCCCAAGTCAATAATTCAGTGTGCACGACACGTTTCTGGAATAACCATCATAAGGCAAGCCCAAAGTCAATAATTCAGTGTGCACAACACGTTTCTGTAATAACCATCATAAGGCAAGCCCAAGTCAATAATTCAGTGTGCACGACACGTTTCTGGAATAACCATCATAAGGCAAGCCCAAGTCAATAATTCAGTGTGCACGACACGTTTCTGGAATAACCATCATAAGGCAAGCCCAAAGTCAATAATTCAGTGTGCACGACACGTTTCTGGAATAACCATCATAAGGCAAGCCCAAAGTCAATAATTCAGTGTGCACGACACGTTTCTGTAATAACCATCATAAGGCAAGCCCAAAGTCAATAATTCAGTGTGCACGACACGTTTCTGTAATAACCATCATAAGGCAAGCCCAAAGTCAATAATTCAGTGTGCACGACACGTTTCTGGAATAACCATCATAAGGCAAGCCCAAAGTCAATAATTCAGTGTGCACGACACGTTTCTGTAATAACCATCATAAGGCAAGCCCAAAGTCAATAATTCAGTGTGCATGACACGTTTCTGTAATAACCATCATAAGGCAAGCCCAAAGTCAATAATTCAGTGTGCACGACACGTTTCTGTAATAACAATCATAAGGCAAGCCCAAGTCAATAATTCAGTGTGCACGACACGTTTCTGGAATAACCATCATAAGGCAAGCCCAAAGTCAATAATTCAGTGTGCACCACACGTTTCTGGAATAACCATCATAAGGCAAGCCAAAGTCAATAATTCAGTGTGCATGACACGTTTCTGTAATAACCATCATAAGGCAAGCACAAAGTCAATAATTCAGTGTGCACGACACGTTTCTGTAATAACCATCATAAGGCAAGCCCAAGTCAATAATTCAGTGTGCACGACACGTTTCTGGAATAACCATCATAAGGCAAGCCCAAGTCAATAATTCAGTGTGCACGACACGTTTCTGGAATAACCATCATAAGGCAAGCCCAAAGTCAATAATTCAGTGTGCACAACACGTTTCTGTAATAACCATCATAAGGCAAGCCCAAGTCAATAATTCAGTGTGCACGACACGTTTCTGGAATAACCATCATAAGGCAAGCCCAAGTCAATAATTCAGTGTGCACGACACGTTTCTGGAATAACCATCATAAGGCAAGCCCAAAGTCAATAATTCAGTGTGCACGACACGTTTCTGGAATAACCATCATAAGGCAAGCCCAAAGTCAATAATTCAGTGTGCACGACACGTTTCTGTAATAACCATCATAAGGCAAGCCCAAAGTCAATAATTCAGTGTGCACGACACGTTTCTGTAATAACCATCATAAGGCAAGCCCAAAGTCAATAATTCAGTGTGCACGACACGTTTCTGGAATAACCATCATAAGGCAAGCCCAAAGTCAATAATTCAGTGTGCACGACACGTTTCTGTAATAACCATCATAAGGCAAGCCCAAAGTCAATAATTCAGTGTGCACGACACGTTTCTGTAATAACCATCATAAGGCAAGCCCAAAGTCAATAATTCAGTGTGCACGACACGTTTCTGGAATAACCATCATAAGGCAAGCCAAAGTCAATAATTCAGTGTGCACGACACGTTTCTGGAATAACCATCATAAGGCAAGCCCAAGTAAATAATTCAGTGTGCACGACACGTTTCTGGAATAACCATCATAAGGCAAGCCCAAAGTCAATAATTCAGTGTGCACGACACGTTTCTGTAATAACCATCATAAGGCAAGCCCAAAGTCAATAATTCAGTGTGCACGACACGTTTCTGGAATAACCATCATAAGGCAAGCCCAAAGTCAATAATTCAGTGTGCACGACACGTTTCTGTAATAACCATCATAAGGCAAGCACAAAGTCAATAATTCAGTGTGCACGACACGTTTCTGTAATAACCATCATAAGGCAAGCCCAAAGTCAATAATTCAGTGTGCACGACACGTTTCTGTAATAACCATCATAAGGCAAGCCCAAGTCAATAATTCAGTGTGCACGACACGTTTCTGGAATAACCATCATAAGGCAAGCCCAAAGTCAATAATTCAGTGTGCACGACACGTTTCTGGAATAACCATCATAAGGCAAGCCCAAAGTCAATAATTCAGTGTGCACGACACGTTTCTGGAATAACCATCATAAGGCAAGCCCAAAGTCAATAATTCAGTGTGCACGACACGTTTCTGTAATAACCATCATAAGGCAAGCCCAAAGTCAATAATTCAGTGTGCACGACACGTTTCTGTAATAACCATCATAAGGCAAGCCCAAAGTCAATAATTCAGTGTGCACGACACGTTTCTGGAATAACCATCATAAGGCAAGCCCAAAGTCAATAATTCAGTGTGCACGACACGTTTCTGTAATAACCATCATAAGGCAAGCCCAAAGTCAATAATTCAGTGTGCATGACACGTTTCTGTAATAACCATCATAAGGCAAGCCCAAAGTCAATAATTCAGTGTGCATGACACGTTTCTGTAATAACCATCATAAGGCAAGCACAAAGTCAATAATTCAGTGTGCACGACACGTTTCTGTAATAACCATCATAAGGCAAGCCCAAGTCAATAATTCAGTGTGCACGACACGTTTCTGGAATAACCATCATAAGGCAAGCCCAAGTCAATAATTCAGTGTGCACGACACGTTTCTGGAATAACCATCATAAGGCAAGCCCAAAGTCAATAATTCAGTGTGCATGACACGTTTCTGTAATAACCATCATAAGGCAAGCCCAAGTCAATAATTCAGTGTGCACGACACGTTTCTGGAATAACCATCATAAGGCAAGCCCAAGTCAATAATTCAGTGTGCACGACACGTTTCTGGAATAACCATCATAAGGCAAGCCCAAAGTCAATAATTCAGTGTGCACGACACGTTTCTGGAATAACCATCATAAGGCAAGCCCAAGTCAATAATTCAGTGTGCACGACACGTTTCTGGAATAACCATCATAAGGCAAGCCCAAAGTCAATAATTCAGTGTGCACGACACGTTTCTGTAATAACCATCATAAGGCAAGCCCAAAGTCAATAATTCAGTGTGCACGACACGTTTCTGGAATAACCATCATAAGGCAAGCCCAAAGTCAATAATTCAGTGTGCACGACACGTTTCTGTAATAACCATCATAAGGCAAGCCCAAAGTCAATAATTCAGTGTGCACGACACGTTTCTGTAATAACCATCATAAGGCAAGCCCAAAGTCAATAATTCAGTGTGCACGACACGTTTCTGGAATAACCATCATAAGGCAAGCCAAAGTCAATAATTCAGTGTGCACGACACGTTTCTGGAATAACCATCATAAGGCAAGCCCAAGTAAATAATTCAGTGTGCACGACACGTTTCTGGAATAACCATCATAAGGCAAGCCCAAAGTCAATAATTCAGTGTGCACGACACGTTTCTGTAATAACCATCATAAGGCAAGCCCAAAGTCAATAATTCAGTGTGCACGACACGTTTCTGGAATAACCATCATAAGGCAAGCCCAAAGTCAATAATTCAGTGTGCACCACACGTTTCTGGAATAACCATCATAAGGCAAGCCAAAGTCAATAATTCAGTGTGCATGACACGTTTCTGGAATAACCATCATAAGGCAAGCCCAAGTCAATAATTCAGTGTGCACGACACGTTTCTGTAATAACCATCATAAGGCAAGCCCAAGTCAATAATTCAGTGCGCACGACATGTTTCTGTAATAACCATCATAAGGCAAGCCCAAGTCAATAATTCAGTGTGCACGACACGTTTCTGGAATAACCATCATAAGGCAAGCCCAAAGTCAATAATTCAGTGTGCACGACACGTTTCTGGAATAACCATCATAAGGCAAGCCCAAAGTCAATAATTCAGTGTGCACGACACGTTTCTGTAATAACCATCATAAGGCAAGCCCAAAGTCAATAATTCAGTGTGCACCACACGTTTCTGGAATAACCATCATAAGGCAAGCCCAAAGTCAATAATTCAGTGTGCACGACACGTTTCTGGAATAACCATCATAAGGCAAGCCCAAGTCAATAATTCAGTGTGCACGACACGTTTCTGGAATAACCATCATAAGGCAAGCCCAGTCAATAATTCAGTGTGCACGACACGTTTCTGTAATAACCATCATAAGGCAAGCCCAAAGTAAATAATTCAGTGTGCACGACACGTTTCTGGAATAACCATCATAAGGCAAGCCCAAAGTCAATAATTCAGTGTGCACGACACGTTTCTGTAATAACCATCATAAGGCAAGCCCAAAGTCAATAATTCAGTGTGCACGACACGTTTCTGTAATAACCATCATAAGGCAAGCCCAAAGTCAATAATTCAGTGTGCACGACACGTTTCTGTAATAACCATCATAAGGCAAGCCCAAAGTCAATAATTCAGTGTGCACGACACGTTTCTGGAATAACCATCATAAGGCAAGCCCAAGTCAATAATTCAGTGTGCACGACACGTTTCTGTAATAACCATCATAAGGCAAGCCCAAGTCAATAATTCAGTGTGCACGACATGTTTCTGTAATAACCATCATAAGGCAAGCCCAAGTCAATAATTCAGTGTGCACGACACGTTTCTGGAATAACCATCATAAGGCAAGCCCAAAGTCAATAATTCAGTGTGCACGACACATTTCTGGAATAACCATCATAAGGCAAGCCCAAAGTCAATAATTCAGTGTGCACGACACGTTTCTGTAATAACCATCATAAGGCAAGCCCAAAGTCAATAATTCAGTGTGCACCACACGTTTCTGGAATAACCATCATAAGGCAAGCCCAAAGTCAATAATTCAGTGTGCACGACACGTTTCTGGAATAACCATCATAAGGCAAGCCCAAGTCAATAATTCAGTGTGCACGACACGTTTCTGGAATAACCATCATAAGGCAAGCCCAGTCAATAATTCAGTGTGCACGACACGTTTCTGTAATAACCATCATAAGGCAAGCCCAAAGTAAATAATTCAGTGTGCACGACACGTTTCTGGAATAACCATCATAAGGCAAGCCCAAAGTCAATAATTCAGTGTGCACGACACGTTTCTGTAATAACCATCATAAGGCAAGCCCAAAGTCAATAATTCAGTGTGCACGACACGTTTCTGTAATAACCATCATAAGGCAAGCCCAAAGTCAATAATTCAGTGTGCACGACACGTTTCTGTAATAACCATCATAAGGCAAGCCCAAAGTCAATAATTCAGTGTGCACGACACGTTTCTGGAATAACCATCATAAGGCAAGCCCAAGTCAATAATTCAGTGTGCACGACACGTTTCTGTAATAACCATCATAAGGCAAGCCCAAGTCAATAATTCAGTGTGCACGACATGTTTCTGTAATAACCATCATAAGGCAAGCCCAAGTCAATAATTCAGTGTGCACGACACGTTTCTGGAATAACCATCATAAGGCAAGCCCAAAGTCAATAATTCAGTGTGCACGACACATTTCTGGAATAACCATCATAAGGCAAGCCCAAAGTCAATAATTCAGTGTGCACGACACGTTTCTGTAATAACCATCATAAGGCAAGCCCAAAGTCAATAATTCAGTGTGCACCACACGTTTCTGGAATAACCATCATAAGGCAAGCCCAAAGTCAATAATTCAGTGTGCACGACACGTTTCTGGAATAACCATCATAAGGCAAGCCCAAGTCAATAATTCAGTGTGCACGACACGTTTCTGGAATAACCATCATAAGGCAAGCCCAGTCAATAATTCAGTGTGCACGACACGTTTCTGTAATAACCATCATAAGGCAAGCCCAAAGTAAATAATTCAGTGTGCACGACACGTTTCTGGAATAACCATCATAAGGCAAGCCCAAAGTCAATAATTCAGTGTGCACGACACGTTTCTGTAATAACCATCATAAGGCAAGCCCAAAGTCAATAATTCAGTGTGCACGACACGTTTCTGTAATAACCATCATAAGGCAAGCCCAAAGTCAATAATTCAGTGTGCACGACACGTTTCTGTAATAACCATCATAAGGCAAGCCCAAAGTCAATAATTCAGTGTGCACGACACGTTTCTGGAATAACCATCATAAGGCAAGCCCAGTCAATAATTCAGTGTGCACGACACGTTTCTGGAATAACCATCATAAGGCAAGCCCAAAGTAAATAATTCAGTGTGTACGACACGTTTCTGTAATAACCATCATAAGGCAAGCCCAAGTCAATAATTCAGTGTGCACGACATGTTTCTGGAATAACCATCATAAGGCAAGCCCAAAGTCAATAATTCAGTGTGCACGGCATGTTTCTGGAATAACCATCATAAGGCAAGCCTAAAGTCAATAATTCAGTGCGCACGACACGTTTCTGTAATAACCATCATAAGGCAAGCCCAAAGTCAAAAGATTGGAAAGCCAAATAATTTAAAAGATTTTTGGAGCAAGAAAACCAAAAGGCATCAACATCGGCTAAGATTATGAGGGAGGTGTACCTTACTTTTACAAATAATTTCATAACTGTATTTATACTTATTTCTGCAAGTACTTAATTTCATGATCAAGTTTGTGTGTCTTTAAATTCACGATAATTTGAACATTTCTATTTCTAAACACAGTTATTTTCTGCATTAAATTATGCTGTATTGGGAAAGACTATAGCAGTAACAGTTGCAGTAAGTACGATCACGTAATATATACAAAATAAGTTTGTTGTTGTTCCAATATACTAATAATTGGCCAAAGACAGACATGTGCAAATTTTAGTTACCAGTAATAAAAAAATCATGTACGAGTTTGTTATCCAATATGTTAATAAGTTAAAACATTGGTTTGACAAAAGCAAGGGATCAACCCCTAGAATGTCAGAGGTGAAACTTTAATTCGTGGCTGGGATTGCATAAGTGACATGTGCAGCTTAAAATAACTTGACTCTAACATTAACCTACTTATATTTTTCATGCATTTTGTTGTAAATGTGTTCAGGAAAGTGGAATTAATTTGATTGATTTCATTCCGGTTATCAAATATAATTTAATCTCCACAAAATATCAATTGCTATACAGGGCTGTATAATGATACAAAACAATACTAATAGATGTGACAATTATTGGCTTGGTTCATTGAATGGTGTCACCTGTATACTTTTTGTCCGTTAAATTATTATTGATATATCACCCTGTTAATAAATCATAGTACATGTATCTTATTAAGGTCAAGTCTGCTTGAGGAAACTTTATATTTGTATTCATGTATACTTATGTTCACGAAAAACATACCCGTCATGAAATTTGTGAACATAAATTATTAAATACACTGCAAAAAGTACAAATCAGTTTTAAGGAACTGTCAATTTCAATAATAAATAGACTATATATGGATTATGCAACGCATTCATTTGAAAATATTAGATGTAATAAATAAGACATGTTCCTTTAATTTAATGACTTTAATTTCCATACACGCTGATCAAGTAAAATACATTCATTAATTATTGAAACATTTTTGTTTCTAAATATAAAAGTACACAATGTGCCAGTAATAACTATTTTCACTTCATTTAATATGTAAAATAATATACTAACAAGAATCCCAGGAAGACAAAGCAGAGATAACATGCAACTTCCTGGCCGTTGCCAATAGTGATGGAACTGATGGAGGTGGAAACAGATCTGTCAATATAAACATATATAAGATAATTAAACATCAACATTAATAATGAAGTTAAACTTTAAATATAGAACATTTTTATAAATATATACTAGCAATAATGTCTGTCTGATGTTATTATTTATATCAGTGACAACACAGTGACCAATATTTTTCAGTATCAGAGTCAGTCTATTGATACTAAAAATATTGCTCAGTCAGATCAAAGGAAAAACATACATTGTATATATATTACTAATTAAAGTATTTTTAGAGGAAATCAAACATTGTATGAAAATACATATGTATACAAAAAGGGGGGTAATCCACCTCATGTCTATGAATCAGGATGACTTGCCCAACCTAAATCATACACATGAGGTGGGTAACCTTTTATTCATATATACATGCAGATCTACAGTTTTGAGCATCTCTCAAACGTTATCCAGGACCTAAATTTCCATAGGTAAATGCTGTGGTGTTTTTGTTAATATTGATTATTGGTAGAATTGTTGGTCATTACTGTTTAAACTTTCTTTTCATACAACAAGGTGTTTCAGTTAAAAATCACTGTGACTGGTGATTTTTCACAGCATACCACAAGCACTGTGAATTGCTCTGCGTAAAACAACAGCAAATTATATCCTGTATCTTTCATAAACATAATAAGAAAAAAATCATTGACAGAGTTGTAAATGTAGGTATCATGTCAAAAAAACACCAGCTATCACAGTGAGCCATGGAAACACAGTGTTTCACTGTGACTCACGGATATCAGGCTACAGTCACATACTTTCTAAAAAAAACAACACCAGCAATGACAGAGGTAACACAAACTTGTTTCAATGTGACTCACGGATATTAGGCTACAGTCACATACTTTCTAAGAAACAACAACACCAGCAATGACAGAGGTAACACAAACTTGTTTCACTGTGACTCACAGATATCAGGCTACAGTCACATACTTTCTAAAAAAAACAACACCAGCAATGACAGAGGTAACACAAACTTGTTTCACTGTGACTCACAGATATCAGGCTACAGTCACATAGTTTCTAAAAAAAAACCACACCAGCAATGACAGAGGTAACACAAACTTGTTTCACTGTGACTCACAGATATCAGGCTACAGTCACATAGTTTCTAAAAAAAAACCACACCAGCAATGACAGAGGTAACACAAACTTGTTTCACTGTGACTCACAGATATCAGGCTACAGTCACATACTTTCTAAAAAAAACAACACCAGCAATGACAGAGGTAACACAAACTTGTTTCATTGTGACTCATGGATATCAGGCTACAGTCACATACTTTCTAAAAAAAAACAACACCAGCAATGACAGAGGTAACACAAACTTGTTTCACTGTGACTCACAGATATCAGGCTACAGTCACATACTTTCTAAAAAAAACAACACCAACAATGACAGGTAACACAAACTTGTTTCAATGTGACTCACAGATATCAGGCTACAGACACATACTTTCTAAAAAAAACAACACCAACAATGACAGGTAACACAAACTTGTTTCAATGTGACTCACAGATATCAGGCTACAGTCACATACTTTCTAAAAAAAAAAACCACCAGCAATGACAGAGGTAACACAAACTTGTTTCATTGTGACTCACGGATATCAGGCTACAGTCACATAGTTTCTAAAAAACAACAACACCAGCAATGACAGAGGTAACACAAACTTGTTTCACTGTGACTCACAGATATCAGGCTACAGTCACATACTTTCTAAAAAAAACAACACCAGCAATGACAGAGGTAACACAAACTTGTTTCACTGTGACTCACAGAGGTAACACAAACTTGTTTCACTGTGACTCACGGATATCAGGCTACAGTCACATACTTTCTAAAAAAAACAACACCAGCAATGACAGAGGTAACACAAACTTGTTTCACTGTGACTCACAGAGGTAACACAAACTTGTTTCACTGTGACTCACAGAGGTAACACAAACTTGTTTCACTGTGACTCACAGAGGTAACACAAACTTGTTTCACTGTGACTCACGGATATCAGGCTACAGTCACATAGTTTCTAAAAAAAAACCACACCAGCAATGACAGAGGTAACACAAACTTGTTTCACTGTGACTCACAGAGGTAACACAAACTTGCTTCACTGTGACTCACGGATATCAGGCTACAGTCACATAGTTTCTAAAAAAACAAACACACCAGCAATCACAGAGGTAACACAAACTTGTTTCACTGTGACTCACGGATATTAGGCTACAGTCACATAGTTTCTAAAAAAAACAACACCAGCAATGACAGAGGTAACACAAACTTGTTTCACTGTGACTCACAGAGGTAACACAAACTTGTTTCATCGTGACTCACAGAGGTAACACAAACTTGTTTCACTGTGACTCATAGAGGTAACACAAACTTGTTTCACTGTGACTCACAGAGGTAACACAAACTTGTTTCACTGTAACTCACAGATGTCAGACTACAGTACTTTCTAACAAAAACAACTTAATTGTTAACATTGTATCTCAGAACTAAAAATCTCTTTCCAAATGTCAGGAGTTCTAATGACAAGTGAGTGTACTGTTGTATGTTTATAAATAAACATCATCGTTACATGTGTAGTCTGTCATTACTTATCACAACTGTATCCAACAACAACATTATTATTACATTGCTTGTTGTGATAAAAAAAAGAAATCTATATATTTAGGAAAAGGGGAAATAAAAAACAGATAATTCACCTGCAGAACCACCTGTCACTTTTGTGATAATTGTTTATGATTAGATACAGAGATAAATAACCTCACCTGTAAATATATTTAGGTATAATAATACTGTTAATTCACTTGTAGAATAATATGTCTCATTATTTTTTGATATATCCATTTTTTTCCCACATGTACATGAATGATACATTATAAGTGTGTTTCTATATATAGAGTAAGACATTTTTTTGTGATAAATTGTAATTTTAAATTAAATACATGTATAAAAACATAGATATCAAATTTAATGTGCACGAAACCTTTCTGGAATAACCTTCATCAGGTACGCTTAAAATCGAAAGATTGGAAAGCAAAATAACTTAAAGTTTTGAAAGCAATAAAACCAATGAGCCTAAACAGGATAGTAAACAGGATAGTAAACAGGATAGCCTAAACAGGATAGTAAACAGGATAGTAAACAGGATAGTAAACAGGATAGTAAAAATGTGCTAAGGTCACCCATGTCTGATGAGGGAGGAGAACCTTAGTTTGTTTTAATAATTACAATATTTAGGAACTGTATGTATAGTAAAAAATTCATGAATACTTTTGTAGATACATGTAGCAAATTATGAAGAATGGGTAACCAGTGATATAAAACAGACAGTAATCTATATACATGTACTACATGCATGTGTAATTAGTACTAAAATCATTCTCATTTAACTTGACAATTTATGTAACATATTAAATATTAATTTCTATTATATAAAGGTATATATACAGACTATTAATAATGCAATGTAAAGGTATTTTTATATTTTTAATTCACTTCAACAATTTCATCAATATAATAATGCATGGCAGTCTGATCTTGTAACACATAACTAACTCAACAAATACAGTAAAATCTCCATGTTATCTGAACTAAGAGAAGTCGTTTCCTTGGTTACGTCCAAGTATAAACCACATATGTAGGTCTATTCATAAGTTTCTTAAGCTAACTTTCTTACAGATAACTCAAACACTCAGCTATTTCTAAAAAAAATCCTGTGTGTTTTAGGCTTTGACACAAGGTGGTTTGACTATCATTAGCCTTCTCTAGATACTAATGTGATGTCAAATACAGGACCATTAGTGATCATTAAGTCTTTATACTATCTAATGATTTACATAATTCAATAAATCACATTAATTGACGATTTATTAACGATTAATTTGTTTACTATATAGGATATACTGGAATTTTATATAGCCTGCTGAAAATTAATGTTTTATATAATGAAAAGTGAAAAACAGTCAACATTTTTACTGCCACCAACACTGTGTTAAAACGTTGATCTTCTAGATTTAAAATATAAAGTTCACTACACATATAAATACCTAATTTTATAGATTGTTTAGGTTTATGATGTGGCGGTCAGCTTTACTGGTGGAGGAAGCCGGTGTACCGGGAGAAAACCACAGACCTGCCGCAAGATGCTGACAAACTTTATCACATAAATTTGTATCGAGTACAGAGTACACCTCGCCATGAGTGGGATTCCAACTCACAACATTAGTGCTGATAGGCAGTGATTGTACACTACAGGTAGCTGTGAATCAAAATACCATACGATCACAACCACGGCGGCCCCCCTGATTTATAATAAAACTTATAAAGTTGTATATGTATAGTATGTTTATGGATGATTTGTCAATGCATGGCAACAAGCCAACACTAGAGATATCAATACAATGTCTGATATCTACTCATAGATATCAACAATAATTTGTTTGTATAATAGAGTAAAAGATCATAGAAAAATTTAATACTGAATTTGGTTGAGGGGACTAAACAGTTCATCATTATGCCAAGCGAATCTGTGCTAGTATGCCAACAGTTTGGATTCGAATCCTGCAGCAAAAAAATCTAACACTATTGACACTAACTCTAAATATACAAAGTTACTGATTATAAGGTAAAAGAATAAAACCTACATGTATGTAAAATTTCACAAACTACATTTTGCACAAATATGGTTAATTGAATGATAATCCATTCAATAAAATATGAATATTAATTAGATATACAGTCTGTGCCAAAAACATTTTGACAAACTAGCCCCAACAGCATTTTAGAACAATTTTGTCTATTTGATTAATCAAATTTTATGCAACTTTTACTAGCCAGAATTTTTTTTTACCAGACTGGGGCATAGGGTTAGTGGTTTTTGGAACAGACTGCACACCGGGTCAGCATGATACAAACAACAAATACAAACCTTATATATCAAATTAAATGTATACATCTTAATCTCTTACTTTACCTTAATATTATAAGTACTTTAAGTAGATTAAGTACCTGACATTACTTCTAAATCTAATTAATTTACCTTTTAATCCAGCATTTTCCATCATACTTCTGACAATGGCTACCAGTGTAGCATTACAAAGTATTATACTGCCAAGACTATAATAATCACGTCCTCGCTCTCGTGAACCCCAGTCATGTTCATAGAAACAAAGTTCTAATGCACTTCCAAATTCCTTCCATAAAACATCCAGATATTTCTTAACTAGTTGATCTTTAATAGTGCCATCAGCACTATCACCCCATGACACTGTTTTCCGTTTTGAATCCGACCTTGACAAGACTGGTGTGTCTGGACCTTTCGGAGGTCTATCAGCCTCTGTTTTACTCGAAGATTTACCTGGTTTGTGTCTTGCTTTAGAACTTTCACTTTTACGTAGTATGTGCGTAGAATGGCAAACAATTTGAAGAAATGCCTCTGCAAAAGTCTGTTCATTTTGGGCAAAGGTTGATAATGGTGGAGGTTCATGAGATAAGTCAGGGGCTTTAATAGACCCTACTTTTAGAACAGCACCACTAATGCTTGTCGTACTGCCTGTAGCAGTGTGATAATCTGAGGTATCTATTCCTGGTATTGCAGACATTGGACGTCTCTGAACCTCATCATTCCACACATATAATGGAAGTTTACCAGAAAATAAAATTCTCATGAATTCATCATTGGCTGTAAAAAATCTGTGTGTTTGATGAGCAGCATACCTGGCTCTTTCACCTGCCAGAATGTTCATGACGTTAACAAACGGTATTGCTTTTACACTTATACCAGCATGTCGTGAGAGATTTGACAAAGCTGCACTTGGAGCAAGGATCTTTTCTAATTTATGATAAATTTCCTGAACAAAAACAGTCTTTCCACGAGCCTTAGGCAACCCATTCAATATGTTGTTAAAGTCTTCAAGCCCTCGTGTAATATTCCACAAGATTTCATGAGTTAAATTAGCATATGACCCATGTGCAAAAACTTTCAACCCAATCATGATCAATTTTTCCATCCAGTAGATGGCATTATTGTATAATTGAAACAACTTGTCTCTGATGTGTTCTACATCAATATAAAGACGACCTAAAATAGGCAAAAGCCATTTACTGGTATGAAGACGCTGTTTAATTGTATTCCAATGACCTACATGTACTCGTAAGTCTTCACATAAACCGTTTAGACAGTATAATTTACTCATTGGAGCTTCAGTCAAACAGTTGTGAGTAATACCATATAACGTTCTATATTCTGCCTGAACTAAATTCTCTAAATCTTTCACAAAAGCAGAGACAGACTTGATTCTGAACAAGCAATCTCGTAAAAATTCAAGCCTTGCCCTTTCTTCTAGAACCTTACGAAGTTCAAGATATTGCTGACCTATTTTTAAAACATGGCGACAGTGAAGAAAACTAATGTTACCATGTTCTGAATGGCGACGACTAACATGCTGTCCTGGATTTAAAATTTGAAACGGTTTTCTTAACAATTTGATAGTTTCTTCTGCGTCAACACTATCAAACTCTCTTTCATTACCAGAAAGAGAAATTGGTGAACTATTGAAATATTTCTCATAGACATTTTGAGACAAGTTTAAATCATCTTCATCCAAATTGTCATCTATTCCTGGTATATGAACACGGTAGGAACTGATAGAAGGAAGCCGTTCTGACGCGTCACTGTAATCTTCATCCAAATTGTAATTACCTGTAAATTATCAATTAATTCATTTGATTATGCATATTAATTATTACATTGATAAATATAGGGAGTCAGTGTTGCTTAAAACAAAGTGAACAATTCTTTGGCTATATCACATGGTGACAACAAAATACTTTTTCAATGAGACGATGAAGATGCCTGCTTTGTACTACAAAAAATGTAGATCAACATGTTAAGTTGGTTCTGTTTTAGTACAATGTACATTAACCACCTGACTGAAACGAAAATCACAGGTAGACTTGTCACTTCATTCTGACATTATCCACACACCTGTGTTTGTGCTCTTGTTCCTTCAATGTACATAATAAAGAAACAACAAATTAAATACTACATGCTTTTTAATATGCTTTGTTACAAATTAGGATCAAAGCCACAATATGGTACACAATGATAAATGCTTGGCTCCTACTTAACTCTCCATTGTTGAAAGTAGCAGCTTCATGTTTCAGTTTCCTACTGCTCATAGCGCCTTGCTTAGGAATCTGATCTCTATTTTAATTTTCATCAAATTATATATGACAGGATTTTTTATTTTATAAAGAATGAAATTCAAAGTTTCCATTGCAATCGAGGTAAAATCCTGAGGATACCAGCTGTTTTCACCTCCTTCAATTAAGAAATGCCAAGATGTCCGAATAAGAGAATATGTTTGCCTAGCATGAACAATGTATGTAATCTCTGTATGTCAATATGTAGTTTCACAGAGTTATTTTTTGCTCCTCCCTCCAACAAAAGTGGTATCTCCAACCTAACCTAACATTTGAAGGATTAACTTAAAGTCACTATATTTACACTTAGCCACTGTACATGTTGTAAATATTTACACTTAGCCACTGTACATGTTGTAAATATTTACACTTAGCCACTGTACATGTTGTAAATATTTACACTTAGCCACTGTACATGTTGTAAATATTTACACTTAGCCACTGTACATGTTGTAAATATTTACACTTAGCCACTGTACATGTTGTAAATATTTACACTTAGCCACTGTACATGTTGTAAATATTTACACTTAGCCACTGTACATGTTGTAAATATTTACACTTAGCCACTGTACATGTTGTAAATATTTACATATGTTGCTTCTTTGTTTTTATTGTTAATAAAGTTATGTATAAGTGCACTTCATCCATGATGTTTCACGCTCTAACTTTAGAGTCTACTACTGTAATGGAAGAAGAAGAACCAGGAATCAAACATAAGGACTTGTGTGCATCAGGGCTCATGATACAGGGTGATTTAGGGGGAAGGAGTCACCTTGGTAAGGTTGGCTTCCCTTATTCGTTTAACAAAAGCAAAGTGGAAATCGACTTGCAATTTTGAATAGTCACTCTTATAATGTCGCCCAAGTGTTTTTGCCACATGTTACGTAAGAAAATAATGAGATTGTATTTATTGAAATCCATTTGATTCATTATGCTTTTTGATAGTGACTTTCTTAAAAAGTAATCCATTTCGATTCAAAGAAACTTTTTATACATTCAACAAACAAAAATGGCGCCATGTCAGTAGGGGACGCAAATGCTATAGATAGGAGATGTTGACCGAAGCTACTTTTAGTCAAATGAACTTTCCATTATTTTTTCATCATCTATTACACAAAATCTAAGTTCTTATACTATATGTTCGTATATTTAAGACCAACATAACAATTTTATCAAATTTGGACAAGGTGACTTCAGCATGGCAGCAAAACAAAGTTTCGATTAACTATTGACTCTCCCACTTCTCTCTGTGAGCTCGCTGAAAGAGAAGTCACTTCTCCTTCTAATTTTATAGTAATGAGAGTCCTGTGCATTCAGGATAGTCAATACATGTGTTAATTTGCTGCTAATATGGAAAAGATAATTTTGGAATGTTCCTCAGGGGTAGAGGTAAGGCTTTACTTGCAACATATCCACTTTCTACTTTTAAATTTGATGTCAACATGACCTCTATGGTCTATATATATATAGCTATGGGTCCTAATAGGATTTTATTTAATTTCCTTGGAGTATGCAAACATAATTCTAGTTCTCAACTTGCCAGTTTTGCTTTGCAAAAATTCCTATGTGTGACATGCAATTTGGCGACAAATGGTTCTTGACCAGTACAGTCGAACCTGTTAAAGGCTGTTTTACTATCTACTCTAGTGATCAGTAATATGCGAGCGAAGCCAGCTCTTTATGGTTAAAAATGTGTACCTAGGATTTTCTTCACATACTGATGGATATATTTTTTTTCTGCACATTGTAAACACGTTCCGTGCAACACACTTACACACTCTACTAATGAAGATCTTCTTAACATAAAGCGCAAAGGTGATCCTAAATCTGGGACCCTCTCTCGTACGTCCGATACCACTGAAACCTGGAACCCGTGTGTAATAAACGTCATTTTGTTAGCTTGTTCTACTTATATTTATTTTATCATTATTTTCTGTCATTTCCTCGCAACAAAAGTAGTCTTTTACTGTACAATTAGATTTTCAAAACTATGAGATCTCATATGGAACGAGAGTTTGATTGAATGAGACTAGATTCGACCCTAAAAAAAAGTCGTCCCAGATATATCTCTACCCAAAAAATCTTGACAATACTCTGGAAAGAGGGATGCATTTATTGAAAGAAGAAGAAGATGCACTGGACAAGCGTGAAATTGGCAGAAAATTTTCAGATTCGCGAGCATTCATGGCCATGCCTGTTTAATATAATGTCAGTATTGAAGGGCATTTCATAATAATAAAAATTGTATTTAGTGATCACCTGTCATGTCACCCTATTTCAATGTTATATTGGAAAGGTACCTGTATATAAATTATAATATAGCCTTATAGCATACCTGTTAACCTCTGGGAACTGCTAGGGGGGAGATCTCCCCCTACCAACTCTTCTAAGGGGGAGATTTTGTGCGTCGCCTTTAAACGCACAAAATTGTACCTTGTAGTTGCATACATGTGATAAGAGTTGCTATGCTACAACTGGAGATTTGTAAATTTTTGGCTGGAGATTTGGTCTCATAACTGGAGATTTTTTATCGACGTATTTGATGCATGTTTTTATTGTTAATTGATGATTTCTTTTTGTTTGTTTCAGTATTGAACCAACTGCATCCCATTTCAATATATATTGTTTACATTTCTGTCTTATTAGTAGTGTTTCATATGATGAATGAAGGATAAAAACTGTATTTATAATTTATTCATAATCATTCATAATCATAAGGTTATAACAAAGCAATAACAATGAAGACAGAATGCTCTGAACAATAAAGTCATAGAGCACTAAAGTTAAAAAGTCACTTTGCTGCTGGTGCGTTGGATGATAGCATACGTTTTGGCATTTTTGTGGTTTATCAATTCCATCCTGGAACTTAGTCCTTAAATAATACTTTGATCGGCTTTGGTCCCAAACAAGCCATAACAACTCAATCCGAGATGAATTCATTGCACGTTTGATCGAAATAAGAAGTTTTCCTCGGCATCAAAGGTTGTCCGACTCCTGTTTGCACAACGGTTTATAACTATTTTTAATTGCCGCTATCACACTTCTAATCATCTAAGCGTGTGCCACAAACCCACTTCCTTATCCCCAATTAACTGTCAATCAGTGGATAATTGTTGTATAATCATCAACACCTTAATTAATCTCCATGACCCAATTTACCTGTAAAGGTGTCAAACAGATCAATAACCGGATATCATTTAAACACCTTTACCATTTGACTTCGTATCTCTCAGCGTTTTTCATCAGCGCGCGAGTTCCAAATGGGGAATTTCCAGAAATATTGATCGCAAAATGTAGGTCAAGATTTTATTGTACTTGATTTTTTTGTTGGGGGGAGGAAAAGGTGTGTGCGGGAGATTAATGTCTCCCGCGCACGAGACCCAGTCCATGCGGGAGATAAGGTTCTTACGCGGGAGAATCCTGCGAAAAAGGGGAGGGTTAACAGGTATGTTATAGGTTTGACTGCATGTGCACCGATTTTTATGCTACACTACTGACAGTACTGTACATGCACAGGGGCTAGGTGCGTAATTATAGAGTATTTTTTATTTTTTCGGACGCACCTAGCCCCTGTGTGTGAATCCGGGTCGTTTCGCCCCAATTACCTGTTCGCCCCGGAAAGTGAGTCGATTCGCCCCACTTAATCGCTATTATATTATAATAGATGAAGTCTTTTTCGACAATTTTTTGGCAATTATTTATTATTAGTTGTATGCAAAAAAAATAATAATTCATTCATTTTGGTCTACTTTAATTATTTATTTATTAGATGTATACAAAAAAAAATAATAATTCATTCATTTTGGTCTACTTTTGTCAAAGATCTCAAGCGAAACTTTTCTTGCAAAATTTACAAAAAACAACACAAGAACAGTCAAAAGGCAGTGATTGGGAAAGGCAGGGGCCATGGGTCGTTTGATACATACATTTTTGTAATTCTGTGTAGATGCCCCATACAAAAATTAAAAGGCCCATAAAATATTTTAGTTTTTACAAAGACTGCACTGAAATGGCCCATTGAATGTTGTGATGATCATAATCATTTTCTCTTTCCTGATCACTGAAAAGGTTGGTTTTTTTTTTTGCACCAATGCAAAAATGCATGACATGACTAAGATGCTGTACAAGTGCACAAATAACCTCTTTTTTAATGAATTACGCATCAAATGTTAAAATAGTATAAATTTAATCAGATGTCAAACAAAGAGTGAAGCAATACATAATATTAAACACGTCAAGAAAGCATGTTAATTATGAGGAAGACAAAAATAAAGTACCCATAAACAAGCCTTGCAACATCCATTATACGAATATTTGCAATGGTATTTTCCATATTTCATTTTTTAAAACACTATTAATAAATGAGGGCGAAACGACTCAGGTAGCGAACGGGATTCGGAGCGAAACGACCCGGTACCCTGTGTGTACATGTGCTCACTAACTGACTCAGTTATTGCCTTGAAAATATGAATTTGAATATCAACTCTACTTTAATAACTCAGAATATCTTACCCGACATTTTCCTCAATTATATTAAATATTTATATTACTGAATGTTAGATTCAACATAAACAATCCGTGACACATTGCTTTCGTTGGAAATGTTGTGAAATATGAGAAACAGCTCAGTTGGAAAATCGTCGGCCATGTTACCAAAACAGTGTTGTCACGTGATATTATGCAATTTTTTTTCTAGTCGAAAACGGATTGACACTAATAATTTCCGTATTTCATCGATTCTTAAAATTTTTAAAGAAAAACATGCAGTTTTGTACTTAATGGGTCATTGAAGATAATGACTACTGTAAATATTCATGAGACCATGTAAATTTCGGATAAAAATAACTCATAAGACCTATTGTTTAATGCTAATTACATACTACATCTAAGAGAATTACTCGGTCGGTTTCCTTCAACAATAAAACCGACCGCCACGATATAACTGAAATAATGTTGAAAGCGGCGTTAAACACCATAACTCTAACCTTTATGACAAAAGTGACGACTTCAATATAGCCTCATTTGATCAGTTTAGAACATATATTAACAGTTGGTGTGTGGGCATAAATGCAGTTGTACTGAATGTTGATGCCAACCTGTGCTGCCTATAAGGTCTGCTTCCATTGTGTTCTGATATAGTTTATTCTTTTTGCTTTTTGTTTGTTTTCATAGTGCTTGTTCAGTTTTGCCCATTGTCTGTACATCTTTTCATTTGGTCATTACATTGTCTGTACATCTTTTCATTTGGTCATTACATTGTCTGTACATCTTTTCATTTGGTCATTGCATTGTCTGTACATCTTTTCATTTGGTCATTACATTGTCTGTACATCTTTTCATTTGGTCATTACATTGTCTGTACATCTTTTCATTTGGTCATTACATTGTCTGTACATCTTTTCATTTGGTCATTGCATTGTCTGTACATCTTTTCATTTGGTCATTACATTGTCTGTACATCTTTTCATTTGGTCATTACATTGTCTGTACATCTTTTCATTTGGTCATTGCATTGTCTGTACATCTTTTCATTTGGTCATTACATTGTCTGTACATCTTTTCATTTGGTCATTGCATTGTCTGTACATCTTTTCATTTGGTCATTACATTGTCTGTACATCTTTTCTATTTGGTCATTGTATTGTCTGTACATCTTTTCATTTGGTCATTGCATTGTCTGTACATCTTTTCATTTGGTCATTGCATTGTCTGTACATCTTTTCATTGGGTCATTGCATTGTCTGTACATCTTTTCATTTGGTCATTACATTGTCTGTACATCTTTTCATTTGGTCATTGCATTGTCTGTACATCTTTTCATTTGGTCATTGCATTGTCTGTACATCTTTTCATTTGGTCATTGCATTGTCTGTACATCTTTTCATTTGGTCATTACATTGTCTGTACATCTTTTCATTTGGTCATTACATTGTCTGTACATCTTTTCATTTGGTCATTGCATTGTCTGTACATCTTTTCATTTGGTCATTGCATTGTCTGTACATCTTTTCATTTGGTCATTGTATTGTCTGTACATCTTTTCATTTGGTCATTGCATTGTCTGTACATCTTTTCATTTGGTCATTGCATTGTCTGTACATCTTTTCATTTGGTCATTGCATTGTCTGTACATCTTTTCATTTGGTCATTACATTGTCTGTACATCTTTTCATTTGGTCATTGCATTGTCTGTACATCTTTTCATTTGGTTATTACATTGTCTGTACATCTTTTCATTTGGTCATTACATTGTCTGTACATCTTTGCATTTGGTCATTACATTGTCTGTACATCTTTGCATTTGGTCATTACATTGTCTGTACATCTTTTCATTTGGTCATTACATTGTCTGTACATCTTTTCATTTGGTTATTACATTGTCTGTACATCTTTTCATTTGGTCATTGCATTGTCTGTACATCTTTTCATTTGGTCATTACATTGTCTGTACATCTTTGCATTTGGTCATTACATTGTCTGTACATCTTTTCATTTGGTCATTACATTGTCTGTACATCTTTTCATTTGGTCATTACATTGTCTGTACATCTTTTCATTTGGTCATTGCATTGTCTGTACATCTTTTCATTTGGTCATTACATTGTCTGTACATCTTTTCATTTGGTCATTACATTGTCTGTACATCTTTTCATTTGGTCATTACATTGTCTGTACATCTTTTCATTTGGTCAGTACATTGTCTGTACATCTTTTCATTTGGTCATTACATTGTCTGTACATCTTTTCATTGGTCATTGTATTGTCTGTATATCTTTTCATTTGGTCATTGCATTGTCTGTACATCTTTTCATTTGGTCATTGTATTGTCTGTACATCTTTTCGTTTGGTCATTGTATTGTCTGTACATCTTTTCATTTTGTCATTGTATTGTCTGTACATCTTTTCATTTGGTCATTGCATTGTCTGTACATCTTTTCATTTGGTCATTGCATTGTCTGTACATCTTTTCATTTGGTCATTGCATTGTTTGTACATCTTTTCATTTGGTCATTGCATTGTCTGTACATCTTTTCATTTGGTCATTACATTGTCTGTACATCTTTTCATTTGGTCATTGTATTGTCTGTACATCTTTTCATTTGGTCATTGTATTGTCTGTACATCTTTTCATTTGGTCATTGTATTGTCTGTACATCTTTTCATTTGGTCATTGTATTGTCTGTACATCTTTTCATTTGGTCATTGTATTGTCTGTACATCTTTTCATTTGGTCATTACATTGTCTGTACATCTTTTCATTTGGTCATTGCATTGTCTGTACATCTTTTCATTTGGTCATTACATTGTCTGTACATCTTTTCATTTGGTCATTGCATTGTCTGTACATCTTTTCATTTGGTCATTGCATTGTCTGTACATCTTTTCATTTGGTCATTACATTGTCTGTACATCTTTTCATTTAGTCATTACATTGTCTGTACATCTTTTCATTTGGTCATTACATTGTCTGTACATCTTTTCATTTGGTCATTGCATTGTCTGTACATCTTTTCATTTGGTCATTGCATTGTCTGTACATCTTTTCATTTGGTCATTGCATTGTCTGTACATCTTTTCATTTGGTCATTACATTGTCTGTACATCTTTTCATTTGGTCATTACATTGTCTGTACATCTTTTCATTTGGTCATTGCATTGTCTGTACATCTTTTCATTTGGTCATTGCATTGTCTGTACATCTTTTCATTTGGTCATTGCATTGTCTGTACATCTTTTCATTTGGTCATTACATTGTCTGTACATCTTTTCATTTGGTCATTGCATTGTCTGTACATCTTTTCATTTAGTTATTACATTGTCTGTATATCTTTTCATTTGGTCATTACATTGTCTGTACATCTTTTCATTTGGTCATTACATTGTCTGTACATCTTTGCATTTGGTCATTACATTGTCTGTACATCTTTTCATTTGGTCATTACATTGTCTGTACATCTTTTCATTTGGTTATTACATTGTCTGTACATCTTTTCATTTGGTCATTGCATTGTCTGTACATCTTTTCATTTGGTCATTACATTGTCTGTACATCTTTGCATTTGGTCATTACATTGTCTGTACATCTTTTCATTTGGTCATTACATTGTCTGTACATCTTTTCATTTGGTCATTACATTGTTTGTACATCTTTTCATTTGGTCATTGCATTGTCTGTACATCTTTTCATTTGGTCATTACATTGTCTGTACATCTTTTCATTTGGTCATTACATTGTCTGTACATCTTTTCATTTGGTCAGTACATTGTCTGTACATCTTTTCATTTGGTCATTACATTGTCTGTACATCTTTTCATTGGTCATTGTATTGTCTGTATATCTTTTCATTTGGTCATTGCATTGTCTGTACATCTTTTCATTTGGTCATTGTATTGTCTGTACATCTTTTCGTTTGGTCATTGTATTGTCTGTACATCTTTTCATTTTGTCATTGTATTGTCTGTACATCTTTTCATTTGGTCATTGCATTGTCTGTACATCTTTTCATTTGGTCATTGCAGTGTCTGTACATCTTTTTATTTGGTCATTACATTGTTTGTACATCTTTTCATTTGGTTATTACATTGTCTGTACATCTTTTCATTTGGTCATTACATTGTCTGTACATCTTTTCATTTGGTCATTACATTGTCTGTACATCTTTGCATTTGGTCATTACATTGTCTGTACATCTTTTCATTTGGTCATTACATTGTCTGTACATCTTTTCATTTGGTTATTACATTGTCTGTACATCTTTTCATTTGGTCATTGCATTGTCTGTACATCTTTTCATTTGGTCATTACATTGTCTGTACATCTTTTCATTTGGTCATTACATTGTCTGTACATCTTTTCATTTGGTCATTACATTGTCTGTACATCTTTTCATTTGGTCATTACATTGTCTGTACATCTTTTCATTTGGTCATTGCATTGTCTGTACATCTTTTCATTTGGTCATTACATTGTCTGTACATCTTTTCATTTGGTCATTACATTGTCTGTACATCTTTTCATTTGGTCATTACATTGTCTGTACATCTTTTCATTTGGTCAGTACATTGTCTGTACATCTTTTCATTTGGTCATTACATTGTCTGTACATCTTTTCATTGGTCATTGTATTGTCTGTATATCTTTTCATTTGGTCATTGCATTGTCTGTACATCTTTTCATTTGGTCATTGTATTGTCTGTACATCTTTTCGTTTGGTCATTGTATTGTCTGTACGTCTTTTCATTTTGTCATTGTATTGTCTGTACATCTTTTCATTTGGTCATTGCATTGTCTGTACATCTTTTCATTTGGTCATTGCATTGTCTGTACATCTTTTCATTTGGTCATTGCATTGTTTGTACATCTTTTCATTTGGTCATTGCATTGTCTGTACATCTTTTCATTTGGTCATTACATTGTCTGTACATCTTTTCATTTGGTCATTGTATTGTCTGTACATCTTTTCATTTGGTCATTGTATTGTCTGTACATCTTTTCATTTGGTCATTGTATTGTCTGTACATCTTTTCATTTGGTCATTGTATTGTCTGTACATCTTTTCATTTGGTCATTGTATTGTCTGTACATCTTTTCATTTGGTCATTACATTGTCTGTACATCTTTTCATTTGGTCATTGCATTGTCTGTACATCTTTTCATTTGGTCATTACATTGTCTGTACATCTTTTCATTTGGTCATTGCATTGTCTGTACATCTTTTCATTTGGTCATTGCATTGTCTGTACATCTTTTCATTTGGTCATTACATTGTCTGTACATCTTTTCATTTAGTCATTACATTGTCTGTACATCTTTTCATTTGGTCATTACATTGTCTGTACATCTTTTCATTTGGTCATTGCATTGTCTGTACATCTTTTCATTTGGTCATTGCATTGTCTGTACATCTTTTCATTTGGTCATTGCATTGTCTGTACATCTTTTCATTTGGTCATTACATTGTCTGTACATCTTTTCATTTGGTCATTACATTGTCTGTACATCTTTTCATTTGGTCATTGCATTGTCTGTACATCTTTTCATTTGGTCATTGCATTGTCTGTACATCTTTTCATTTGGTCATTGTATTGTCTGTACATCCTTTCATTTGGTCATTGCATTGTCTGTACATCTTTTCATTTGGTCATTGCATTGTCTGTACATCTTTTCATTTGGTCATTGCATTGTCTGTACATCTTTTCATTTGGTCATTGTATTGTCTGTACATCCTTTCATTTGGTCATTGCATTGTCTGTACATCTTTTCATTTGGTCATTGTATTGTCTGTACATCCTTTCATTTGGTCATTGCATTGTCTGTACATCTTTTCATTTGGTCATTACCTTGTCTGTACATCTTTTCATTTGGTCATTGCATTGTCTGTACATCTTTTCATTTGGTCATTACATTGTCTGTACATCTTTTCATTTGGTCATTGCATTGTCTGTACATCTTTTCATTTAGTTATTACATTGTCTGTACATCTTTTCATTTGGTCATTACATTGTCTGTACATCTTTTCATTTGGTCATTACATTGTCTGTACATCTTTGCATTTGGTCATTACATTGTCTGTACATCTTTTCATTTGGTCATTACATTGTCTGTACATCTTTTCATTTGGTCATTACATTGTCTGTACATCTTTTCATTTGGTCATTGCATTGTCTGTACATCTTTTCATTTGGTCATTGCATTGTCTGTACATCTTTTCATTTGGTCATTACATTGTCTGTACATCTTTTCATTTGGTCATTACATTGTCTGTACATCTTTTCATTTGGTCATTACATTGTCTGTACATCTTTTCATTTGGTCATTGCATTGTCTGTACATCTTTTCATTTGGTCATTACATTGTCTGTACATCTTTTCATTTGGTCATTGCATTGTCTGTACATCTTTTCATTTGGTCATTACATTGTCTGTACATCTTTTCATTTGGTCATTGTATTGTCTGTACATCCTTTCATTTGGTCATTACATTGTCTGTACATCTTTTCATTTGGTCATTGCATTGTCTGTACATCTTTTCATTTGGTCATTGCATTGTCTGTACATCTTTTCATTTGGTCATTACATTGTCTGTACATCTTTTCTATTTGGTCATTGTATTGTCTGTACATCTTTTCATTTGGTCATTGCATTGTCTGTACATCTTTTCATTTGGTCATTGCATTGTCTGTACATCTTTTCATTGGGTCATTGCATTGTCTGTACATCTTTTCATTTGGTCATTACATTGTCTGTACATCTTTTCATTTGGTCATTGCATTGTCTGTACATCTTTTCATTTGGTCATTGCATTGTCTGTACATCTTTTCATTTGGTCATTGCATTGTCTGTACATCTTTTCATTTGGTCATTACATTGTCTGTACATCTTTTCATTTGGTCATTGCATTGTCTGTACATCTTTTCATTTGGTCATTGCATTGTCTGTACATCTTTTCATTTGGTCATTGTATTGTCTGTACATCTTTTCATTTGGTCATTGCATTGTCTGTACATCTTTTCATTTGGTCATTGCATTGTCTGTACATCTTTTCATTTGGTCATTGGATTGTCTGTACATCTTTTCATTTGGTCATTACATTGTCTGTACATCTTTTCATTTGGTCATTGCATTGTCAGTACATCTTTTCATTTGGTTATTACATTGTCTGTACATCTTTTCATTTGGTCATTACGTTGTCTGTAAATCTTTTCATTTGGTCATTACGTTGTCTGTACATCTTTTCATTTGGTCATTACCTTGTCTGTACATCTTTTCATTTGGTCATTGCATTGTCTGTACATCTTTTCATTTGGTCATTGTATTGTCTGTACATCTTTTCATTTGGTCATTGCATTGTCTGTACATCTTTTCATTTGGTCATTGCATTGTCTGTTCATCTTTTCATTTGGTCATTGCATTGTCTGTGCATCTTTTCATTTGGTCATTACATTGTCTGTGCATCTTTTCATTTGGTCATTACATTGTCTGTACATCTTTTCATTTGGTCATTACATTGTCTGTACATCTTTTCATTTGGTCATTGCATTGTCTGTACATCTTTTCATTTGGTCATTACATTGTCTGTACATCTTTTCATTTGGTCATTACATTGTCTGTACATCTTTTCATTTGGTCATTGCATTGTCTGTACATCTTTTCATTTGGGCATTACATTGTCTGTACATGTTTTCATTTGGTCATTGCATTGTCTGTACATCTTTTCATTTGGTCATTGCATTGTCTGTACATCTTTTCATTTGGTCATTGCATTGTCTGTGCATCTTTTCATTTGGTCATTGCATTGTCTGTGCATCTTTTCATTTGGTCATTACATTGTCTGTGCATCTTTTCATTTGGTCATTACATTGTCTGTACATCTTTTCATTTGGTCATTATATTGTCTGTACATCTTTTCATTTGGTCATTACATTGTCTGTACATCTTTTCATTTGGTCATTACATTGTCTGTACATCTTTTCATTTGGTCATTACATTGTCTGTACATCTTGTCATTTGGTCATTGTATTGTCTGTACATCTTTTCATTTGGTCATTACATTGTCTGTACATCTTTTCATTTGGTCATTACATTGTCTGTACATCTTTTCATTTGGTCATTGCATTGTCTGTACATCTTTTCATTTGGTCATTGCATTGTCTGTACATCTTTTCATTTGGTCATTACATTGTCTGTACATCTTTTCATTTGGTCATTGCATTGTCTGTACATCTTGTCATTTGGTCATTGCATTGTCTGTACATCTTTTCATTTGGTCATGCATTGTCTGTACATCTTTGCATTTGGTCATTACATTGTCTGTACATCTTTTCATTTGGTCATTACATTTTCTGTACATCTTTTCATTTGGTCATTACATTGTCTGTAAATCTTTTCATTTGGTCATTGCATTGTCTGTACATCGTTTCATTTGGTCATTACATTGTCTGTACATCTTTTCATTTGGTCATTACATTGTCTGTACATCTTTTCATTTGGTCATTACATTGTCTGTACATCTTTTCATTTGGTCATTACATTGTCTGTACATCTTTTCATTTGGTCATTACATTGTCTGTACATCTTTTCATTGGTCATTGTATTGTCTGTACATCTTTTCATTTGGTCATTACATTGTCTGTACATCTTTTCATTTGGTCATTACATTGTCTGTACATCTTTTCATTTGGTCATTACATTGTCTGTACATCTTTTCATTTGGTCATTACATTGTCTGTACATCTTTTCATTTGGTCATTACATTGTCTGTACATCTTTTCATTTGGTCATTACATTGTCGGTACATCTTGTCATTTGGTCATTGTATTGTCTGTACATCTTTTCATTTGGTCATTACATTGTCTGTACATCTTTTCATTTGGTCATTACATTGTCTGTACATCTTTTCATTTGGTCATTGCATTGTCTGTACATCTTTTCATTTGGTCATTGCATTGTCTGTACATCTTTTCATTTGTTCATTACATTGTCTGTACATCTTTTCATTTGGTCATTGCATTGTCTGTACATCTTGTCATTTGGTCATTGCATTGTCTGTACATCTTTTCATTTGGTCATGCATTGTCTGTTCATCTTTGCATTTGGTCATTACATTGTCTGTACATCTTTTCATTTGGTCATTACATTTTCTGTACATCTTTTCATTTGGTCATTACATTGTCTGTAAATCTTTTCATTTGGTCATTGCATTGTCTGTACATCGTTTCATTTGGTCATTACATTGTCTGTACATCTTTTCATTTGGTCATTACATTGTCTGTACATCTTTTCATTTGGTCATTACATTGTCTGTACATCTTTTCATTTGGTCATTACATTGTCTGTACATCTTTTCATTTGGTCATTACATTGTCTGTACATCTTTTCATTGGTCATTGTATTGTCTGTACATCTTTTCATTTGGTCATTACATTGTCTGTACATCTTTTCATTTGGTCATTACATTGTCTGTACATCTTTTCATTTGGTCATTACATTGTCTGTACATCTTTTCATTTGGTCATTGCATTGTCTGTACATCTTTTCATTTGGTCATTGCATTGTCTGTACATCTTTTCATTTGGTAATTGCATTGTCTGTACATCTTTTCATTTGGTCATTGCATTGTCTGTACATCTTTTCATTTGGTCATTACATTGTCTGTACATCTTTTCATTTGGTCATTGCATTGTCTGTACATCTTTTCATTTGGTCATTACATTGTCTGTACATCTTTTCATTTGGTCATTACATTGTCTGTACATCTTTTCATTTGGTCATTGCATTGTCTGTACATCTTTTCATTTGGTCATTACATTTTCTGTACATCTTTTCATTTTGTTTATACATTGTCTGTACATCTTTTCATTTGGTCATTGCATTGTCTGTACATCTTTTCATTTGGTCATTACATTGTCTGTACATCTTTTCATTTGGTCATTACATTGTCTGTACATCTTTTCATTTGGTCATTATATTGTCTGTACATCTTTTCATTTGGGCATTACATTGTCTGTACATCTTTTCATTGGTCATTGTATTGTCTGTACATCTTTTCATTTGGTCATTACATTTTCTGTACATCTTTTCATTTGGTCATTACATTGTCTGTAAATCTTTTCATTTGGTCATTGCATTGTCTGTACATCTTTTCATTTGGTCATTACATTGTCTGTACATCTTTTCATTTGGTCATTACATTGTCTGTACATCTTTTCATTTGGTCATTACATTGTCTGTACATCTTTTCATTTGGTCATTACATTGTCTGTACATCTTTTCATTTGGTCATTACATTGTCTGTACATCTTTTCATTGGTCATTGTATTGTCTGTACATCTTTTCATTTGGTCATTACATTGTCTGTACATCTTTTCATTTGGTCATTACATTGTCTGTACATCTTTTCATTTGGTCATTACATTGTCTGTACATCTTTTCATTTGGTCATTGCATTGTCTGTACATCTTTTCATTTGGTCATTGCATTGTCTGTACATCTTTTCATTTGGTCATTGCATTGTCTGTGCATCTTTTCATTTGGTCATTGCATTGTCTGTGCATCTTTTCATTTGGTCATTACATTGTCTGTGCATCTTTTCATTTGGTCATTACATTGTCTGTACATCTTTTCATTTGGTCATTATATTGTCTGTACATCTTTTCATTTGGTCATTACATTGTCTGTACATCTTTTCATTTGGTCATTACATTGTCTGTACATCTTTTCATTTGGTCATTACATTGTCTGTACATCTTGTCATTTGGTCATTGTATTGTCTGTACATCTTTTCATTTGGTCATTACATTGTCTGTACATCTTTTCATTTGGTCATTACATTGTCTGTACATCTTTTCATTTGGTCATTGCATTGTCTGTACATCTTTTCATTTGGTCATTGCATTGTCTGTACATCTTTTCATTTGGTCATTACATTGTCTGTACATCTTTTCATTTGGTCATTGCATTGTCTGTACATCTTGTCATTTGGTCATTGCATTGTCTGTACATCTTTTCATTTGGTCATGCATTGTCTTTTCATCTTTGCATTTGGTCATTACATTGTCTGTACATCTTTTCATTTGGTCATTGTATTGTCTGTACATCTTTTCATTTGGTCATTACATTTTCTGTACATCTTTTCATTTGGTCATTACATTGTCTGTAAATCTTTTCATTTGGTCATTGCATTGTCTGTACATCGTTTCATTTGGTCATTACATTGTCTGTACATCTTTTCATTTGGTCATTACATTGTCTGTACATCTTTTCATTTGGTCATTACATTGTCTGTACATCTTTTCATTTGGTCATTACATTGTCTGTACATCTTTTCATTTGGTCATTACATTGTCTGTACATCTTTTCATTGGTCATTGTATTGTCTGTACATCTTTTCATTTGGTCATTACATTGTCTGTACATCTTTTCATTTGGTCATTACATTGTCTGTACATCTTTTCATTTGGTCATTACATTGTCTGTACATCTTTTCATTTGGTCATTACATTGTCTGTACATCTTTTCATTTGGTCATTACATTGTCTGTACATCTTTTCATTTGGTCATTACATTGTCGGTACATCTTGTCATTTGGTCATTGTATTGTCTGTACATCTTTTCATTTGGTCATTACATTGTCTGTACATCTTTTCATTTGGTCATTACATTGTCTGTACATCTTTTCATTTGGTCATTGCATTGTCTGTACATCTTTTCATTTGGTCATTGCATTGTCTGTACATCTTTTCATTTGTTCATTACATTGTCTGTACATCTTTTCATTTGGTCATTGCATTGTCTGTACATCTTGTCATTTGGTCATTGCATTGTCTGTACATCTTTTCATTTGGTCATGCATTGTCTGTTCATCTTTGCATTTGGTCATTACATTGTCTGTACATCTTTTCATTTGGTCATTACATTTTCTGTACATCTTTTCATTTGGTCATTACATTGTCTGTAAATCTTTTCATTTGGTCATTGCATTGTCTGTACATCGTTTCATTTGGTCATTACATTGTCTGTACATCTTTTCATTTGGTCATTACATTGTCAGTACATCTTTTCATTTGGTCATTACATTGTCTGTACATCTTTTCATTTGGTCATTACATTGTCTGTACATCTTTTCATTTGGTCATTACATTGTCTGTACATCTTTTCATTGGTCATTGTATTGTCTGTACATCTTTTCATTTGGTCATTACATTGTCTGTACATCTTTTCATTTGGTCATTACATTGTCTGTACATCTTTTCATTTGGTCATTACATTGTCTGTACATCTTTTCATTTGGTCATTGCATTGTCTGTACATCTTTTCATTTGGTCATTGCATTGTCTGTACATCTTTTCATTTGGTAATTGCATTGTCTGTACATCTTTTCATTTGGTCATTGCATTGTCTGTACATCTTTTCATTTGGTCATTACATTGTCTGTACATCTTTTCATTTGGTCATTACATTGTCTGTACATCTTTTCATTTGGTCATTACATTGTCTGTACACCTTTTCATTTGGTCATTGCATTGTCTGTAAATCTTGTCATTTGGTCATTGCATTGTCTGTACATCTTTTCATTTGGTCATTACATTGTCTGTACATCTTTTCATTTGGTCATTACACTGTCTGTACATCTTTTCATTTGGTCATTACATTGTCTGTACATCTTTTCATTTGGTCATTGCATTGTCTGTACATCTTTTCATTTGGTTATTACATTGTCTGTACATCTTTTCATTTGGTCATTGTATTGTCTGTACATCTTTTCATTTGGTCATTGTATTGTCTGTACATCTTTTCATTTGGTCATTGTATTGTCTGTACATCTTTTCATTTGGTCATTGTATTGTCTGTACATCTTTTCATTTGGTCATTGTATTGTCTGTACATCTTTTCATTTGGTCATTGTATTGTCTGTACATCTTTTCATTTGGTCATTACATTGTCTGTACATCTTTTCATTTGGTCATTGCATTGTCTGTACATCTTTTCATTTGGTCATTACATTGTCTGTACATCTTTTCATTTGGTCATTGCATTGTCTGTACATCTTTTCATTTGGTCATTGTATTGTCTGTACATCTTTTCATTTGGTCATTACATTGTCTGTACATCTTTTCATTTGGTCATTGCATTGTCTGTACATCTTTTCATTTGGTCATTACATTGTCTGTACATCTTTTCATTTGGTCATTGCATTGTCTGTACATCTTTTCATTTGGTCATTGCATTGTCTGTACATCTTTTCATTTGGTCATTGCATTGTCTGTACATCCTTTCATTTGGTCATTACATTGTCTGTACATCTTTTCATTTGGTCATTACATTGTCTGTACATCTTTTCATTTGGTCATTGTATTGTCTGTACATCTTTTCATTTGGTCATTGCATTGTCTGTACATCTTTTCATTTGGTCATTGCATTGTCTGTACATCTTTTCATTTGGTCATTACATTGTCTGTACATCTTTTCATTTGGTCATTACATTGTCTGTACATCTTTTCATTTGGTCATTGCATTGTCTGTACATCTTTTCATTTGGGCATTACATTGTCTGTACATCTTTTCATTTGGTCATTGCATTGTCTGTACATCTTTTCATTTGGTCATTGCATTGTCTGTACATCTTTTCATTTGGTCATTGCATTGTCTGTGCATCTTTTCATTTGGTCATTACATTGTCTGTACATCTTTTCATTTGGTCATTATATTGTCTGTACATCTTTTCATTTGGTCATTACATTGTCTGTACATCTTTTCATTTGGTCATTACATTGTCTGTACATCTTTTCATTTGGTCATTACATTGTCTGTACATCTTTTCATTTGGTCATTGTATTGTCTGTACATCTTTTCATTTGGTCATTACATTGTCTGTACATCTTTTCATTTGGTCATTACATTGTCTGTACATCTTTTCATTTTGTTTATACATTGTCTGTACATCTTTTCATTTGGTCATTGCATTGTCTGTACATCTTTTCATTTGGTCATTGTATTGTCTGTACATCTTTTCATTTGGTCATTGCATTGTCTGTACATCTTTTCATTTGGTCATTGCATTGTCTGTACATCTTTTCATTTGGTCATGCATTGTCTGTACATCTTTGCATTTGGTCATTACATTGTCTGTACATCTTTTCATTTGGTCATTACATTTTCTGTACATCTTTTCATTTGGTCATTACATTGTCTGTAAATCTTTTCATTTGGTCATTGCATTGTCTGTACATCTTTTCATTTGGTCATTACATTGTCTGTACATCTTTTCGTTTGGTCATTACATTGTCTGTACATCTTTTCATTTGGTCATTACATTGTCTGTACATCTTTTCATTTGGTCATTACATTGTCTGTACATCTTTTCATTTGGTCATTACATTGTCTGTACATCTTTTCATTGGTCATTGTATTGTCTGTACATCTTTTCATTTGGTCATTACATTGTCTGTACATCTTTTCATTTGGTCATTACATTGTCTGTACATCTTTTCATTTGGTCATTACATTGTCTGTACATCTTTTCATTTGGTCATTGCATTGTCTGTACATCTTTTCATTTGGTCATTACATTGTCTGTACATCTTTTCATTTGGTCATTGCATTGTCTGTACATCTTTTCATTTGGTCATTACATTGTCTGTACATCTTTTCATTTGGTCATTACATTGTCTGTACATCTTTTCATTTGGTCAGTACATTGTCTGTACATCTTTTCATTTGGTCATTACATTGTCTGTACATCTTTTCATTGGTCATTGTATTGTCTGTATATCTTTTCATTTGGTCATTGCATTGTCTGTACATCTTTTCATTTGGTCATTGTATTGTCTGTACATCTTTTCATTTGGTCATTGTATTGTCTGTACATCTTTTCATTTGGTCATTGTATTGTCTGTACATCTTTTCATTTGGTCATTGTATTGTCTGTACATCTTTTCATTTGGTCATTACATTGTCTGTACATCTTTTCATTTGGTCATTGCATTGTCTGTACATCTTTTCATTTGGTCATTACATTGTCTGTACATCTTTTCATTTGGTCATTGCATTGTCTGTACATCTTTTCATTTGGTCATTGCATTGTCTGTACATCTTTTCATTTGGTCATTACATTGTCTGTACATCTTTTCATTTAGTCATTACATTGTCTGTACATCTTTTCATTTGGTCATTACATTGTCTGTACATTTTTTCATTTGGTCATTGCATTGTCTGTACATCTTTTCATTTGGTCATTGCATTGTCTGTACATCTTTTCACTTGGTCATTGCATTGTCTGTACATCTTTTCATTTGGTCATTACATTGTCTGTACATCTTTTCATTTGGTCATTACATTGTCTGTACATCTTTTCATTTGGTCATTGCATTGTCTGTACATCTTTTCATTTGGTCATTGCATTGTCTGTACATCTTTTCATTTGGTCATTGTATTGTCTGTACATCCTTTCATTTGGTCATTGCATTGTCTGTACATCTTTTCATTTGGTCATTGCATTGTCTGTACATCTTTTCATTTGGTCATTGCATTGTCTGTATATCTTTTCATTTGGTCATTACATTGTCTGTACATCTTTTCATTTGGTCATTGCATTGTCTGTACATCTTTTCATTTAGTTATTACATTGTCTGTACATCTTTTCATTTGGTCATTACATTGTCTGTACATCTTTTCATTTGGTCATTACATTGTCTGTACATCTTTGCATTTGGTCATTACATTGTCTGTACATCTTTTCATTTGGTCATTACATTGTCTGTACATCTTTTCATTTGGTTATTACATTGTCTGTACATCTTTTCATTTGGTCATTGCATTGTCTGTACATCTTTTCATTTGGTCATTACATTGTCTGTACATCTTTGCATTTGGTCATTACATTGTCTGTACATCTTTTCATTTGGTCATTACATTGTCTGTACATCTTTTCATTTGGTCATTACATTGTCTGTACATCTTTTCATTTGGTCATTGCATTGTCTGTACATCTTTTCATTTGGTCATTACATTGTCTGTACATCTTTTCATTTGGTCATTACATTGTCTGTACATCTTTTCATTTGGTCAGTACATTGTCTGTACATCTTTTCATTTGGTCATTACATTGTCTGTACATCTTTTCATTGGTCATTGTATTGTCTGTATATCTTTTCATTTGGTCATTGCATTGTCTGTACAATCTTTTCATTTGGTCATTGTATTGTCTGTACATCTTTTCGTTTGGTCATTGTATTGTCTGTACATCTTTTCATTTTGTCATTGTATTGTCTGTACATCTTTTCATTTGGTCATTGCATTGTCTGTACATCTTTTCATTTGGTCATTGCATTGTCTGTACATCTTTTTATTTGGTCATTGCATTGTTTGTACATCTTTTCATTTGGTTATTACTATGTCTGTACATCTTTTCATTTGGTCATTACATTGTCTGTACATCTTTGCATTTGGTCATTACATTGTCTGTACATCTTTGCATTTGGTCATTACATTGTCTGTACATCTTTTCATTTGGTCATTACATTGTCTGTACATCTTTTCATTTGGTTATTACATTGTCTGTACATCTTTTCATTTGGTCATTGCATTGTCTGTACATCTTTTCATTTGGTCATTACATTGTCTGTACATCTTTGCATTTGGTCATTACATTGTCTGTACATCTTTTCATTTGGTCATTACATTGTCTGTACATCTTTTCATTTGGTCATTGCATTGTCTGTACATCTTTTCATTTGGTCATTGCATTGTCTGTACATCTTTTCATTTGGTCATTACATTGTCTGTACATCTTTTCATTTGGTCATTACATTGTCTGTACATCTTTTCATTTGGTCATTACATTGTCTGTACATCTTTTCATTTGGTCAGTACATTGTCTGTACATCTTTTCATTTGGTCATTACATTGTCTGTACATCTTTTCATTGGTCATTGTATTGTCTGTATATCTTTTCATTTGGTCATTGCATTGTCTGTACATCTTTTCATTTGGTCATTGTATTGTCTGTACATCTTTTCGTTTGGTCATTGTATTGTCTGTACATCTTTTCATTTTGTCATTGTATTGTCTGTACATCTTTTCATTTGGTCATTGCATTGTCTGTACATCTTTTCATTTGGTCATTGCATTGTCTGTACATCTTTTCATTTGGTCATTGCATTGTTTGTACATCTTTTCATTTGGTCATTGCATTGTCTGTACATCTTTTCATTTGGTCATTACATTGTCTGTACATCTTTTCATTTGGTCATTGTATTGTCTGTACATCTTTTCATTTGGTCATTGTATTGTCTGTACATCTTTTCATTTGGTCATTGTATTGTCTGTACATCTTTTCATTTGGTCATTGTATTGTCTGTACATCTTTTCATTTGGTCATTGTATTGTCTGTACATCTTTTCATTTGATCATTACATTGTCTGTACATCTTTTCATTTGGTCATTGCATTGTCTGTACATCTTTTCATTTGGTCATTACATTGTCTGTACATCTTTTCATTTGGTCATTGCATTGTCTGTACATCTTTTCATTTGGTCATTGCATTGTCTGTACATCTTTTCATTTGGTCATTACATTGTCTGTACATCTTTTCATTTAGTCATTACATTGTCTGTACATCTTTTCATTTGGTCATTACATTGTCTGTACATCTTTTCATTTGGTCATTGCATTGTCTGTACATCTTTTCATTTGGTCATTGCATTGTCTGTACATCTTTTCATTTGGTCATTGCATTGTCTGTACATCTTTTCATTTGGTCATTACATTGTCTGTACATCTTTTCATTTGGTCATTACATTGTCTGTACATCTTTTCATTTGGTCATTGCATTGTCTGTACATCTTTTCATTTGGTCATTGCATTGTCTGTACATCTTTTCATTTGGTCATTGTATTGTCTGTACATCCTTTCATTTGGTCATTGCATTGTCTGTACATCTTTTCATTTGGTCATTGCATTGTCTGTACATCTTTTCATTTGGTCATTGCATTGTCTGTACATCTTTTCATTTGGTCATTACATTGTCTGTACATCTTTTCATTTGGTCATTGCATTGTCTGTACATCTTTTCATTTAGTTATTACATTGTCTGTACATCTTTTCATTTGGTCATTACATTGTCTGTACATCTTTTCATTTGGTCATTACATTGTCTGTACATCTTTGCATTTGGTCATTACATTGTCTGTACATCTTTTCATTTGGTCATTACATTGTCTGTACATCTTTTCATTTGGTTATTACATTGTCTGTACATCTTTTCATTTGGTCATTGCATTGTCTGTACATCTTTTCATTTGGTCATTACATTGTCTGTACATCTTTGCATTTGGTCATTACATTGTCTGTACATCTTTTCATTTGGTCATTACATTGTCTGTACATCTTTTCATTTGGTCATTACATTGTCTGTACATCTTTTCATTTGGTCATTGCATTGTCTGTACATCTTTTCATTTGTTCATTACATTGTCTGTACATCTTTTCATTTGGTCATTACATTGTCTGTACATCTTTTCATTTGGTCAGTACATTGTCTGTACATCTTTTCATTTGGTCATTACATTGTCTGTACATCTTTTCATTGGTCATTGTATTGTCTGTATATCTTTTCATTTGGTCATTGCATTGTCTGTACATCTTTTCATTTGGTCATTGTATTGTCTGTACATCTTTTCGTTTGGTCATTGTATTGTCTGTACATCTTTTCATTTTGTCATTGTATTGTCTGTACATCTTTTCATTTGGTCATTGCATTGTCTGTACATCTTTTCATTTGGTCATTGCATTGTCTGTACATCTTTTTATTTGGTCATTGCATTGTTTGTACATCTTTTCATTTGGTCATTGCATTGTCTGTACATCTTTTCATTTGGTCATTACATTGTCTGTACATCTTTTCATTTGGTCATTGTATTGTCTGTACATCTTTTCATTTGGTCATTGTATTGTCTGTACATCTTTTCATTTGGTCATTGTATTGTCTGTACATCTTTTCATTTGGTCATTGTATTGTCTGTACATCTTTTCATTTGGTCATTGTATTGTCTGTACATCTTTTCATTTGGTCATTACATTGTCTGTACATCTTTTCATTTGGTCATTGCATTGTCTGTACATCTTTTCATTTGGTCATTGCATTGTCTGTACATCTTTTCATTTGGTCATTACATTGTCTGTACATCTTTTCATTTAGTCATTACATTGTCTGTACATCTTTTCATTTGGTCATTGCATTGTCTGTACATCTTTTCATTTGGTCATTACATTGTCTGTACATCTTTTCATTTGGTCATTACATTGTCTGTACATCTTTTCATTTGGTCATTGTATTGTCTGTACATCTTTTCATTTGGTCATTGCATTGTCTGTACATCTTGTCATTTGGTCATTGCATTGTCTGTACATCTTTTCATTTGGTCATTGCATTGTCTGTACATCTTTGCATTTGGTCATTACATTGTCTGTACATCTTTTCATTTGGTCATTACATTGTCTGTACATCTTTTCATTTGGTCATTACATTGTCTGTACATCTTTTCATTTGGTCATTACATTGTCTGTACATCTTTTCATTTGGTCATTACATTGTCTGTACATCTATTCATTTGGTCATTACATTGTCTGTACATCTTTTCATTTGGTCATTACATTGTCTGTACATCTTTTCATTTGGTCATTACATTGTCTGTACATCTTTTCATTTGGTCATTACATTGTCTGTACATCTTTTCATTGGTCATTGTATTGTCTGTACATCTTTTCATTTGGTCATTACATTGTCTGTACATCTTTTCATTTGGTCATTACATTGTCTGTACATCTTTTCATTTGGTCATTGCATTGTCTGTACATCTTTTCATTTGGTCATTGCATTGTCTGTACATCTTTTCATTTGGTTATTGCATTGTCTGTACATCTTTTCATTTGGTCATTACATTGTCTGTACATCTTTTCATTTGGTCATTCCATTGTCTGTACATCTTTTCATTTGGTCATTACATTGTCTGTACATCTTTTCATTTGGTCATTGCATTGTCTGTACATCTTTTCATTTGGTCATTACATTGTCTGTACATCTATTCATTTGGTCATTACATTGTCTGTACATCTTTTCATTTGGTCATTACATTGTCTGTACATCTTTTCATTTGGTCATTACATTGTCTGTACATCTTTTCATTTGGTCATTACATTGTCTGTACATCTTTTCATTGGTCATTGTATTGTCTGTACATCTTTTCATTTGGTCATTATATTGTCTGTACATCTTTTCATTTGGTCATTACATTGTCTGTACATCTTTTCATTTGGTCATTGCATTGTCTGTACATCTTTTCATTTGGTCATTGCATTGTCTGTACATCTTTTCATTTGGTTATTGCATTGTCTGTACATCTTTTCATTTGGTCATTACATTGTCTGTACATCTTTTCATTTGGTCATTGCATTGTCTGTACATCTTTTCATTTGGTCATTGTATTGTCTGTACACCTTTTCTTTTGGTCATTGCATTGTCTGTAAATCTTGTCATTTGGTCATTGCATTGTCTGTACATCTTTTCATTTGGTCATTACATTGTCTGTACATCTTTTCATTTGGTCATTACATTGTCTGTACATCTTTTCATTTGGTCATTACATTGTCTGTACATCTTTTCATTTGGTCATTGCATTGTCTGTACATCTTTTCATTTGGTTATTACATTGTCTGTACATCATTTCATTTGGTCATTGTATTGTCTGTACATCTTTTCATTTGGTCATTGTATTGTCTGTACATCTTTTCATTTGGTCATTGTATTGTCTGTACATCTTTTCATTTGGTCATTGTATTGTCTGTACATCTTTTCATTTGGTCATTGTATTGTCTGTACATCTTTTCATTTGGTCATTACATTGTCTGTACATCTTTTCATTTGGTCATTACATTGTCTGTACATCTTTTCATTTGGTCATTGCATTGTCTGTACATCTTTTCATTTGGTCATTACATTGTCTGTACATCTTTTCATTTAGTCATTACATTGTCTGTACATCTTTTCATTTGGTCATTGCATTGTCTGTACATCTTTTCATTTGGTCATTACATTGTCTGTACATCTTTTCATTTGGTCATTGTATTGTCTGTACATCTTTTCATTTGGTCATTGCATTGTCTGTACATCTTGTCATTTGGTCATTGCATTGTCTGTACATCTTTTCATTTGGTCATTGCATTGTCTGTACATCTTTGCATTTGGTCATTACATTGTCTGTACATCTTTTCATTTGGTCATTACATTGTCTGTACATCTTTTCATTTGGTCATTACATTGTCTGTAAATCTTTTCATTTGGTCATTGCATTGTCTGTACATCTTTTCATTTGGTCATTACATTGTCTGTACATCTTTTCATTTGGTCATTACATTGTCTGTACATCTTTTCATTTGGTCATTACATTGTCTGTACATCTTTTCATTTGGTCATTACATTGTCTGTACATCTTTTCATTTGGTCATTACATTGTCTGTACATCTTTTCATTGGTCATTGTATTGTCTGTACATCTTTTCATTTGGTCATTACATTGTCTGTACATCTTTTCATTTGGTCATTACATTGTCTGTACATCTTTTCATTTGGTCATTACATTTTCTGTACATCTTTTCATTTGGTCATTGCATTGTCTGTACATCTTTTCATTTGGTCATTGCATTGTCTGTACATCTTTTCATTTGGTTATTGCATTGTCTGTACATCTTTTCATTTGGTCATTACATTGTCTGTACATCTTTTCATTTGGTCATTACATTGTCTGTACATCTTTTCATTTGGTCATTACATTGTCTGTACATCTTTTCATTTGGTCATTGCATTGTCTGTACATCTTTTCATTTGGTCATTGCATTGTCTGTATATCTTTTCATTTGGTTATTGCATTGTCTGTACATCTTTTCATTTGGTCATTACATTGTCTGTACATCTTTTCATTTGGTCATTACATTGTCTGTACACCTTTTCATTTGGTCATTGCATTGTCTGTAAATCTTGTCATTTGGTCATTGCATTGTCTGTACATCTTTTCATTTGGTCATTACATTGTCTGTACATCTTTTCATTTGGTCATTACACTGTCTGTACATCTTTTCATTTGGTCATTACATTGTCTGTACATCTTTTCATTTGGTCATTGCATTGTCTGTACATCTTTTCATTTGGTTATTACATTGTCTGTACATCTTTTCATTTGGTCATTGTTTTGTCTGTACATCTTTTCATTTGGTCATTGTATTGTCTGTACATCTTTTCATTTGGTCATTGTATTGTCTGTACATCTTTTCATTTGGTCATTGTATTGTCTGTACATCTTTTCATTTGGTCATTGTATTGTCTGTACATCTTTTCATTTGGTCATTGTATTGTCTGTACATCTTTTCATTTGGTCATTACATTGTCTGTACATCTTTTCATTTGGTCATTACACTGTCTGTACATCTTTTCATTTGGTCATTACATTGTCTGTACATCTTTTCATTTGGTCATTGCATTGTCTGTACATCTTTTCATTTGGTTATTACATTGTCTGTACATCTTTTCATTTGGTCATTGTATTGTCTGTACATCTTTTCATTTGGTCATTGTATTGTCTGTACATCTTTTCATTTGGTCATTGTATTGTCTGTACATCTTTTCATTTGGTCATTGTATTGTCTGTACATCTTTTCATTTGGTCATTGTATTGTCTGTACATCTTTTCATTTGGTCATTGTATTGTCTGTACATCTTTTCATTTGGTCATTACATTGTCTGTACATCTTTTCATTTGGTCATTGCATTGTCTGTACATCTTTTCATTTGGTCATTACATTGTCTGTACATCTTTTCATTTGGTCATTGCATTGTCTGTACATCTTTTCATTTGGTCATTGCATTGTCTGTACATCTTTTCATTTGGTCATTACATTGTCTGTACATCTTTTCATTTGGTCATTATATTGTCTGTACATCTTTTCATTTGGTCATTGCATTGTCTGTACATCTTTTCATTTGGTCATTACATTGTCTGTACATCTTTTCATTTGGTCATTACATTGTCTGTACATCTTTTCATTTGGTCATTGTATTGTCTGTACATCTTTTCATTTGGTCATTGCATTGTCTGTACATCTTTTCATTTGGTCATTGCATTGTCTGTACATCTTTTCATTTGGTCATTACATTGTCTGTACATCTTTTCATTTGGTCATTACATTGTCTGTACATCTTTTCTTTTGGTCATTGCATTGTCTGTACATCTTTTCATTTGGTCATTACATTGTCTGTACATCTTTTCATTTGGTCATTACCTTGTCTGTACATCTTTTCATTTGGTCATTACATTGTCTGTACATCTTTTCATTTGGTCATTACATTGTCTGTACATCTTTTCATTTGGTCATTACATTGTCTGTACATCTTTTCATTTGGTCATTGCATTGTCTGTACATCTTTTCATTTGGTCATTACATTGTCTGTACATCTTTTCATTTGGTCATTACATTGTCTGTACATCTTTTCATTTAGTCATTACATTGTCTGTACATCTTTTCATTTGGTCATTGCATTGTCTGTACATCTTTTCATTTGGTCATTGCATTGTCTGTACATCTTTTCATTTGGTCATTGCATTGTCTGTACATCTTTTCATTTGGTCATTACATTGTCTGTACATCTTTTCATTTGGTCATTACATTGTCTGTACATCTTTTCATTTGGTCATTATATTGTCTGTACACCTTTTCATTTGGTCATTGCATTGTCTGTACATCTTTTCATTTGGTCATTGCATTGTCTGTACATCTTTTCATTTGGTCATTACATTGTCTGTACATCTTTTCATTTGGTCATTACATTGTCTGTACATCTTTTCATTTGGTCATTACATTGTCTGTACATCTTTTCATTTGGTCATTGCATTGTCTGTACATCTTTTCATTTGGTCATTACATTGTCTGTACATCTTTTCATTTGGTCATTACATTGTCTGTACATCTTTTCATTTGGTCATTGCATTGTCTGTGCATCTTTTCATTTGGTCATTACATTGTCTGTGCATC